>CM053784.1:332302789-332902789 GCA_028749045.1 Cupressus sempervirens | reverse complement strand
AAATTTTCCTTCGTGAAACTACTTGTAAGAAAACATGTCAGAAAACAATAGTGTGTTTAGCTTTGGCTTTGAAAATAGGTCAAATTGAAGCTTGGAAGCATGAAAATTGGAGCATTATTTCATTATCATGAGGAAAATATAAGTCTGTGATTTTGGTTCATGATGAATAACTAGGAAAATTTGGCAAGCAGTTAAAGTGGCGCACTTGGATTAGAAAAACTAGGAACACTAGCAAGACATTTAGTTTTGCAAATGAAATGGACCTTGAAAAGCATGCAAATGAATTCCTCAAGACTTGAAAACTAGAAAACTTAAAATATTTTTAGAGTGGAACATAGTGGTACAATCTATTTGGTTTATAAAATCATGAATTTTAAATTATGTCATCTCAAATAGGGGTATTGATCAGTCTACACTTTATGAAACCAGTAAAACTTTACAAATTGCATTTGGAATCACATTTGAAAACTAGTCAAACGGATTCATCATAGGCTCAAATCTAAAGCATAGTAAGTGTCTAACATCTAGAACATAATGCAAAAGAAATTTTCTCATTTTGGTCAACTGGTTCAAAGTTACAACTAGTCAAACAGGGCTTCCTAGAATTCTAAATAATTTACATCAGCATGACAATAGTAAACAACCGAATTTGAGGGATTCAAAACCTAGCCAAAAACATATCAAACTGACTTAAAAACTGAAAAATGTGTTCTTTGATATGAATACTAAGTTCTCCTACAGTAGTGAGGTGTGAAACTTAGCCAGGTGTAATATTTTCAATTGTAAACTAGGCTTCCTATTGTTGTTCGACACCTAAGCAAAAATGCAGATTTAAGCAATGCTCAAAATGTAACTTCACGGAATGACTCAAAATGATAATTTATCATCATGGGATGCATGGATATACTGAATTCAAGGTGTTAGAAATATAAAGCACCTAATAGGAATCAAAAGGATAACCAAGTACACATGCAGTAAATGTACTTATAGGGGCTCAAATTGACTCAAAAGATTAAAATGGTACTCAAAATGGGAATGTAATTTTGAGTCCCAACATCTAGTACATGACCACTTCTTCCCTATCCAAGCGTGAGTAATGCCAACACTCTCTTCATAATTTTCCCAATAAAACAATGAAAAGAAACATGAAAATAAACCAAGTAAAACCCACAATACCCATCCCTCACATGATACAAACAAACACATACTACAATATATAAGAATTTAACACATAAAAATAATGAACACTAAACATAACCATGGCAGTGGAGAACCTACCTTCACAAAGGTTATGGCAATGAAATTTAAGATGAGCTAAATTCTCTCCTTATTGAAACTCCAAACTTGACATCTCTAAATGTAGATAATTGGTGAAAAACCTTCAACTCTTCCAAGGGACTCTAAATAGCCTCCAAACTTATCTACCCAAAAATAGAAATAACTCCAACCTTGACTTAAGCCTCCTATTGTCTTCCCACTTTCCCCTATCATAAAGATAACTTTTTAGAAGGACTGAAGACTTGGTAAACCTCATGGAGATGATCCGTTTTCACACAAAAGGGAAATTGAGATATTTTAGGGGTCATAAATGTTGCTAGGAAGTTCTAGAAGGGTAGAACCACTTGGGAACTTGGGTTACATTAAATTTGGCCTCTAGGATCATTTTAGGACCTATACAAGTGGATTGAAATATTTGATCTTCAAAAACCCTTAGGATGTAACCTTTCCACTAAACCTTAATTAAGGGAAACTAATTGGGTAAAAGTACAAAGTTGTATCACCTTTCAGGCTGACTTATTAGAATGACTAAATTTGAGTATTTCTATCCAGAAAACATTTTTTTTCAAACATATGATCTTGATAAAAAAATTCTAGCTAATTTACATATGGTTTCACACTTTTCCAATTGGAAATGTCTATTAAGTGCATGTTTTATACTAGTTAGTATCCAATTACTAAAAAAATACAATTATTATAGAAAATTGATGTTTCAATAACTTTTACTATTTATTATGATATATTTGTAATAGCATATAAACACCATTTTATAGAGCTCAAAGCAAAGAATATTCTCATATAGATTTCATAGTGTTTTAATTAAATATAGTATATTGTAATTAAATTTTTTTACATGTATTTTAACACTCGAGAAGATTTTGATTTTGAGAAAGAAAAAATAATTAAATAATATCGAAAATAAAATAAAATCAGATGACATTCTAGAGGAGAGAGTCCTCTTCTAGAATCTATAATTTTTCTTGTGGTTGGAATAAATTTATTTTGAAAAATGTGGCGGGAGATGAAAACTATCGATTTGAATAAGTTGAAATTTAAATCATTATAAAAGAGAAAATATAGGTCTAAAGCCCATTTTTATTTTTGATTATTCTAGCTACATATATTATCGATAACATAATCTAAGATCAAAGGGAAATAAGTTTATTTCCATATAGTTTTGTGGTGGGAACTAGACCCCTAATTTCTAATGTTTTTCAGCAACTAAAATTTATCTTTAAAAAATAGGAAAATATATAATTTCTTATTCCAAATAATTATTAAAAATTATAATCCTAAAATTCATCCATTTCTACACATTTCATTAGTTTACTTCATTTTAAAATTCCAAATAATAATACCAGTTTTATGTCATTGAATGTGAACGACTACACTTTTGTTAGCCTTTTCCTTTGTAAAGGGTGACAAAGGTTTGTGCTTTTACCCAATTAGGGTTATTAACTAATCAGTCCTAGATTAACAGGTTACTCTGCTAACCCTAAATTGACATGTCGAGACACATATGCATATAACTAGTGTCAAGTGACACCATAAGATTTACTTGTACATAACATTTGACACATCACAAAATATAGAATGATATACATACATTAAGATTATGATACAAATTAAACACTTAACAATGAGGTTTAAATTGCTTTATTGGATTCAACCTCAATCTTACAGTTTGCATATAGAGTCAATTATTGATTCTCCAATACATTCCATGGTTAATTATCCTACATATTCAATTCAAATATCAGTAGTTTGATAACATCACATTCATTTATTTAAACCAAATTTGAATAATCACATTGATCAAAACATTAAAATTTTCATTTATATAACCTTTCTCATTTTTGCACACATATTTAATCATCACTAATTGCATAATTTAACATATTCATAATTATGAATCATTTATTGAAATACACCATCATAATGTATGCCTATACATTAAACATCAAATAACATGATTAAACATTTTTAAAGTAAAACATCACATGATATGAGTAATATAGATAATATTCAGTCTATCAAATAATGTCTCAACATATCGAGTCATAATGTGTCAAAATATAATGTATTAGATGTGATATGATGGATCAGAGCATGGGCTCACATCCTTCCCCACTAGGCATGAACTTTCTCCTAGAGTTCATTAAAAAGGTATGGGTAGTGAAATCTCATCTACGCTATATCCTCACATGAAATTATGACCTCATCATAACAATCCCACTAGACCTTAATGTGGTCTAGTTCTTAGCCTTGAAGAGCTAGGATTTGTCAATCAATAATATAGATAGGCTCTAGTGCTACCTACCCATCTGACTCCACCTGGAAGGCATCCGAATCTATAATGTGAGACCTATCATATATATCCTCTAAGTATATAAATATGGAACACATCGTGGATGCGTGATAGGCTAGGTGGCAAGGCTAAATAGTAAGCAACTAGTCCTATCCTCTTAAGATCTCAAATGGTCTAACAAATCAAGGTGCCAACTTAGAGCCCTTTCTAAATCTAATCAGACTCTTGTAAAATCACACTCTCAAGAAGACTCTGTCTTTGACTCTGTACTCTCGATCAATCCTCTTCACATTAACATACTTCTTATACCTATTTTGTGCCTCTCTAAGGCCTTGTTGAATCAAAGTCACCTATTACTTCATCTCTTTGACTATTTGAGGACCAATAGATACTCTATCCTTGATCCTATACCAATTCAAGGGTGTTCTGCAAGGTCTTCCATACAAGGCCTAATAAGGTGGCATACCTATAGAGGAATGGTGCCCATTGTTATAGGAAAACTCAACAAGATGCAAGTATTCCTCTCATTTGACCTAATCATCCATCATGTACATGTGCAACATATCCTCCAATACCTTATTCACTCTCTTAGTCTAGCCATTAGTCTAAGGATGGTATGTTGTACTAAAATTGAGTCTAGTACCCAATTCTACCTATAGCTCTCTCCAAAAGGATGATGTGCATAGTAAGTCTCTATCAAAGATGATCTTATGGGGAATACCATGAAGTCTTATGCTATGAAAGTAGTATGCATGGGTGAGAAGTGGGAAAGCTTGGTCAATGTGTCAACTTTCACTAAAATGGCATCATGGTGGTGAGGAGACATGGGAAGACAAACAATAAATCCATAGAAATAGTATCACACTTCCACTCTAGAATCTCATGAGGCTGAAGAAGTCCATCAGGATGATGGTTCTTTGTCTTCACCCTCTGACACTCAAGGCATTTTACAACTATACTAGCAATATACACCCTCATGCCTGGCCAATGATATAATTGTCTCATGTCTACATGCAACTTCTTAACACTGAGGTGCACTACATAAGGTGCTCTATGAGCCTCGAGTATAATGAGATCACATAAACCACCAATGTAAGGTCATAGATACGCCCTCTCTGATGCAAAAGTCCAATAGACTCCAATGAATACTCTGAGTACTTCCCTTTTAAAGGTCTCTAAGAATACACCAAGTGACTAACTTCTACATAAAGCTCATCATTTGGAAAATGATTTAGGATACACTCTCTCAAATTAATGCAAGTAGTCACAGATAAAATCTCATGGAACCTTCTACTTAAGGCATCTAAAACAACATTAACCTCTCCCTTGATGTAATGAACATCAAAATCATACTCACAAAGAAACTCCATCCACCTTCTTTTCCTAGCATAAAGGTTTGGCTATGTAAATATGTACTACAAGCTCTGATGGCTATAATGAAGCACTAATATATGATCTAGAAGGAAGTGTCACCACCTCACTAAAGCATGTATAACTGTGGTAAGCTCTAGGTCATGAGTTGGGTAATTAAATTCATGAGTCTTAAACTTCCTAGACTCATACGAAATAGGTCATCCATCCTCCATAAGGATTGCCCCTATACCATCCAAGGATGCATCCATGAACACCAAAAAATCTATAGAAGGATTTGACACTACAAGGATTGGCACATTTGTAAGGGCTCTCTTCAACTCTTGGAAATATCTCTCACACTTCTTTGTCCACTCATACTTCTTCCCCTTTCTTTGAAGAGATGTGATTGGGTGTACCAATCTAGGGAATCCCATAATAAAGAGTTGGTAATATCTTGCTAGTCTCATAAAACTCCTTACTTCAGTGATACTGGTTCGTGTTGGCCAATTCATAATGGCCCCAATCTTTGATGGATATATCAAAGCTCCATTGCCTAATATAACATGACCCAAATAATGTATCCCAATTCTATATAATTCATACTTCAACAAGATGACATACAATTAGTTTTCTCTCAACTTCTACAACACTTGTCTCAGGTGCTCCTCATGATCCTTATCATAATGATAATATATCAAAATGTCATTTAGGAATATGACCAAAAACTTATCCAAAAAGGTATAGAATACTCTGTTCATAAGGCTTGTGAATATAGATGGAACATTTGTGAGGAAAAATGGTACCGTGATGAACTCATAGTGACCATACCTCATACAAAATGTAGTCTTATGGATATTACTGTACAAGATCCTCAACTAATGATAACCTAACTTCAAATCTATCTTTGAGAATACATGGGCACCTAGTAACTAATTGAAGAGATCATCAACCCTAGGAAGTGGGTATTGGTTCTTAATGGTTACTATTGTCAGAAAAGCTTGCACCCTTGTCCAAAATTTTTACCTTAGGACAACCTCATGAAACATGGAAACAACCTCCAAGCTATGGGACTTGAACTATGAGTTTGAGTCTCTAGAGAAGGTTGGCTTCCTCTACTATCAAGATGCACTTAAACTACTTTTGAAGAGAAAAGGGAGAAGGAATACATGAAAGTCACTACCTAATCTATTCTAAGGAGGTGATGCACCAAAATAGGGTGTTTAGACCAATCTCTACTCATACATGCATAGTACAAGTATCATGACATTCCAAAGATATACTAATTTAGACTTTCTTTAATCTATTAGCTACACATATATTAGAAAACTAGATGAGTGACATGAGGAAAAAGAGCTTCACTTCTTATCATTCATAGGCCAAAAGAGATACAAAAATGTAGGTTATATATATCCATAGTACATTGAAGAGAGGCAAAAAAATATTGCACAATATATCAGTGACTGAAAGAGATAAGATAGGATGTCATGTAACTCAGAGGCAAAGAAGGAATTTATAGTAGCATAACAAGCCAATACTAGAGAAACATAGAAGATCCAACTTGAAGAAAGAGTACACATTTTCTTTTATAATGTAAGCATAACTTATATAGCTTCCACCCTAAGATAAAATTCAACTACTGCATTCAAATCTACAGAGAATAATTATTGCAAAAAACTGGAAAAGATCCGATCATAGCGCAAATCTAGACATGAGAAGATCACTTATCCACCAAACAATCTCTAAGAGGATAGGAATGAAGACCATTAATCTTTTGACTAAGTAGATGGATCAACATGTAGCAATGGAGTGTTCTTTTTTATTTATCAGGTCTAGAGAATGATGAAAGTGGTTGTAGGAGATCAAAAAGATTAGATCTATCATCAAAGAGTTGCTTCCTTTGTCATCAACTTTCCAAATTAGATAGAAAACATAGGTCAACCATTTTCAAGTATCACTCTATACCTTTCCTGCTACTTGATTGGTTAGGAACTTCTATTTTTCCAGCTTGGTAGGTGAAACTATTTATATATTTTGGTTAATACTAGAACTCATGATCCTATGAGTGGCAACTATCATCAAAACCCTTCATGTAATTTTTTTTCATAACCCCAAATTCTACAATCTTACAATCACCAATACCTTGTAGCATTGAGTGCATCCTTCATTTCATTTATGATCCTTCTATAGCAAAAAGTCTTACAATATCACAACAAAATGATGATAATGCCCTTGGCATAAGGTCATGGTATCATTATTCTCTCCTTTCAATTTCATGGGCATAGTTGATTAACCTTTATAATCTTACAATCATAGTCAATCATGATATTGGTAGTTGTGGCAATAACCCTTGTGATCATATCATAGTTTAACCATCTTTTGTCATGACCTCGAGAGGCATCCTTGCTTGTGCTTGCAACCTTATGACTCTAAGATCATATGACCAACCTTCCCTTCCATAGCCTCAACAACTTAGGGAATCAACCCTATGATCCTATGATCATTGAATTTCATGGCATCAGAACACATGTTTGCAACACCTATGATCATACAATTACTTACTCTTGTAACATTAGGCAAGATCTTTCTTTGGTTTACACTCTCTCAACTATTTGTGATTTCACGACAATCCAATCAGCCAACCAACAAGATCCTTGTAGCATCTTATCACTACTTAATTTACCCAACGATCCTCTGATACATGATATATCATAAGATCAGGGCCATACCATTTTGTCATAGCCTCATGAATTAAAATATAACATGAAGGTGACTATTGGGTGGTTTAAATATTTTGAATTCAATGTTTGGTGGGAGGGTACTTTTGGCTAACATTTCTGGTGACTCGAGGGGAATGCAAGCTTGCTTGGCCTATGAACAGTGACCACTAAAAGATCCATTGGGATATGGCATCTCTCTATGAATTCTTCAAAATTGGAACCAAAATTATTTGCAACAAAACATATGCTTGACAGTTCTTAGAAAATCGAAAAAGACAGAAAGCAACTACTCTAACTATGTATAGGAAACATCATCTTTTTCTCAAAAAAAAATGCTTAAGATATATTCCATTTACTAGAATAGACAAAATTTTTCCATTAGGTTTTCTTAACTAGAAAGTATTTCCATGTTTGCAACTGATAATCACATAGGGACCACTCCATAGGGTATCAAATTTTGAGTGTCTCCCTACATTTTCTCTGTCTGCGTCCCATTTGAGAACAAGATCACCCTCTTTGAAATGTCCGACCTTAGCTTTCTTATCAAAGTTCTTCTTCATCTGTCATTGATGTGTCTCCAAGGTTTGTATGACCTAATTTCTTCTCTCCTCTAGCTTAATCAAAATTTTCATTCTTATAGACATAGCATCATTTTCAATTAGTTCCAACTCATGAAATAGCACTAGGGATAGAAACTATAATGAAATAGGAAGTCTAGCTTCTCTACCATATATCAACATAAATGAAGAATTTCCAATAGCCCTCTTAGGCATTATTCTATTAGCCCACAAGGCTATCTTCAATTTCTGTTGTCAACTCCTTTGATTATCGTCAATAGTCCTCTTGATGATTTTGATTAAATTATTATTGGATGACTCAACCAAACCATTACATTGAGGGTAATAATTAGAAGTGTACTCAAGTAAATGCCATTATCAATCACCCATGCATAAATCTGAGCTCTTACAAATGATTTTGCATTATCTGATGTTATGGTGGAAGGAGTACCAAATCTGGAAACAACACCATTAAGGAATTCCATTGTTGAAGCCTCTATAGAATCCTTCAAGGCTAATGCCTCCAGAGATAACTTTAAGAAACCCCCATTTGGAAAAATATATAAAATATTAGCGAATCAAACATTAGTTCAGGGGGAAAAAATTAATTTCTATTCATGAATTAATTTTTTTGAATAGGAAAAAATTTGTTTTTATTGGCAAATTTTTTCAATGGTATGAAAATTCTATAAAATCCTAGTGAATCTTTAATTTTTGATGAAAATTATGGAAAAAAGTACACATACCTAGAAACCATGATTTTATTATTATTATTATATGGATCCTAATTGATTATCAATCTTGAAGATTCAATTTATCTCACTTTTATCTATATGCTTTCCCTCCAAATTATTGAATGATGGTATGGAGGCAACATCCCTATTATTTATGATCATTGGAGGATCCTAAATTAATGGCCTAAATCCTATTTTTGGCCAAACTTTTAAAAGGATACTTAGTTTCTAAGAAAGTCCTAAAAGTAAAGGTTCATGTTCTCAATCAAATCTATTTTGGGCCAAAGTGAGAAAGGATTAGAAATTTCAAGGAAAGTCTCTAGAATAGAGATGCATGTCAAATGTACATACTTAATGTGTATCCTAACTTTAATTTTTGCCAAATATTGGCTAATATGACATCAATTAAGATAAAATTTGGAAATTGTAGGTCAATATGTATAATTTACCACATGGAAAAAATAAATTGCAATAGTGAAGTCATCACTAAAATACAAATACTTCTATATTATTATTGGTGATTGGCCTAATAATGCGGCCCAATTTTTGTAAAGTGTGGAATATATGTCCACCCCAAAAGTGCAAAAAAATAAGCCAAATTTGGGGTCTCTAATGAGTGAGATTAGCCAATTAGCAAATATTAGCCACTAATGTTATCCTTGACAGCTTCTATCCACCTTGTAAAGTACATTGTTATAGCCAGGATCCATTTGTGACCAAAGATAGAAGGTGGATTGATAGGGCCTATGAAATATAATCCCCACTAAGAAAAGGGTTGATTGACCTAGATGGGATGAAGTGGAAGGGCTACAAGTTTCTATTTACTTGAGAAGAAAACATGCTTTTCACACTTTCTTACATGTTTGTGGCAGTCATGAAACAATGATGGCTAGTAGTAACCAACTCTCATGATCTTCATTGTAGTCATTCTTCCTAAAAAGTAGCCACCATCAAGACCATCATGAAGCTCCTTAATCACTCTCTCTTCTTGATCTGCATCAATACATCTTACAAAAGCTCCATTGAAATCCTTCCTAAAAAGAACACCATCAACTATAGCATAGGAGATTGATTGCAATCTAAACTATATACTTTTAGCCTTATCCAACCCTTGAGGATATCCATTTCTAGATAATAAGATATTTGTGTAATCTATCCAACTCCATGGATTATCATTTCTCACTTCTTGTTTTTCTTCCAAAACCAAGGCAACTTCCTCATCAGGTTCATGTGAGATGAGATCATCTGCTAGCACAATCATTTTCCTCTTACTAGCCTGGTAACTTGGATGTCCACATCATACTCCATCACCTAAGTGATGCAACCTACTCTTTTCTCACTAACATCCCTACTCAACAAGAAATCTTTAACACTTGTATGAGGGACCAATAAGTGGATCCTATTATGGGATAGAATATGTCTAAATTTCTTCAAAGATCTTATGACTACAAGGGCTTTCTTCTCTACATAGCTATATTTGTGTTCATACTCTTTATGGTGTTTGAAAATGTTGGAGGGTTTTCAATTATCCCAATGAGAATATGACATATCTAGGGGCAGCTAACTCCTATTTTTAACATGTCATTTCAGACATTAGGCCAACTATAAGGATTGACCCTTCTTCTACTTTAGGCTTTGCAAGACCTAGGTGAGTGGACCTTAGATTCAATTGATACTGTACCAATGCAAAAACATATCCCTGAATCTATTAAGCAGATGAAAACCCTTATATCTCCTAATGACTTATGTAGTAACAAAGAAGTGTAGTAGCAAATTACAACTCTATGGAATGTACAAGCTGAGTGAGGGCATCACATTTAGGTTCTTCAACATAAAATGTAAAGATGATTTAAATTTTAATTTGATTTTATGTGGGTGGGGAAAGCAGATGAAGACCAGGTATGAACAAAAAACTTATGATCCTGTAACAGATCAGTGCCTCATCCATTGGGCAATTCATGAATCTCCCTCATGCATTTTGGATATCTGATACTTATTCATATATTTAGATATATGATCTATCCATTCACCTTGTAAATAGACATCAATGTTCAACTTAAAACTCATTCTTACCTGATATCCTCCTCAATAAACCTGCAACCCTTTTGAATCTATGAAGCATTTACATAATTCCTTGAATTACAACAACAATGAAGAAACATATAGCCGTAAGGGACTACACTTATGATCTAGGTTCTTTGTTCAAAGACCATAAAAAATCACATCTCAATTGAGAAAGGAGACAAGATTTAAATTAAAACTAAACACTTGATGTTCCTAGTATTGATTTCCTTGAAATAATACATAAAAATGCATGAAATTAACTCACAAAGAACCTAATAAACCATACTATTCAATGAACAAATGTTGTCATACAAGAGAGAAAATGGCAAGAATGAGAAACTGATGGGATGGGAAGGGGGTATCACAGCCAAAGAAAAAGCTTCATGGTCTGGAACCAACACATCCTAGATCTTCCATGTAGGTTTCACCAATTCCAGAGCTGATTCTACTAAGTGTTTTCATTCTAGAGAAAACTTTCCAAAATTCTAACCCCCACAATGAATAGATGAAAGAAAGATATATCAAGAAGTGAATTCTTGGATCTGATCTCAAAATGACATGTGTCCACTTGGACTTCAATCCCTTGCAATTGAATAACCTCTTTCATCTTTCTACCCCTTGATTTGATTTTGTTTTCATCATTACTTGTAACTGATCTTGAAATATCTCTATTGAAATGATGAAAACTTTTTTGCAACCAAAATATCTGATAACTTCATGAAAATGCTAGTGAAATCCTAATTCAACTGACTTGAAAGTGGTTACATTCAACCCCAAACTATATTTTCACCTCCTTTTAACCACATTTAAGTTATTGCCATGTCAAAAAAAAGTTCTAAACTTCCTCATCTAAATATAGTTACAAATTGGAAACCTGAGAGAAAACCTCCTATAGCTCGAACATACTACTTCTTATGTAGAAACTAACTACATAATCAAAAAAATTAGATTCTCTTGATTCCGGTGGTATATTGGAGCGACCATTTTTGATAAAAAATGCTCCAATTATGATTGTTTGAAAATCAAGCCTCTAACTCCATGGTTTGCATTAAAAACTTAAAAATTTGAAAAATTAAAAAATTTCTATAGTTCCAACTATAGAATATTCACCTTTTAAAATTAAATTCTTCAAATATCTATTTGAATGAATGCATAGACATTTCTTTATATTTTTTTTTAAAAAACTCCCTTTCCTACTTTGACCAATCAGAGAATGCCACTTGCCACCTTTGTATTGGCTCTATCCATTGAACTATGCAACATGTCACTTTGTGATTGGCCATTAATATTTGAGTGAGATCCACCCTATATTCTACCAGATTCTTCAAATTTTTGGCAAGTCACCAAGTCGCTTGCCATAATTTCTTCATTTTTCTGGTGGCGACATGGCAACCACCAGATTTTAGTCACATTTTTTGGTGAACTCCTCTAATATCTCCTTCCATGTCATAGCCAGTTGGTCCCACGTTGCATTTTGACTCTCATCAATTTTTTGAATTTTCTAGCTAGTTGCTATGTTGCTAGCCAAAAAAATTGGGATTTTCTGGCTAGCAAAGTAGCGACTAGCTAGATTCTTGATTTTTTAGGCAGCTTCATATGATGACATCACCTTGTTTTGTGAATATTCCTTCAAAATTTTATTCCTTTCATCCAACTAGCCAGATGAGTGGGCCCCCACCTGCGCCTGCCTTTGCCTTTACAAAAAGCTCTCTATTTAAGACACATTGTTTAGTGAGATGAATAGTATTTAATTAAAAACTTTTTATTTCCCCCTACAGAGCATGTGGGATATATGAGTTTTGACTATTCTTCATTGTTTGGCTTTTGTTCTTCAAACATTTCTCCACATTTGCCACAAACCATTTCCCAAAAATTTGCCCCAATCTAGTTACTGAGTTTCCCTACACATGGCCTTCTTTCTTTAGACATGGAACTCCTTTGTTCATGCTAGCTCCCCTTTTTTTAAGGGCGCGATCTTCCCTCTCTCTACAGTGGGCTTCTTCCTACCTTCAAAGTAGACCTCCCCTTGTCTATAGCTAACTAGTGGCTTCTTTTTCATCTCTTAGTGGGCTTTTTTTTTGTTTTTTATGTGTGTTCCCCTTATGGCCTGCATACATGAGGTCTCCTTTTTCCATACTGCATTTGCTCTTTATCCATGGGTGAAATTTCTTAAACGATGATTGCTCTCTTCAATAAAAATTAGCCCTTTACTCCCCTATGTGGGCAATGCTCTTCTTGTCAATGCACAGGTTCTTTGCAAGTTCTTGGTTTTCTTTTGATGCGTGCAACTTCTCTCCTTTGACAAGGTGTGAGTTTATCAATTATATTCCTCACAGCCAAATATGTTTGGTGGCTGCCTTTGCTACAAAAGATGCCTCTTAATACTTGCTTCTAGCTTCTTTTATTTTCTATGGCTCATTGATCTCCCCTTCTGACTCTTTCTTTGGGATAAGCTCTCTATTTCAAATTGTATGCAACTTAGAATGTTTACTGGCTGCGTGGGATTTCTTTTTTTTTTTTTTAAAGCATGGGTCTTTGAATGCATGGGATGTATTTTCATTGCTTTGGTTTCGAATGGGTTGTTGCTGAGACCAATTCTAATCTATACCATTACAATCTTGTGAATTGCTTTCCTATTGAATTTTCTTTTCCAAAGCTTGTTGCCTTTATGAAATTACTCAAAGAAGATAGAGTGTAGCCTTTACAAGGGGTTCCTGAGAAGACTGGCTTGAAAACCCAAGACCTTGTTTAAAATTTGGCTGCACCCCCACCTTTGCATGCCAGTTCATCACAATAAGTCATTGTTTTATCATAAAACATTACAATTTCTCTTCTCCTTTTCAAAAATTTTAAAATCCCACTACATTAGTAATATGAAAGAGGTAGTCGGGCCTCAAAGTTGGTCTAGCTAATTTTCTTTTTGTTTTTGGACAACTAACGTCTCAAACTTATCAATTGAACACTTGACTCCAACTAGAAATAATTTTTCATTAATTCAACTTTTAAAACTCATTTGACATCATTTTGTAATTTTTTGACTTAGTACAAGGAGGTCCTTTGACTGGCCTTAAAAACTGACCAAATCACCTGATCGGGCTCTAAAACCTGGCACATTGATTCTTTGTTCCACACACTTTTACCTCATTGAATCTCATCTCATGATGAATTCGAGGTCAAAATATATTTGTTATCAAAGTTGACCTCTTAGAATTGCCTACAAGAAAACACGTTAGAAAACAATAAAATGGGTTCGAAATTGGCTTTGAAAACTAGGCAAACTGATACTTGGGAGAACAAAAACTGGGGCTTTGGTTCTTTGTCATGAGGGGAGTATATATTTGTGATTTGGGCTCATGATGAATAACAAGACATAATTGGCAAGCGGTCAAAGTGGGCTACTTGGATTTTACAAACTGGAAACAATGGTAGAAAGCATTTTTTGCGAATGGAATTGACCTGGAAAAGTGTGCATATGAATTCATCATGACTTGAAAATTGGCACACTTAAAGTATTTTTAGAGGAAAAAATACAATCCATTTGACCTTACCAATCATATATTTTGAGATATAACATCATGAATAGGGGTTCCAACAAATCTAAAAATGCTGATACAAGTAAAACTTTAGAAATTGCGTTTTAAAACTGACCAAATGGATTTGTCATAAGCTAAAACTTGAAACATAAAGAGTCTCTCACATCTAAAATGCAACAAAAAAAGGAATTTCAACATTTTAGTCAATTGGGTCAAAGTTATAGCTCGTCAAACAGGGCTTCCTAGAATTCTAAATATTTTGCAGAAGCATGAAAACAATAAACTACCAACTTTGAGGGATTTGAAAACTAGTTAAACAGATTTAAAATGACTTGAAATCTAAAACATAGATTCTTAGGTATGGACACTAGACACTCCCAAAGTGGTGGGTCACAAAACATTTCTTGGTACGAGATATCCAGTGGAAAACACAGCCTCCTGTCACTATTTGACACTTGATGAAAATGCAGATTTAGAAATTACTCAAAATGAGACTTCACAAAATCACTCAGAATGTCAATTTAGCATCATGAAACAAGTGGATAGGCTGAATGGAAGGTGTTAGAAACATTAAAAACCTCATGGGGCTCAAAGGTATAGTCGGGTATGAAGGCATCAGAAAGCATTTATAGGGCTCAAACTTCTCAATGGTACTCAAAATTGACCATGCAATTTTTAGTCCCAACAAATCATTTAGTCCTTCACAAAAGAATAAAATAGGCTATTCTTCATTCTTTTCATTTAATTGAGTCAAAATAGTAGAAATAATTGACTCACCTCCTAAGGTGTAAAGAATGAAATCTTTTTCAAAGTTTGGATTAATGAGGGTGGGGGTTGAAACTATGGCTTCTTTGATCTCTTCAAAACTTGTTTTCCCTTCCTTGGTTCATGAAAACACCATATTATTTTTAAGCATAGATGTCAGAGGTTTCACCATGGTAGCTAAATTAGGAATAAATCTTCTCAAAAAATTTATTCTACCAAGAAAAATTTGCAGAACTTTCTTGTGACTTGGAAGGGAAAGAGCAAGTATTTCCTTTGTTCTTTTTAGATCAATGGTTAGACCATCATTAGATACAATGTTTCCTAGTAATTTACCTTGATTAGTGGCAAAGACACACTTTCTTGGATTCAAAGATACCCCATACTCTCTACATCTTCTAAACACTTGTCTAAGATGACCAAAATGATTTGTTACATTCTTTGAATACACAGTGATATCATCAAGTTAGACTAACACAAACCTTTCAATCATCTTTTTGAAGGCCATCTCAATCGCCTTTTGAAATGTGGCACTTGCATTTGTTAGTCCAAAAGGTATTTTACTATAGGCATAAATGCCCTATTTGGTAGTGAAAGTAGTCTTATCTATGTTAGCCTCTTTGACTAACACCTTATTATAACTTGAGAATCCATCCAAGAAAGAGAATCTCTTTGAACCACTAACTTTGGACAATATCTATTCCATGGAAGGAAGGGGATGGTTATCTTTAAAGGAGACTTGGTTAAGATCCCTAATGTCCACACATAGTTTGATTTCTCCATTTTTTTTATCTAATAGGGATGAGGTTTGGTACCCAAGAAGAAATCTTAATAGGGAAAATGATATTGACCTCAATTAATTTGGATAGCTCATTTCTAATTAATGGCTCAATCTTGGGATTTACTAGTCTCTGCTTTTGCCTGACAGGCTTGACATTATCAACTAGATCTATGGTATGTTGAAACAAGTTTGGGTCAAAACCCTTTAAATCATCATATGTCCAAGAAAATACATCATTAAATTGTTGACATACATGAATAAAACTTTCTTGGTCAGTTTCAAAACATGCCTTCCCCATGTTTAGTGTCCTTCCATTAGTAACTACAATAGGCATATGATCATCTTTGTTTGTAGCAAGATTCATGCCTCTATCCCTTGCTTGGTCATTAGGATTGAAGACATTCTCTAAGGTAATGATACCCTTACACAACTTATTTGATCTAATGTTGATGATTTGATCACCATACTAGTCATGCAATCTCAATTGATTTCTATTTGAGAAATCTACTTCACTCTAAAAGAAACTCACAATTTGTGCATCAGATTCAAAGACCTACCAATTGATATTATTATGAGGGACAATAGGTCTAGCTACCACTTTAATCTTCTACTTCTTCTTGTCTTCAAGGCTCCTTGGGACATTATAAGATGCATCGACTACTACAAGTTTGTTAGCATGTTTATTTCCTTTTCTAGGGATGGTTTGATTGCTAAAGGAATTGAAACATTCAAGAAAATCCCATGCTCTATGTTTATAAGATTTGAGCAAACCATTCTTGGTAATCTTTTGATTTCTCACTTGATTAACCACCAAATCACTATCTCCATATACACTTAATGTTTTAATTCCTGTTTTTTGAGCAAGTAGAAGACCATTAATCAATGTCTCATACTTAACCACATTATTTGTACAATTGAATAGAAGACTAAATGAGAAATAATACCTTTCTAATGTAGGAGAAACCAAAATAACACCAACCCTTAATCCATATTTATTCCAAGATCCATCAAAGTACATGCTCCATATCCCACTTGTGTCTTCTTTGATTTTCATTAAGTTGGGAACAAGAGCATCCTTTTCTAATTTATAATAAGTGCCAAGGTTTGTCTCTAAGGTTTTTGAAATAGGATCAAAATAATATGCTCTAGTCCATTCATTTAAAAGGAAATCAAGTATCTCTACTAGAGAAGTGGTAGGTTCATTTGCTATGTCATTCTCATATCTCTAGGATGGTGCAGTTCATATTGATGAGGTTAGGAGTGCAGGACTCAATATGATAGAGGGCTGATGGTTTTGCTCCAATTGAGGCTTTGGTTCCATATCTTGTTCTAAAAAACATGTATGACCAATCAAAAGATATGTAACCACCTATTTGGGTAGTGAAATCTCTTGAAAGATAGATAGAAAAGTGTGGTTTAAGCTTAGCAATTGGTATATCTTGAATTACAATACAACCAGGGCATGCATATAGGGACATTTCAACTTTCCTAAGGATTCCTATAGTTTTGATAGTACTACCATCTAACTACAATACATCTTTAATAATAGGATCATATTTCACTTCTAAGATACTAGCAACACATCTGGGCATTACTGAACTACTAGCCCTTGAATCAATCATGCAGTTGTGGGCTAACTCATCTCCTATAATTAGAGAAACAAAAAATGGAGGAGTTCTAACCCTTTTAATTGTTTCTACCTACTTTGATCGCTATACTAATCTCATGACATTCTTCATGCTAGGTGGTTGGCCTCTGAGTTTAATGCTTTCCAACTCCTACTGCAACAACCTCTTTTGTGATGGTATGATAGCCACATCATCCCACACAGAAATGTTCACATTGGTCTTCTTCATTTGATCTGCCACACTAAAAGATACATTAGATGTCTTGATAGAAACCCTAGATATAGAAGGTAGAGATGGAACAACTTGGGGGTCATTTACATCTCCTCTACTTTAATTTTTCCTTTGTTGCTAAGGAGTATTAGTAGGCTTCTTAGCATTGTACTACTGGGTAATTGTTTGTACATGTAGTACTACACTTGATGTTGAAGCCTAATTAGGAGGAGGAGGAGTAACCTCTTCCACAACTCTTCTCTTTCTTCTAGTATTGTAAGCATAGGAATCTTGGTTTACATTAGAATGCTCTTCCACCAAATGGTTCATGAAAGAACAACCATCCTACTAAAAAGTATGAATAGGTTGATTAACATTGTGTTGCTAGGAAACTACTCACTCTAGTATAGTTAAATCCAAGTAAGATTTTTCCTTCTAACGTAGGAAATATCCATAAGAGTAGTTACAAGAAGGGCATAAATCTTGATCTTGGGAAAGATTTTTTTGAGGGACTAAAGCCCTATTTAGGTTGGTGTTTGTAGTCTATGGGTGGTCGATAGGTCTATTATGATTACGAGGGTGGTCAATAGGTCTATTCTAATTATAGGGGACATGAATCTGGTTTGGGGGTCTACCATGAATGGGACCTTCACTCTAGAGTTGGAGAGGCTTATTATTTTGAGCTTGCTACCTCTTCATAATCACCAACTCATTTCCCATCTTTTTTACTACTGCACTATTGTGCTCTATTTTCATTTCTTGATCATGAATCCTCCTATCCAAATTCTACATCATGGCTTCAATCCTCTCAACTCCATTAGAGAATGTGGAAGCTATTAGGACCACAAAAAAATATAGACTCTTAGATGAAGTATGAATAGGGGCTATAGTAGGCTGATGATTGGGCATGTATGGTAAGAAAGGCATTGGGGGCCTTGGAGCTAACTTCCCTCCTTGTATCAATTTTTTTTTTCTCTTATGGAAACCTCATAAGCATTTGGTAGATTGTCCCCTCCCATAGATTGAAGAGTGGTAGCAATATCACTGTTGAAGGCTCTAAGATAATACAAGAATGCATTACTAGGAGAGGGCTTCAATATAGTAGATATTATGTCCCATGTGTTCTGAAAACTATAATTAAAATCAATCATACATTCATGGGGGGCGGTCTTGATAGTTGTTAGCTATTCTAAAAGTGATAGGTGATCAATTTTGTCCTCAAAATTCTTGCATAGGGCTTCTCCTAACCCATACCAATCAATAATGGAGTTATGAGGCAAACCTCTATACCATTGTAGTGCCTTCCCTTTCAAGGATGAGGCTAGAAGTGTTATAACATAGAGTTGTCATTACACCAAAAGATTGACTTGTCAATGTCTAATACAACCAGTAGACTTATAGAACATAGGAGGTGGTTAAGCCATGTCATGAATCCTAAAGGGTAATGTTGGTGGTTAATCCAAAAATCCCCCTTCAATGTTACTTGATGAGATTTGAACTTGTGACCAAGCTCTAATACCACTTGTTACAAGATAGAGGTGTTGTTGCACCAAAAGATCAACCTGTCAATGCCCAATACAACTACTAGACTTATAGAATATAGAAGGCATTTAAGCCATGTCAAAAATTCCACCACCAACAAGAAGCATAATTACTACATCATCTTCAATGATGCTATGAATATTGTAGATGTTAGACACCTCTTGAATATTGTCAATAGGGGAAATGGAGGTTTTTCTAGTAAAATCGAGTATACTTTTAAGAGTTAATACTCGTATCTCATGCCTTTGGGATAATAGGAGGGGACTTCCACCATTAAAGGTGGAAAAATCATGATCTCTATCCATGTAAGAAAGCAATCTATTGATATGAGAAGATGGTATTCTAGGATAATATCTAACAATAGGAGGAGTGGAGATGGATCTTATAGGGGTATGTGTTACTATTGCACTCCTAACTAGTGATAGAGATACCCTAGCCTTTCTTCTTGGATTAGAGAAAGAAAGCTCCTCATATTGGAAATTACCTCTAGAAGATGCCCTTGTATGTGTCTTGGGCATGAATCACAACAACTTTGGTCTAGAAACTAGATTATGCTTGAAGCTTGGAGTTGTCAAGTACTTTGAATAAATGAGCCTCTTGAAGGCTTTAATACTAAAGGTAATACTATCTCCTCAGCATGGACATCAAATATTTCTTTTACACCAATGAACTTTAAATGTCTAATATGGTCCCATCGAGTGTGCCAAAGTTTGTTGTCATAAAAGCTTGCACCCTTGTCAAATTTTTTTACCTAAGGACAACCTCATGATCTATGGAAATAACATCCAAGCTATGGGACTTGAACTATGAAGTTAAGTCTTTAGAGAAGGTTGACTTCCTCTACTATTAGGATGCACTTAAACTACTTTTGAAGAGAAAAGGGAGAAAGAATACATGAAAGTCACTATGTAATCTATTCTAAGGAGGTAATGCACCAAAATAGGGTGTTGATACCAATCTCTTCCTATACATACATAGTACAATTATCATGACATTCTATAGATATATAGTTTCAAACTTGCTTTAATCTATTAGCTACATATAGATTAGACAACCAAATGAGTGACATGAGGAAAAACAGCTTTACTTCTTATCATTCATAGGGAAAAAGATATACAAAAATGTAGGTTATAGACATCCATAGTACATCAAAGAGAGGTAGACAAAGCTCTCACAATACATCAATGACTAAAAGAGATAAGATAGGATGTCATATAACTAAGAGGCGAAGAGGGAATTTATAGTAGCATGCCAAGGAAATAACAAAGAAATGGAGAAGATCTGACCATAAGAAATAGTATAACATCTTCTCTTATAGTGTAAGGATAACTTAGATAGCTTCCACCCTAAGATAAATTTCAACTACTACATTCAAATCTACAGAGAATAATTATTGCAAAAAAATAGGAAAGATATGATCCTAGAGCAAATCCTAATGTGAGAAGATCACTTATCCACCGAATAATCTCTGAGAGGATAGGAATGATGGCCATTAATATTTTGACTAAATAGATGGATCAACAGGAGGTGATGGAATATTCTTTTTCATTTATCATGCCTAGGGAACAATGAAAGTGGTTGGAGGATATCAAAAAGATCAAATCTATCATCAAAGAGCTACTTCCTTTGTCATGAACTTTCCAAATTAGATAGAAAGAATAGGTCAACCATTTTTAGGTTTTACTCTATACCTTTCTTGCTAACTAATTGATCAAGAACTTCTCTTTTTCCAACTTGGTAGGTGAAACTCTTTATATATTTTTGTCAACACTGGAACTCACGATCCTACAAGTGTCAACTATGGTCAAAACCCTTCATTTCAATTTTTTTTTATAACCTTGACTTCTATGATCTTATGATTGCCAATACCTCATAGCATTGAGCCCATCCTTCATTCAATTTATGATCCTTTGATAGCAACAAGTATTACAATCTCATGACAAAATGATGATAACACCCTTAGCATAAGGTCGCAGTATCATTATGTTCTCTTTGTGATGTGATGGGCACAATTGATTGACCTTTACGATCTTATGATCACAGTGCATTATGATATCAGAAGCCATGGCAATAACCCATGCGATGCTATGATCATGATTTAACCATCTTTTGTCATGATCTTAGGAGGCATCCTTGCTTGTGCTTGCAAACTTATGACTCTAAGATTATATGATCAACCTTTCACTCCATAGCCTCGACAACCTAGGGAGTCAACCCTATGATCCTAAAATCATTGAATTTCATGGCATCAAAACACATCTTTGCCACACCTATGATCTTATGATTTCTTACGGTTATAGCATTGGGAAAGACCTTTCTTTGGCTTATGCTCTCTCGACTATCAATGATGTCACAACAACCCAGTCACTCAATCAAAAAGAGCCTCAAAGCATCTTATAACTACTTAATTTTCCTGACGATCCTCTAATACATGAGTTATGGCAATACTGGGGCCATACCATTTTGTTGTGGCCCTAAGAATTAAAATATAACATGGAGGTGACCATTGCATGGGTTTTAAATATTTTGAATTCAATTCTTTGTGGGAGGGCACTTTTGGCCAATAGTTACATTTTTCAACTTCCTATAATCAATTCACAACCTAAGTGATTCATCCTTGTTCTTTAGGAAGATCATTGATACACCTCAAGGTGACACACTAGGTCAAATATGCCCTTTCTCTAAGAGTTTCTCCAACTGAGTCTTTAGCTCACCAAGCTCACAAGTAGTCATCCTATAAGGTACTCTAAATACTAGCTTGGCTCCTAGCACAAGATCTACATAAAATTCACTACTCTAGGTAAAGGCATACCAGGGAGCTCTAAAGGAAATACATCTACAAACTCCTCCATAATAGGAAAATCATCAAGGGATGACTCTCCCTCTAAATCCTCCTCTCTGTCACTAATGGTGATAGTGAACAAGTAATATCCCTTTCATATGTACTATCTAAGATGCATAGAGGAAATCATACAAAAAGATACTGGTCTCTTCACTTTGAAGATCACTCTAGAAATCTCATATTCATCAAGACACTCTACTCTCTTTTGTCGAAAATCCATCTTGGTGTTGTGGGCATAAAGACAATCCATGCCAAGGACAACATCATATGATCCTAGTGGGGTAATCTGTAGATCAAACATCATGGTCATGTCTCCAATCTAAATTTGACAATTTTGTACCATGAAACTAACACCTTGGCTTTTGAGGCTAACTCTACTTCCCAATTGACATCCTATCTAACTACC
The DNA here is from genome assembly GCA_028749045.1 of Cupressus sempervirens. Classification (NCBI taxonomy): domain Eukaryota; kingdom Viridiplantae; phylum Streptophyta; class Pinopsida; order Cupressales; family Cupressaceae; genus Cupressus; species Cupressus sempervirens. The sequence goes on along the minus strand of CM053784.1, from coordinate 332,880,074 downwards.
ACTAGCCCATAATTTTCCATTATAAATGGAGATATAAAGGAGTCAATAGCTCCAAAATCAAATAAAACAATAGCCATACTACATTGTATCATACTTATGGCCTTGATAATTGTGGCCTGATGCTCATCCTGGTGGTTATCAACTACTACTCTGATGTAGCCCCTCTTTGACCACCAATTGACTATCCCTATGGATACTCTCTAGCTAGGTGACCCATGCCACCACAAGTGTAGCATGGTCCCCAAGTATAAACTTGTACACCCTATGATCTGGGCTGCTATGGACCTCTATTTCTACTAGATCCATTATAACCACCCCTAGAGGACTATTGAGTCCTTGTTGGCTGTTACTATGGGTCTTGTGTCTTTTGATCCTATTTAGGACCCTATGACTACCACTACTTGGGCTTATAGCCCTGATACCCCTATGATGGTTTCTTCATAGAGTCTTTTTGTGGTTTCTACTACTAGGACTATGGGCCCTTTGAGGACTCTACTGAGTAGTTTTGATTCCCTTTCCAAGGGGGCCTTTGTTATCCTGACTGCTGGGTAGAGTTTTAGTTCTAAGACCAATCTTGAGACTCCTATCTACCTTGAGTATCCTTAACAACTAGCATTATCTCAACTACCTATCTGATAGTAGTAGGAAATGCTAGGTGGATTGCACCCTAAAGAGAGAAATTAAGGCCCATAATGAAATTATGAATCCACAATTTCTCATCCTTCATGTATTCAACATAAGGAAGGAGCTTGAGAAATTGGCTCTCATATTGGGCTACTATGAGACCTCTTTACTATATAGAATGGAAATCCTCTATCCACTTCTATTTAAAGTGCTTGGAAAGATACCTCTCTCAGAATCTAACAAAAAATGTCTCCTATGTGAGGGTGTCAATCCTCACTCCTATGGATTCCTCATGTTGCAACCATTTGGAGAAATTCTCCTATAGTAGATGGACTTCTAGTCATATCTTTAGATTAATCCCATTAGGATGTAATCCAAAGTACCATTGTAGACTCTATAACCAAGCCTCTACTACTTCCCTATCTATAGAACCCAAAAATAATGGTGGTTGGAGTCATATCAAATCCCTAATCTCATCTCCAACATATATAGGAGGTCTATTGGGCGGTAGCTCTAATTGATGCACTGACTCACCCCCATGATTGTCATGTCCCTCAACCTAGCTTAGTGGGGGACTCCTACTCCTCTCTCTATCATCTTTGTTGCCTCCTTCCAATAAATGTGTTTCTCCTTTAGGAATATGTTTCTTGGGCTATAATATGGGTGATAGCCTCTACTAGACTACTCTAATTAGGGTTTGGAGGGCATCCAAAATATTTGGCTTAGAGTTAGTGGTGGTGGTGGTGGAGGTGGTCATTCATCCCCCTATTCTTCCCCAACAATTGTAGCTTTATGACCTCTACCTCATCGAGTGTTTCATGTGATAGGAGGCATCCTACACAAAAGTTAAAGTTTAAATAAGTTGAAACAGAATGGGTTTAGGTTCCTAGTGTTGAAATTGTTGCTATGATACCAAAATGTCAGCTCCAAAATATCCAGGGCAAAAATACATGAACAATTTTTTTTTAGAAAGTTAAATAACATCATGTTTAACACATACTAACTTGAATAAGTTATAGAAATTTTAAATGGGATAGAAGTTAGCTTCAATTGTGATTCAAAATGATGAAGAGTCAACATGTCACCTAAAGTGTGACATCATATATTCAAGCAAAGCGTTAGGGCTCCATAGTTCCTTAAAGTTGAATTAATATATCTGACTAATTTCATAAGACACATTAGGTTTGACATGATTCCATATTTCATTTTGTTGTGTTAGTTCAAATGATTCATACATCAAGATAAATGTAGGATTTCATGAAAGAAACATATATCAATTTATCATTTGAAACTTGTCTATTTAAGTACATGTCAAAATAGGGATTGAAGAGAAACAATTCTGCATTTTCATTATAATCCAAAACACCATGTTTATTTAATAATCTCTTTTCCTATTATTGAAATTTGGTAAACAATATTGAAAAGTTTCCCATAGATCCCCATAAATTATAAATTTTATTTCAAGAAAGAATACAAAATCCATCAGAGAGGTAATACAAAAGAGAAGTCTCCAACAAGACTGAAGGAACACTGCTAAGGATCCAATTTATGGGATGCTCCATCACAAGGAACTATTTAAGAAATCTACAAAAATATAAAGAACAACCATGGCAAGCTCACCTCCCAATCTAGGCCTCAATTTGAGGTCACACTCTAAGCTAGGAGAACTAGTAACTGACCTAGTGACATTCAAAAAATAATCACATTGACACAACTCAACATATAATTTCCTTCCAAGGTATGCATAATAGGTTTCATAATGAACCTATGACTAGGGATAAGGTGGATTTTTCTACACAGGAGATGTCAATCACAAAGAAAAATAATATGCATCTTCCTAAGCTACCAAACGACATAAACTTACATTTGTTTCTCTCCTTACTTCCCCAAAACAAAAACCAATTTTGTATTAACAATAAAAGCCCCATAACACCTTACTTTCTCCCTCTTCTCAACATGAGAAGAGACTCTGCACTGACCTAGATTCCAACTAAATCCCTTCTCCTATACATGGTCACTTCTTCCTTATTTGAGGGTGAGTAATGCACACACTCCCTTCATAGTTTCCCCAATAAAACAAGAAAAATAAATATGAAAATAAAACAAGTAAAACCTACAATACCAATCCCACACACGATACAAACACACACATACTACAATATGCAATAATTTAACACATACAATCAATTAGCAATGAATATAACCATGGCAATGGAGAACCTACCTTCACAAAGGTTATGGAAATGAAATTTGAGATGAGCTAAATTCTCTCCTTCTTGCACCTCCAAACTTGACTTCTCTAAATGTAGAGAATGGGTGAACAACCTTCAACTCTTCCAAGGGACTCTAAATAGCCTCCAAACTTATCTACCCAAAAATAGAAATAACTCCAAACTTGACTTAATCCATCTATGATCTTCTCACTTGCCCCTATCATAAAGTCAAATTTTTAGGAGTGGAGACTTGGTAAACTTCATGAAGATGATCCACTTTTGAAAAAAAAGTGAAATTGTGATATTTAAGGGGTCATTAATGTTTCTAGGAAGTTCTAGAAAGGTTGAAAAGGTTCCTAACTCATACACATAGCACTTGAGCACTTTAATTACATTAACTTTGGCCTCTAGAATCATGTTAGGACCTATACAATTGGCTTGATATATTTGATCTTCAAAAACCCTAAGAATGTAACCTTTCTACTAAACCCTAATTAAGGAAAACTATTTAGGTTTACTAACTAATTAGTCTTAGATTAATAGGTTACTTTTCTAATCCTAAATTGATGTGTTGGCACACATATACATATAACAAGTGTCAAGTGAAACCATAAGATTTACTTTTACATAACATTTGAAACATGAAAAATATGGAATAATACACATACATTCAGATTATGATACAAATTAAACACTTGACAACAAGGTTTGAATAACTTTATTGGATTCAACCTTAGTCTTACAATTTTCACATAGGGTCTATTACCAATTCTCTTATTAATTCCATGGTTAATTATGCTACACACTTAATTCGAATATTAGTAGTTTGATAACATCACATTCATTTATTTAAACTAAATTTTCATAATCACATTGATGAAAACATTAAAACTTTCATTTAAATAACCTTTCTCATTCATGCACATATATTTTATCATCACTAATTGCATAATTGAACATACTCATAATTTGGAATCATTTACTCAAATACACCATCATAAGGAATTCCTACACATTAAACATCAAATAACATGATTAAGTATTTTTAAAGTAAAACATCACAGGACATAAATAATATAGATAATGTCTAGTCCATCAAATAATGTCTCAACATATCAATTCATAATGTGTCAAATTATAATCTATTAGATGTGATATGATAGATTGGGGCAAGGCCTCACAGTGAGGATGACTGATATTTCTTTATAATATTTTATATATGCATTTATGTGGATGAAGATGGTGGTGGATTATAGATAATCAAATTAATTGATACTCCTCATAGACTCAACAAGGATATGTTTATGAGGCCACAAACAATACACTTTCACATAAAGTAGTTGTAGAAATATTTCAAGATAGATTTATTAGACATAAAATACATAGTTTGGTTTAGATAATGTTAGTTGATAAGTTATTTATTTATTTTGATGCCACCTCACATATTGTAATGTTTTCTATGTTGGTTTTTTCCATCAATAACTTGGGTACTATAATTTTCCATTTATGTTATCCATCATTTTGACGGAATTTATATAATGAATTACAATAGATTTGAAAGATTGGTATTATTCTCAATGAAGAAGATTTGGAAAGAGATCAATGCCCTTCACAGTGTGGATTACACTCTTGATCCCACTTAGTTTGGAGTTATACAAGAATGTTCACCATAACTATTTTGATTCACCACTAGTGGATTTATGACATATTTTAGTCTTGGAGCTAATTCCATATTCTAGAAAGTTTATTTAATAAAAATTTAATTCATCAGTACTGCTTTTATTTTGGATCCAAAGATAATTGCCACTAGTACTAATGTATGAAGCTTGAAGAAAGGTTTTCAATTCCTTTATAAGGTGTGTTGACTCAATGTGAATTTCCAAACATCTTTCTTTCCTTCTGGTTATAATTTTTCATTAAAAATTGTTAGGCAACTTTACATCTACATGTTCCATCTTTTCATGGTCCAACCTATAATTTGATATAGATGATTATATCTATAGTATAATAGAAAATGAATCAAGGTAGATTGATCATATTTCTTGGTGTACATTAGCAAGGAAAATGACCCACAAGTATTAACAAGAACTATGAATTGAAAGAGTGTAGTAATCCTTTTATAAATATGATTTAATGATGTAAGATAGAACACTTGAAATAGGAAAAACTGACTAAATTTAAAATATGTAAATTGATAGAAAATTTGTAGTCACCTATAGATACTAAAACAATAGTGACATAGAATTATTGATCTACTAATCTAAGTTGATGTTGATTTATAGGGAAGAGGTCCACCACGTTGTCCTATTCCTAGGATTAGGGAAAAAAGGATTCATGTTCTCAACACTTTGGACTAAGCTCAACTACAAACTATCTATCAATTTTTTTACCTTATAGATTTGGTCTCAATATATTTTCTAATTGTTCCTATAGATAGAAAAATAGGGAAATTTTTGGGTTGATAGGGGGTTATCTCTATCAAACCCTAATTTATAATCAACCTTGAAATAAAATAAATTATACATTTTCTATCATATATTAGCAAATAAATCTTAAAAATTAAATTTATTTTAACATGCAATGTGATTTTTTAATTAAGTGTGATCAAATATGTTTATGGAAAAGCCTTGACTTCACACAAAATCCCAAAAGGAAATCATGAAATGAAAATTCTTGTCTAAAATATGTATGTGTGTGTGTGTGTGTGTGTGTGTGTGTGTGTGTGTGTTTCAAGGGGGAGGGGGGTGGGGGAGGGAAAATATTGAGTTTGAATGAAATGTAGATGCCCAAATGATATTCCTTCTTGAGTGAATTCCTTTCTTTGGTCTTCATTAATGGAAATAATTTTGATACATGGAGAAGATTATATTGAAAACACCTTACAATTCTTGAGATATTTCTTGAGAATTATTGGATGGAAAATTATAAGAGATCTCTTGAAATATTTATCATGGTTTTCATTATGAGGAGAGATAGATTATTTTTATACCCCTCACAACATTTTGGAGCTCAAAAACAAAAGGTGGTTGTCATAAGTTTTGAAATCTAATTAAATACACTAGTCGATCACCAATTTTAGTTTTACTACATAAGAAATAAGAAACATGATGCCTTGAGTGTCCTCTTCCTAAAAAGAGTATTCCCTATGCATCTTATTCTCTATTAGAGGACTCCTTTTGTATCATATTCTTGAGAAGACGATTCCCTTGGTGTCTTTTCATATGAAGAGGATGCCTTTAGTGATCTCTTCACATTAAGAAGACATCATGGGTATCGTCTTCTCACCAATCAATCATGAAATAAAATCATAGGTTCTACATTATGAATAAATGTCATATTCTAAGGTACCAATAAATGTGAGTTTGGGAAGAAGTTTGCTACAAATTATAAGAGAGGACTATCTTAGTTAACTAAAATAACAAATAAGCATGCCTAGAAATAATGGGACACATTAATTTTTAATGAGTTTGAACTTTTTTTAAATCAATAATGTTTCATTAAGTGCAACAAGAAATCCCATTATGAATACTAAAATTTAAACACACTAAGGTGGGACCTAAACAATATTGAAAGTATAAACACCTATAAGGTGCTTATAAATTAAAAGAGCAAATTTATCTCCTTGTTTAGTGAGGGAATGAGTCCACCTTATGCTCACAAAAATGTGTGTGTGTGTGTGTGTGTGTGTGTGTGTGAGAGAGAGAGAGAGAGAGAGAGAGAGAGAGAGAGAGAGAGAGAGAGAGAGAGAGGATCTTAACTTATGAATCCATGCACATACCCAAAAATAAAATAAAAATAATAAATCTTAAAATTTTTCTAAGTCAACTAGTTTAATAAACATCGATGAACCTATTGTCTAATCGATAATGTCATACTTAGTAAGATATTGCAAGAGCACAATAAACTGCATGGAAAGAGAAAATGATTACAGCCAGGATAAGACAACAATCAATGACCAAAACCACTAGAAATACTATAACATCATGGAAAGAAATATAGACACACCATGAATCCAACAAATTATTAAGTTATGTTAGGTCTTGTGATTGATCAAAGAGAAGTTGAGGAGATAGTCCATAAATGACAAAAAGTTGTATTATGCTAGTTTCACTCATCTCAAGAAAGAGAGAAGACATAATTGATATCCTTGTTGGTCTCAACTGGTACAAAGAGGGGGGTATGATGCATGTTATATAAGAAACAAGTCAACAAAAGGGATACATGATCTTTTGGAAAGAGTGATAAAATGAGGAAGAAGGATAAAATATACACACCTTAACCCTATTGCTAGCTAAGGTAAGTTTTGGAAAAGGAAACCATGTGTGTATCTGAAGTGAAAATTTCATTCATGCTAAATATGCTCTTTGAAGTAGGAAAAATATTGTAAAATAGTATGTATAGATTATAAAAAAAGAGAATATCCTTATGTAAAAAAGAATTTATGCAAGAAATGATATCATGTTATCCAAGACAAAACTCAAAAAAGGGAAAAAATGTATACTTAAGAAAGGTTGGAGATTAAAATAGTGATCTTTTCTTCCAAGAGTGACAAAAAAGAATAAGAAAGACTATTATATTTCTCACAATTTAGTATAATTTTACCAAAAATGATGCAAGGTTCAAGTATCTTGGGGAGAAAATTGTGAGCTACCCTTTCCAAGAGTTACACATGGAATCTTAATCAAATACATACAAGGACCAAATGACCATATACAATATTCACTATGTGTAATTATGTAACTTTATATATAAAAATAGCAATGTGCCTGGTTGTGAGGCCTTTTAGGTTGCGACCTTATATAGAATAAGAATTACAATTTAGGACCAATCTCAAATCTTCTATCTTCTAAGATCTCTAAGTATTTCCTTTTCTACATCTAACCAAGATTATTATATAGCTAGTTGAGCCACAAGTTGGCTAGTCAATAATTTAATTACATTATAGGTCCAATCTTGGAAGAGTAAACCAAAACCCAAGCAAAGGACAACATAAGACTAGATAAACACACACACACTTAAGAATAGGTCCATATGAGAGCTAGGAGTTGGCCCCCAACTTCATAAGACACCACATCCTCATTGGAAACTATGCCAATAGAAACAACATGCTTCATTGGATAACATAGAACTTGAAGAATATGAAACATTAGAACATGGGAAGTTAAGAAAAGGATCTAATTATGTGTTATGAGTTGGATCATTAATCCATATGAAAGGTATTTAACCAATTAGAAAAATGGAAGGTCTAAGCTACAAAGTAGAGAAATATGGATCATTGATCTTGATCCATATCCATCTCTAGTTGGTTTTATAAGGAGGATCTAAACCCTAATTTTTTAATGTAGATTATATGTGTGAGAAAAGAAAAATTGGATTCCTAAGTAGTGTCTAAAGGTGAAGCAAGACAGAGTCATTAGGAAGAGTAGTGAAGTGCAGAACAAAGTTATATCAAATCAAAGAAAGGATCAAAGTTTTGAAAGAAGAGATTTGTAATCAAGCATTATAGTGTTAGCCGAAGGATGAGGTACTGGTACATTTATTAGAGTGAATTAGGGTACACTTGACCTAAAACCACAAGAAGAAACAACTACTTCACAAACAAAATACTAGTACAAAAATCAACAAATACTTTTTTGGTTGAGGAAAGATTTCTCATTAACCCAATATGCTTTTACATTACACATCTCAGCTAAGAAGAGAGCCAATGTCTACATTAGGACTCAAGGGTGTTATAACCTTAATCATAAAGATCCATTTCATCTTATGATATCCATCAATTTTCTTCAACTAGTTTTCCTTTCCACTAAATAAGGTAGTCCATTTAATAATTTCCATTAGTGCTTCTTCTTATTCTAGTATTCAATATTTTCTCAATGAGCTCCTCTTTCTTCTTTATATAATATGGATTATTATTCAACTCACGTTTAGGCTCATGGTACTCATATATATATATATATATATATATATATATATATATATATATATATATATATATATATGGGAGAAATATCCATATCTTTTGGAAACTCAAATTAAAAATAATTTTGACCATCAAATTTTCTTAGAATTTTGCAAGGCCCAAACTTCTTCATCTTCAATTTGTTGTATGTTCCAGTTAGAAATATGTGTTTCTTGAAATGAGCCATTACCTAATCACCTTCATTGAAATATTTATGTCTTCTCCTCTAATCATCTTGTTGTTTATATTTTTTAGTACTGCAAGTATCCCTTTCATCATCATGCAATTCCTTTATAAAATTTACAAAATCTTCAACATCAAAACTACTATTTTCTTCCTTACTCAATTTTCTCATTCCTGTAATTGCTCTAGGGTTTAATCTAGTTTTAATCTCAAAAGGTGTGTTCTTAGTACTTCCATTCATATAGTTGTTGTATGAAAATTCATCTTTTGTTAAGAATAAGTCCCAATATGTAGGTTGACTTCCAACTAAACATCTCAACAAGTTAACCAATATTTTATTCATCACTTTAGTTTTTCCATCAGTTTTAGGATGAAATGTATAACTAAACTTAATCTTAGTATTCAACTTCTTCCATAGTGTCTTCCAAAAGTATCTAGTGAACTTAGTATCTCTACCTAAAGTAATTGTCTTTGGCAATTCATGCAACCTCACTAGCTCAATGAAAACTATTTTTTCTATATGTATTGCATCATATGTTTTCTTGCAAGGTATGAAATGTGTCATCCTAGAAAATCTATCCACTACCACAGGGATGTTGGAATTCTTTAGAATAATTTGTGGGGGGGGGGGCATGAATCAATTATCCAAGGTCCAAATATACAAATAAATCTTTTCATAGCTTAGTGAACCCATATCCATAGACACTTAATATGCATGCATCCATTACATCATACAATTCTTAAACTTTGTAGGTTATTGTCCTAGGTCAAAATAACTTTGCAGAAGTGTAGACATGAAACACAACAGATTCAATAACATATTTGACACATGGATTTTACTTGGAAACCCAATTTGGGAAAAACTACTAGTAACATGCTACTAATTCTCACTCCTTTGAAGTGATGCCCTATGAAAGGCCAACCTTGTTAAAGATTATAATATGCACTATTAAATGTGACTTGGATAGAGGGTTTCAATCACCCTATTCAGAGTGATCCTTGTTAGAGGAAATCAGATCATTTACTTGGAATGTCACCTAGTTAAAGGGTTTACAAATGATTGTTAGGTCAACCTTAGTCCAAAGGATTTACCCTAAACTGATGCAATGATTAGAAAGAAACACTAAGGCTTGATCTGATTGTTGACATTGAAGTTAAAGTTTTTTTATTAGTGACTCACACTTAGTCAATTGGTTAAGCTATTACCAAGCTTATCTAGTAGTTTGTAGTGTTAACCATGTAATCTAGTTACTACCAAGTTCTATTGTTGCTACTAAGTTCTAGAATCATTATAGAGTTAATTACAAGCAGTATCTATCGATATGATCAGTGATAGTGCTAACTAAGCTTCATACTATTAACTGAGTTGCACAATGTCAACCATGGTCTCTAGTATCTATAGAGCTTGCAATATCAGTAATGTGAATCTAGTGTTGTCTAAGACAAGGAGTGTCAACCAAGTGATTCAATTTATACCAAGATCATAGTGTTAATGTTCACTGAGCCATGGAGCATCAACCAAGTGATTTAGTTTGTATGTCAAGTTTTGCAGTAATCATCGAGTCACACCAGTGTTGATCAAGTTCAAGGTACTTGGAAGTGATTAGTATGAACCAAGATTCTATGTCTACCAAATACATGATGATGCCAATTATTGACAATGGTTGTTGAGTATCAGAACCTCACTGAGTTTTACTTCAGAACCCAAGTACCAATAGTTGGGCTAACTTTGTGATCTTGATGGAAAGCTATGTTGTAGCCAACTTTGATGAATTGTGATTTGGATTGGTATATATGTAATGTATTGTATCACATACAAATAAAAATTAAAGTATGGAGAAAATATAAATAGAAGAAGTGTGAATTGTGAAGGCTACAAGAAGTATAAGGGACAAAAAAGATTTATCTATCACATCAAGGTGATCTTTACACTTCAAGGGAATCTCAACCAGAAAATCAGAGTTTCTGATTAGAGATTAACCACTAGTTCATCCTAACAAGTGTATTAGTTAAATCCTTTAACCAGGTAGACTTAATAGTATTTGAAAAATCTCTTTACCAAGTGCACACTTCATTATATGTTTTGTAAATCCTTTCACAAGGTTGACTTAGTAGTCCTCATTGCTCCTAATATGGAAGATCATCAAAAGTGATCAATTGTAAGCCTTAACTGACCAATTTTATAATGTAGTACTAAAGCTTATGGGTATCATCCCTACCCTAGTTTTACTTTCTATTTGGAAATTTTCTTGCAATCTTGCATGTTGGAGTTGAGTGCCAGTGGTTTTCAATTTTTTGGTTGCTACCAAGCTTGTTAGTGTATGTCAAGTTACTGTAGCTTTAGTGGATGTTGAGTTAATATAGCTCTAGTGGGTGTTGAGTTACTGTAGCTCTAGTGGGTGCCAAGTTACTGTAGCTCTAGTAGGTGTCAAGTTACTATAGCTCTTAGTGGATGTTGAGTTACTATAGCTCTTAGTGGATGTTGATTTACTGTAGCTAGTGGATGCTAAGTGTTCTTGTATGTGTTGAGTGCCAGCATTGGTTTTGGTTCTGTTTGTAACAAGTCATCTATGAAGCTAACTTTTGGTATTTAATTTATGTATGGATATTTAATTTAGTGTTCTAGCTAACTTGTGGCTCAACCTATATTTAATGTACGGGATTTAATTTAGTTTGTAGTGAGCTGGGCTAACTTGTGGCTTAGTTGGGTATAAGTAAGGGATTATATGGAGTCTTTAGACACAAGAAGTGATCATTCCAACTTGGAGAAGGGGATGAATCATAGATTCAAATTTTGAAGAGCTAGGGCTGGGGCTTGAGAACTAGAGGATTGCTTGGTGGACTTGAGGGTGCAAGTGTGGATTCTTCTTGGTGTTCTTATCTAGTTGTGTATCTAGACTAGTTGGGATTCACTAGTACATTTGGGTTCAATTTTTGACCTTTATTGGTCAAATTTTTGACCCAATTTTTGACCAAATTCGACCAACCCATTGGTTGATATTTTTCTAGTCAAAATTTTGACCAACTCACTAGTTGGTCAAAATTTCAACCAATCTATTGGTCAAAAACCCAACAAGCCATTGTCTAAGGTCATGTAGGAATTGGTCAAAATTTTGAACAATGAAGGTCAAAATTTTGACCAGGAAAGGTAGAAAAAAATTTGCACGTTGGTGGAAATTTCGACCAACAAAGGTAGAAAAAATTTTAGGTGTTGGTGGAAATTTCAACCAATGAAGGTGGAAATTTCAACCAACAAAGGTGGAAAAAATTTGAGGCATTGGTGGAAATTTTGACCAATAAAGGTAGAAAAAAATTTAAGTGTTGGTGGAAATTTTGACCAACAAAGGTAGAAAAAAATTTAGGTGTTGGTGGAAATTTCCACCAATAAAGGTTGAAAAAAATTTAAGCATTAGTGGAAATTTCCACCAACAATGGTCAAAAGAATCCAAGCGTTGGTGGAAATTTTGACCAATGAAGGTGGAAATTTCCACCAACAAGAAGGTGTAAATTCTTTTCAGGCATTCTATAAAATAGTTCACATGTCTTGCCTATGATATGACATTTTACATGCATCCTACACTCTCTCATCCAGCTAGTGATGGATTACGCAAAGTGATCTGAAACCATGATTCTAAAAAACACACAAAATCAAATCCAAAATGAACTTGCACTACAAATGGATTATGGAAATTTGATATTGTTAATTTTACATGCATGTCTACCAAGACAAATATATGTTTAAGTTGTGATTGTCCTTGTAGACATGCGTGCAATTTTACCAATATCATATTTCCATAATATTTGTAGTGCAAGTTCATTTTAGATTTGATTGTGTGTTTTTTAGCATCATGGTTTAAGATCACTATATATAATCCATCATTAGCTGAATGAGAGAGAATAGGATGCATGTAAAATGTCGTATCATAGGCAAGTCATGTGAACTATTTTATAGAATGCTGCAAAAACATCGACAATAACTAATATGAAGATTATATAATTAGTTATACAATTGAGAAAAATCATGTACTAGTGAGTTGGTCGAAATTTCAAGAAATTTTTTTTTCACCAATGGGTTGTTCGAATTGGGTCAAAATTTTGACCAATAAAGGTCAAAAATTGAACCCAAATGTACTAGTGCAAGTATGCTCGCCAAGTTGTCACTTTGAGTTTAGTCATCAAGTCACCCCACCAAAGTGCCTCATCAAGGTTAGTCTTTAGGTCTACTCATCGAGCTTGCTCACAAAGTTAGCTCGCCATGTTGCGTCTCTAAGTGGCCTCGCTAAGTCAGCTCACCAACTTGCCCCACTAAGTTGCCACTTTAAGCCCACTCACCATGTTTAATTTTGAAAATAACTTCTAGTTACCAAAAAATTGACATATTTTGTCAACGATTAAATGGAAAACAAAGTAAGAAGGTATAGAAAATACCTTTTGTCCTCCTACTACTTTGATACTATGTAGACCAAAAAAATTAGTGATCAATGTTCTTTCATAAGTATGAACATGATTATAGTAATTTGGCAGCATACAAAGAAGTACCTGTAAAATGGTCACACTGGTAAACAATAAAGAAAAGAAAAACAATAGGATGCTGAAACCCTGTGGAACATTAAGGCAAACTGAGGAATCCCACAATATAAAATTTGTGTACCTTACAACTAGCATTAGTTGGCTACTACACCTAAATGTATAGCTTAAAGGACTCGTTTAGTTACAACTAGCATCTTAAGATACAAAGATGCATCAATTTCCAAGGATGCTAACAAAAATTGCCAAATAAACTAAGAACAATAACTCCCACTTTCTTTGACTAATTGCAAAAATTGCATAGATGAGACTAGATTAGCATGCATTGTGTTTAAAATGTAAATCTCTTGTACACCCAAAATAGAGTGTGGCAAATTCAAATTTTTTTGAATCCAATATGTCCAGGGACAAACACACAAACTCAATAGTATATTTCAATACAGTCTTCTTCAATAACAAGAAATCGACTAAAAATAAATACACATTTTAAAATCATATTATTTTCATCATTCAAATATTACACATATACATTTTTCATTCTCTTGTTAGTCTGACTCTGAACTTCTTGTTAGCAAAATCAATAAACATTACAAGGTATATCCATATAAATGTAAAATATTGGGCAAGTAGCTAGTCATATGTGTAAATATGCAATTAAATATGTGAACCTGATTCCAATTGCAGATTGAGCATTAAGTCATAATTTCTATGCCCTTTATAGATAATTTCACCCAATCACTTACTTTCATTTGGCTGCCATTTATGCCCTCTTTTCATAGCCTTGGAAGGCATATTTTTTCTAGATACCTCATTAATCAAAACTCCTTGAACATATTCTCTCTTGACAACAGATTGCATAGGAAAATTTTTGGGACCACAAGTTCTAACACCCTCGTCATTATCATCAAATTCCTCACTACTTGAGCTTCTTATCCCATCAAAGGAAAAGGTTCTTAGTATTCTAGATTCAAGGGTTTTTGAGGATGTTGTTTCAGAGCTAGGGGCATAAGTAGTATTCAAATAAACCTCAAAATTGGACATAGAAGAGCTTCTCTCCTTCCAACAATATTTCTCATCAATGGAGAGATCATCATGCTGATCCACATTGGAAGGTGAGGATTCCAAAAGGTGGCATAGCCTAGTCTGATTGCCACATGCAGGATAAAATGTACCTTTCCCATCTTTGAACCCCTTACTCTAGGTCTCCATATAACAACTCCCATCTACCCATCTATAGACTCCATGGCCATGCTTCAACCCATCAAGCCATTGCCCATCATATTTATCCCCATTTGTATGACTCATAATCCTCATTCGATCATGGGTCTCCACCATATCTTCTAACTTATCATAAAAGGAAACAAGGTTAAGCCTACTAAGGTTGGCATGAAAATCTAGCTTCTCTTTTTCTTCCTTGAAAATTACTTCTTTGAAGGCATCATAGTATACAATCTTCATCCTCACACATATGTTTCTATAATCTCTTAGTCTTGCCATGTGTCCCGCTTCCTCCAATTTCACCATTTTTGCCTTTAGCTTATTGATGTTCTCCATGAGCTTTTCCTCCACCTCCCCTGCCGCTCTCAAGCAAAGACTGGCCTAGTAAGAAATAAAAACAACAATTCTTAGTACATATTAATTTAACAAACAAATTGTACATGACAAAGCTTTTCATAGTTAAACTCAGTTTCATATGTACCAATTTACTATGGACTGATGTTTTCTACTTATGTATAAATATATTCCAACTATAAGACAATTATTAGGATTCAATTATATAATTTTTGAATCCAATCTATTGATTCATTTACATGAATAAATGATCAGTTGTATATAAAAATCTATGACTTTTTAGTTGAATTTATGAACTCATTTCTCATGAGTAGCTGTATACAAGAATCTCTCTCATGAGAATGATGGTAGTAGATGGATGCAATAAAAAGATAAATAAAGAGGAAGGCAATAAATGGAGAAGTTATTATGGATCAGTTAAGTGAGTTCTTATCACTGATTACTTATGAAAAATAGACCAACAAATTTAACTAAAAAACTACACAATTAAATTCTAGTTCTAGAAGCATCATAATTTAACTTACTATGAAAAAATATCAAAACTTTACATACTAAACAGATAAAAGTAGTTTTCATTTTAGAAATTATAAAAAAATAAATTAAAATATAAATCAAAGTCTAATGCTAAATCCTCCATTCACTCTTGCAGGTTACATCATGGATCCAATGATAGGCTTCCAAACTCGATTGCTAAGTAATCTGTAGTTCTCTTCAGCTGGCTGAATTAACAATTTAACACTAAATTCTATTCTTCTAGACCCAATTCTACTCTTCTATCGAATCAAGCAAGTGAAAACTAAATTCTATTTAGGAAATTGCATTATGAGTACAATGAAGGATAAAAAAGTTCTTAAAAAACCAAGCAAGATGACAAATTAGAGGGCATTTTGAAACTAGCCTCCATCTTTTCTTTTTTGGCTTGCAAATAATTAAAAAGTAAGATGAATAATGTCAAGAAGCTTAATTGAATTCCAAGCCCAAGAGCATCTAGTTTGACTTCCATGGTAGAAGAAGGTGCACCTTGTGATAAGGGAAGCATAGAAAGCCCTTCCAAGTTAACACTGCTTGTGTCAGCATGGAAGACTGCATCATACCCAGTGTGATTTGAAATATTAGCCTAATCTTGGGTAGTAAACAAGGAATTCAATAAGAATGGTTGCAAACATAGAATTCAAGAAATGAATTTCATTGATATGTGTAACATTTTAACTGATGATAAAAAACTCTATAAAATTACGAGGAGTAAAGGAACTTCCTCGATAGGAAGCTCTGCTCCAAGATCCCCTTGAGCTACCATAGCCTAAAGAAGAGGAAGGAAGAGACAACTGTTAGAATCCTAAACAACATACAAATACCATAAAAAAATAAATACATGCATAACTTGAATGAGTGTGGCTAAAAATGAAGGTGGCTATGACCATTCGCATGCAAGCAGTGTGTAAATGCTTGTCATAAATAAACTAAATGAAAGAAAACATTCAGTAATGTCCAAGGGACCACTAGCATATAAATATTAAAAAACCTCCAAAAAAGTACTTTCATAAAATTGTAAGCTTATACAATTGTATATTATAGGTAGTAGCAGATAGAAGAAAAGGGAATAGAAACACAGGAACAAGGATCCAAGAAATTTTTTATTCTGGAGAATCAAATGGAGCACTAGCATTCAAGTTGGATGCTTCTATAGGAAAAAGACTAGGACGAAGACACACAACTTATATTCACCACTACAGGTCACTTGCACAATATCTGGGTGCTCCAACCTTGTATGGCCATCAGAAATGGACACTTGCATTAAAGAATTGTGTGCTTCCCTTTGTAAATCACAAAACTGGACACATGTACTAAAGATTGGAGATCCTACAGATCGAGAACACAAACTATTTTGCAAAAACACTACTCCAGGACAATTCTACACTCTGACATTGGTGTCTGGACAAATAGTGGAGCCTTGAATACTAAGAGATGCATGATCATTCATAGTTTAATTAGATTGACATATAAATTTCTATATGGACTCTGGACATCTAGAAAGCTAAATATTTACCTAAATAGGGACAAAAGACAAGGGTGTTGTTGTTTGGGAGACTATCTTGGTCAGTCCTCTAGGTGGTATCTTTCAACCTCAACTAAGCCGATTGAATATTTGGGTGTGTGAGATATGCTAGAGACTAGAAAAATGTTGTTAAGTGGTGTTTACGAGAGACAAAACAACAAATCTTGGATACCAAGTTCAAAAGAATGTAAAACTTAACAAAACAATAATATCATTTTTTCTTAGCTGTTGAAATCTAACTTGTAAGACAATGTTTCTTAGCTTTTAAAACCTAGCTTGTATCCTATGTATTCAAAATCTGGCATCTCATACCCAAACAAAAGGTGACAAGATGGAATTAGAGCTAGAATGAACTTAAAGCTAACCCTAAATTCTTCTCAAGGCAACACTGACAAAAATTATGGCAAATAGAAGATCTTTTCCCATGCATGGTATGATAGTTGCACAAAAATACCCATAGCCCTTGCATGCCACAACATCTCTGTAAGGAATTGGAAAAGTGCATTTCCTCTCACACAAAAATGTTTCTTGACAGTTCACAACTTCTAAGACCTTTTTTGTGAAGCTAAAAGATGGAGAGGACAAATATAACAAAGGCATAATTTATGAGATTGAACTAATGTCAAATTTATGAATTATGACAGTAGAATCTGAAGAGAATGCCATGTTTAAATACATACTCTAAAATTTCATAAGCATAAGATACCAACAAGTCTTGCATGGGAATGTACCTAGTACAATCAATTATGAGAAGTTGCAATGACATAAAAATGCCCATTAGAAGCAAACAGTCTCAGAATAAGGAAGATGTCAAGATTTTCACAGTTGAGAGTTATGATATTTTAACCAACTTATGTCGCATTTAGAAAAATCTCCAAAGGCTATATGGTCTCATAAATTTTACTCACACAGGAAAAAAATCACATTAATTTATTTCATGTGAAAATTATAGCATAAAGAATATATCTATCCCTCCTTTCAAAGTGTCAATTTAGATATTACTGTCCATGTTTAAGTTTTGCTCTCTCATTTCTTGACAGAACCATCTTGAGCTCTATGAGGAAACTACAATATGAAAACTCAATAGCTACGAATCAGTCAAGTAGCTAAATGATGGTCTCATTCTAGTTAACTTCACTGAATGATAGAAAATCAAAAAAATTGATTTAAAAACATCTTTACTGAAGCTCATAGTCCTCACAAACAATTTAAAGAAGATTATAACATATTCACAAGTAAAGTTTTTATATTTTGTATTTTACATCAAAGCCGTACAAAAACCATCAAAAACCAACAATGGAAAAGCACCAACATCCAAACAAATACATGCATGACTAAATCATAAACAAAGTAGCATGTGCATTTAACTTTCTATATAATGCTTGACAAGCATGACTTCACATAATTTATTAACCCCATTCAAAGCAATATCACCAATCATAAAGTAACAACTTATCCAACTAAAACCTCTGATCTAGGGAGACTATACTTACCCGATTTGATGTAGAAAGAATTGAATGGAGATTTGGTATTGAATCAACACTTTCAATCTTCACAATCACATGGATATCCGCACCAAAACCTTCACATAATTATAAATACAAATGCATTGATATTTTATCACATTTTAAATTCTGATTTAAAATATAAATTAAGGGAACATGCTATATCAAGCCCAATATTGTCTGCAAAGGATTATATTACACTGGAAAGTTAAAATTTTGTTTCAAAGGTTTACTTTTAAGGTAATCTTTCAACTCATGCACCACCTTAGCATCTTTAACAAAGGAAGCAACATAATAGTCTATGCCATTCTCAACTCCAAATTTAATATCATCCCAATCTTTATCTGCAAAAAAAAAAAGACAAGAAATAGATTTTATCAAATACCAAATTAAGCTATCTCAGATGCTATGTTGGTCAAAACAACTCATCACATATACAAGTAACAACAAAATACAAATATTACACATATTTCAAGATTGATAAACATATCATTCAATTATATTCTAGGTAACTTCAATCAATCAATATTAGGTACAAAAAAGGGAAATCACAATGAAATCAAAGTCCCTAAGAAAGAAGTAGATTGAGATGTACATGTCAATAAGCAACAAAAATCTAATTTGCTATGCATGCCTAAGAGTTGATAAAATGGTCTTAACCTATAATAGAAGGCAAGGTAGCACTTTTTCCATGCACATTTAAGTGTCATCATGATTTAAGCTCTCCTCCATCGATTACTTCACAAATTATAGAATATGATGTTTTTGACTTCACTTGTAGTGAAATCATCCCCCCTAGAGAAATTCAAATAACAATAAGAAATAGAAAGCTATGAAAATTTTGCGAATAACATTAGTAACTCTATTCTTTTTAGCTAATAAATGAATTTTCAAGCCATCACAAGAGAATGTCCCATCAATAAGTAGTGTGTCTCCTTTCTCCATATCATTCACAAAATCATCATAATTCACGCTTACACAGTCTTCAGAGCCCACTCCTCTTTTGATTGTGAAAGTAAACTCTTGGCCCTTCGTGAGCATGATAGGCTATGGTAGATCTCCACTTCTAACTTCAGGGCCCTACAATAAAATGATCTTTTAATTTATTGTTTGAGCAAAGGACTAACTCAAAAGACATATCAAAAAGCGGGTTATCCTATAAATTGCACCTAAAACACAAAAAATGACTATTAATAATGTAGATGTATTTTAATTTAGGATGAAAAAAAGTGAAACAGATTTCAAATCTACATCTTTTCTAATTGGCTAACAATGTTGCAATATGGAAATAACCCACATTATGATGTTTTCAAACAGTTAGTTCCAGCAACAACCTGCATATAATAAAGGAGTTTCAACACCTATGCAACTCTAGATGAAAGCAAATCTTGTATGATCTTAAAGATTTCATGCATATTGATAATATTCTCCTGTTGTAAGATTTCATGCATATTGATAATAATAAACTTAGATATCATTTATAAAACAAACTCTCAGACATTAGTGGTAGAAAATGCTTCCTATTTAAATTACTTGCCAACAAAATAAGCATCTCACATTATAGATTAAAGCCCAGAAATAGTTATAGCAAATGCATAGAAACAGATCTGAACCTAGATCAAGATAGCTCAAGTCCATATGAAATGTCTCAATGATTGAGTTTCTATATATAGTTATCTTATTTTAGTGCACCAAAATGGGTTTTATCCCATCACACAAGTAAATGATCTATTAAAATATCCTAGATTTGTAATTACAAAGCTTTGCTTCGAACAAAATGCCACAATCTAATTGTGAACTAGAGAACAGTGGAAGGCCACACAGGTAATTACTTCCCACAAATACTATGATAAGAAAAGATAATGCTTATGTTGGTCTAATTTTTTGCATATCAAATTTTCTTTGAATCATAAAAAAAATCAGATGAGAATCCTTTGGTAAGTCATAGGGTTTTAGGTTTTTGTCTAGTGTATTTTGATACCTTTGAAAGTCTGTGAAAAACCCTAGGTTTGGCTTTTAAAATTTACCCTGGTGCGAATTCTTTTTGAAAAAAGGGGCAAAGAATGGATATTCTTCTTCAGCCTATTTGGACATCATGGTTGAGTCTTATGAAAAAGGATTTTAGTCCTACCATCAGATCAGATTTGAATCCATGGTTGTCGCATACTCGCTATGGCAAGATGCTCATATGTTACGCATAGCGAGATAGCGATCAACAAAAAATTACTTGTCATATTGAAAAGTGGAATCAGATGCCGCAAAATGTGTTCACAGGATGATCTTATGATCATGTGATATGTCCCAAACCTATTAGTTTCAAGAAGGAATGCATGTGGGAAAAAAAATTGCAAGTGGTGTCATCGAAGTTCAAATTTATCCGGCGATTCGCCAAGTCGCTAATGGGAAATACTTGCAATTTGCCAGTGGTGATATAGCAAATGCTTGGATTTTCCAAAGATAGTGTCCTTTTGAGGTAAGAATTAATTTTGGAGGATCCTGATGAAGATATGGTGCACATTTTACTTTTGTCCCTCTACAGGTTAATGCCTTTTGTAGTTTCTTTTTCTGGGCGTTGTTTTTAAAATGGTTACTAGAACTCGCCATATCACTAGTCGGGTTTGTTGGTATCTATGCCGGTAGCGATTGCTCAAAAAATGGTAATGTAACTAAAAATCCTCAAAGGTGGGCCCTGAATGAGTGACATGATAAGGTTGAGTTATGAAGATTGAGTTACACGATGGCATCCCATTGAGCATCTTTGAGCAGGAAGATTTTGATTCGTCAAAACTCACCATATCGCTAGTTGGATTATTAGTTTTTATGCCAGTAGTGATATAGCGGCCCACCTAAAAGTCATAGACATGGCAAGGCCCAAGACATGTGATGTCATGTAGAGATTAGAAAATATTTATATGTGCCAGTGTGTTGAGCCAGCTTAGTGACAATGATATCATGGAACCACTTCCTATGTACTAGGTACGAAGATTTCTAATCGTGAGATCAAGCCAAGATCAAAGGGTGGCATTGACTCACTATGAAGAAGTGCTTGGAAGTTAAGTATAGTGAGCTAGTGAGTGTGGCCCACTATTGTTGAAGTAAAATTGTTGTCCATAAGATCAAGTCTGGATTGACGATGCTCATTGTCTTGCTATAAAGAGATGTGCAAAAATTAGGTATAGCAAGTTAATGAGCAATGGACCTACCATCATGTTCTTAAAGGTTGTTTCAATTGTCTACCACATGATTAAAGTAAGATCAGTGATCATCGCTAGCTCACTGTGGAAAGGTGCTCAAGAATTATGTATAACAAGTTAGTGAGTTGATGACATGTGTTCGTAGTCATCCATGGGCCCAATTTGAAGTGTCAGCCTTGAAGGAAAGGTATAGGTGGAGGTATTTTATTGACTTGACTGCCAATGTGTTAAGAAGAAAGTTGAGTCAGCTTAGTTGTCATTCCCAGATCGTAGGATTTTTCAAGGACCAACGGCACAAGTTTAAAAAAGAAAATGTGACACCACTCTATTTTTTTGTTCAAGCATTTATGATAAGTGAAAGCTTTGCATGTGGGAGAAACAAAGTATAACATAGAGTTTTTCATTAATTCTAGTCCCACGCGAATAGAGATTACAAATTTTCTAAGCACAAGAGCCTGATTGATTGTCATGTTAAGCCTAGTAAAGACGTGAAACTATTCTTCTGTCATTCGAGAGAAATTTTAGAAGTTCAGAGAAGAACAAGTTCAAAAAGTCAAGTAAGTACTCATATTATAACTTCTGTAGCATTCCAATTCTCTCAATACTGTCAAAATGCCTCCTAAGAAACCATTCTCTAGGAAAATGAATTATATGGACAGGAATGTCCATGATGATTTATTATAATTACTCCTAGAATCTACTGTAGAGCCTGCACAAGTTAAAAAGTCAATTTCCTTAAACCCTAGGCTTAAAATTGCTGATGGCCTATATGACAAGGTGAACTAGGTTAGGGATGCAACAACTACTCAAACTGGCCTTATCTTGTTTAAAAAGTGGTTTTTGGAAAGAAAGTTGTTTGACCCGCATGCTAATGTCTGGAATTTTGATTTGGGAAAGTTAGTAGTCCCAAGTGTTTTCATGGATTATGATTTTCTTGAAGCCATTGCTAAGAATTATGACCAAGCCATTAGGGTTGTAAGAATAAAGGATGGTGTCCCTTTGGTCTCAATTACTCCTAAAGAAATTAGAGATTTTTTTCACCTGGAACCATTATTAGACTACCATGTGCAAATCAATCTACTAGAATTAGAGAATGAAAATAAAGAAAAGAAGGATGTAATTAGGGGAGGTGCACTAAGGGCACATATTGGTACAATAGGAACTTTGCTAGTAATTACTGTAGCCTCTAGAGAGCCTTTTAAGAAGAGTCTTTTCACTTCCTGTGCTGTAGAGATATACAAGGCCTTATGCCAAGTTTTTGGTGAAGATGAGAAAGAATTTATGCCCATTGGTTTCATGTACATGATGGTTCAAATTGCTTCCTTCAGTGTAGATTTTATTTTTGATTTTGCTTCCTTTTTTGTTGAAGAAATTCACATTGGTTTAGTTGGGATTGCAAAGGGCAAGGTGGAATTTTTTTTTGTCACTACTCTCTATTAATGCATATGTTTTTGTTCAAAGGAATGACATATTTTGGTAATGAGATGGAACTAAATAGAGAGAACAATGGGGAAATACTGCCAGTCTAGTTGTGGAGTGAAAATATGACTTGGGATGCAAGTAATGCTAGTTTTGTCAGATTTGATAGATATTTTGCTGCTAAATTGGGATGCCTCATATTGAGTGACAATCCCAGAATCCCTAGGGTACTAATGAGTCTCATCAGGCCTATGGATAACCCCCATGACTTGAAATTTTCACATAACTGGGGAGATATCATCCCCTACCCTATTTGTACTATTTTTAGAATCTATGGTTTTAAGGGGAACCCTCATGTTTTGCCTTACCAAGTTCCTTTGAAGGTGGGAATGGCTGAAGTTTTATGGCAGTTAGGGAGAGTGGAAGAAATTTTTCTGTTGAAAAAGCAATTAGGGTCAATTTTCCCTACCTGCATAGTGGCCCATTAGTTTGTGATTATAAAAGGGGGATGGATCTTTTTGCATAAAATTTTGGAGTAGTATATGATGGCTGTCTCTCATCCCCGTTTTTGTGATTCTGAGGGATTTTTCAATTAGATGTTGAGGCATAGAATCAAGTTGGGACCAGTCAAGCATGATTCTTATTATCCAAAGGATATTATAAGGAATGAATTCTCATTGTAGGAGTAGGAAAATAAAAAGGAAAAATGGAGAGTTTAATCCTGGGTCTTAGAATTCATTCATTATTTTGATAATAAATATGATCCTTTGGATAATACTATTATAGAGGCTGACAAAATAAGTAAGCTCATGAATACCTTCCCCAAAATAATGGAGGTCATGAATGAAAAGAAACAAATTTTTATTGATTCATATCTTGATAAGGCCAAAAAGGTCATGAGGAGGTTGGATTTCACTCCAAATGTGAGAACTGATAAAATAATTGTACAAAAGATGCACGAATATACTATAATTCAAAATAAAAGGGTTCCTATAGACAAGGGCAAACAAATAATAGGATCTACCAATATAGACCAAGAGGAGAGACCTAAAGAACCTAGTCCTAAGAAGCAAAAGGTAATGATAGAAGAAAGACCTCAAGATGAGGAATATTCACCCACCCAGTCCCCTTTGAGGATTGGAGAAGAGCAGCTCACTAGTGAATACGTTGAACAAATGGGATCATAGGGAGATATTTTTATTACTCAAGCATAATTAGATGAGGGTAACCCTCCAGAACTTCCTCTCCCAAGTTTGGATCTAACAATAGTTGATTGTAGAGGCAGGGAGTTGAACCCTGTATTAGAGCAGGAAAGTCATCAATTTTTGACTGATGATAGTTTTTTGAAATCAAGGGCTTTTCAGCAGTTTGCATGGAGGACAAACATGAATGTTTTCAAGGAGAAATGTAAAAAAGATGAAAACTGAGCATCCAAAAATGGCTGAAACTTCCATGCAAAACCAAATTAAAGAAGAAATGATGAAGGAATTGCAGAATATAAGCCCAGAGGATAGGAGGAAAATGATAAAGGCATCTAACATTTTATTATTGCCCAATTGGGATATTGCAGATGCATTAATTTTCAATTCTATTTCAAGTAGATTAGAGTTGCAAGACCCAAATAGAAGAGACTTCCAAGGCACTTCATTCATTGAAGATCAAGCTGCATTGGTCAGTTGGTCATTGAAAAAGGGATCTAGAGCCACACCATCACAATCAGATGAGTTTGGGTTGATGGGAAATATACTTGTAAGAAGGGTTGCTGACACTTCACATGTGCATGCAGCATATCGGAATGTGGATTCTTCTAAGTTTCTGTTGGCCACTGCTAAGAAGGAGGAATAGGTTATGTCTGAGTTACAGAATAAATATGAAACACTTCTTGAGGCCTATAATAGGGAGGTAAAAAGGAGAATTGAACTTGAAAACAAGGTAATGGGGAAATCCACAAGGCCAAGAATAACATACCCCCATCCTCTAGTGGAACCTTTTAAATCCACCCCCCTTGTAGAGATACCAGACACGCCTCAAAGGCCTGAATATTATACAACTGAGGACTTTGAAGAAGAGAAGAGAAAACTATGGGCCTCACATGTAGAGTTAAATACACAGTATGAGGATAAGCTTAGAAAGGCTCTAATGTATTTAGTGGATAAAATTGAGTGGCCCTTATTCTTTGATCAGTTGGTAAAAGTAATAGATATATGGGAGGAATTGAAAACTCATGATGATACCCTCAAGCCTATTGTTAATAAATGGGGAAGAAGGGAAAAGGAAATCACCCTTCTATGTTATTTAGTTATAAAGTCTTCCAATGACCATGTTGAAAAATTTAATGATATTGCTAATGACCTGTCAGATTTTGATAACAGGAGAGTTGCTCTGCAACTAAAAATTGTTTCTTATTTGAATAAGTACAAGAATAAAAAATTTGATCTATTTCCTTGTGCCTTGGATAGAAAAAAGAAATTGAAAAATAAGGAAGAGTGGAGTAAAGAATTGGAAGACATTTTTTGCACAAGAATAAATAAAGTTATTAATGAAAAGGGGCATGCCTGGTGGGCCACCATGACAGAGGAATTGGTTAAAGTCCAATTATTTTTTGATTCTTTGAAGCAAGAATTTGTTGGTTTTGAAAAGGAGGCTGGTTATATTTTAAAAAAGAAAAATGATATCCTACAATTCAACTGGCCAGATGATACACAATTTCACACTTGGATGGCAGATCTTCTCTAGGACAAGCAGTTAGAGGAGGACAGTTCAAATGATGATGAGAAACAAGAAGACGAGGTGCATGTTATTGACACCATAGCACCAAAACTAAAAGAAGAAGAAGGGGAAAAGGTAATAATGCCTGCTCAGGGTGAAAGTAGTGAGAACCCGTAGGAGAAAATTGATTTGGAGGTATCAAAGGATCATCCTTCTTTGGCCAGCTTGGTAGCCACGTATTTTGAGGAGCCAAAATAATGAGAGACAAATCAAAAGTTGATGATTCACAACAAAAATTGGAATGGGCCTACCTAAAGGATTATTTGATATGCCCAACATTCTGTTGTGATTTCTTTTGTCTTTTGTATGATGCTTTGTTCCTTGGACACTTTTCAGATGATAATTTCCCTTTTCTTGTTGCAACTCATGCTATATAAATGAGTTTTCAAGGCATTGTGATGGTCCAAGACTTGTGCAATTTTTTGTTTCTTTCAAGAAGAGTACATATTTAGTCAGTCCAATAGTATGCAGAGGTTTTGAGTTTGCTTCCATTGTACTTTCTGATAAGCAAATTGAAATGATAGAAATGGCAATCTATTCTGGGCATTCAATTGGTTTTCTATTGGTTATTGTATTAGTCATATGAAAAGGATAATACAATAGGGTATTTACACTATATCTGTGTCATCAATTTCTATCTCCAATTTATGGGTTTTTTGACTTTGAAGTCATTTAAATAAGGTTTATTTGGCTGAATGCAATCTAGATGGGTTTTATACTAGTTTTATTGTTGCTTTTAATTCAAGCAATTATATAAATGCTTTAGTAAATCAGTAGGGTTTATGAGTTCATAAAAGGGATATTGCATAAGAATGGAGATAGGTGATTGCAGTTGATTAATTCTTATACAAGTTATTTGAATTAGATCTCCTACCAATAGTCAATTTCTTGCCCAATGGATAAGGCACTGGTCCTATAAATTAGAAGTAAACAAGGATGAATTATGCTACTACATATCAAATCATCTTACAAAATCAAAATTATTTTCAATCTTGTTCAAGAATTATAAATTCTGGTCTCAACTCATTTATATCTAATTCCTGAGTCTTAGGTAGTTGCTATTTCCAAGAATATTTATAAATTTTAGGAGAATTATGACCAAATCTACTGATAAGGGATGTGTATAAGTTTGAGAGCATTGAAGAATTGGAGTGAGCTATGTATGTATGTGAGCGAAATAGATGAGAATCTAAATGAAACTAAGATAATTTCATACACAGTTGCATTAGAATTATCCCTAGGTATACCCACCTTGGTTTAGCAGAGCTAGAAGAGTAGGAAACCATCATTTGATTTTGTTGAAGTTGGGTTATAGTGATTCATTCATATAGTTGATATTGGGAATTGGCTAATCCCTAGATTGTGTGAGTCATTTCACTGTGATATTAAGCATTTTGTTGCTTGATAGTTTCAACAGTTTGAAACACCAACAGCTCACACACTACTTGAGATCTGAAATAGAACAAGCTTCAGCAATACATTGCAATATATATATATATATATATGGATCTTTTTGCACTATTACTAAAATCGTTTACCTTCTAGGTAAGAACATACGTTTGTTTCAATATACAAATCTTCAAAAGGAATTTCATATCAGAAAAAAAAAGTAACAAGAAATAAATTAAACTGCAGTGCACTAGGAATAATATAACACATAATGAATACTAAACCTCAATTGAAAAAAAGAGTATATAGTGGCTTCAATAAAACTGTTGCTACACCTAAACCATCACTTGTAGCAAGCTACTTGAAGATATGTAGTACAAACCATCCCAGAGAACAACCTCTAATTTTTAAAAAAATTCGCTTTTACTGGGTGAAGTTTTACTTTTTGCCTTGGCAAAGTCAACCAAGTCTTCAAACAGCTTATCTTCAGGTTTAACTTGTTTGTTGGAAGTTAAAGAAATTTGTGGATATGCATCATTGTAAGCTCCATCATGAATGGATATGAAAGCCAATTTTCCTGACTAGATTCATATAATGAATATATGAGAGCACTTCAATTTCATTTTTGAATTCTACTGCATCATGCACTTGTAGAGATCCTTTCTTGTTCCTCTTTGTGCCCACCACTTAGCCCACATTATTGAGTTTCCTATACAAGAAATTCTTATAGCAAGCAATTTACCCAAGATTCTTGGAGTTGTTCCACTATAAGATATGATGAAATCATGAACTAATTGCCTATTATTTAAGAAAATGAGAAACACAATAAGACACTTTGTAGTGCTGCAATAATAGCCAAATCACCAAAATAGGCATGCTTTTTGGATCATATTCTCTCTTAGACATAGATGTAATATGCATTTTGGTTGTAGGTGATTTCTAGGAGCTTGGAGTTCACTATCAATTCCAACACCTTTGACTAAAATTTTTGAACAAGTCAAAAGTTGTTCCACTATAATGATTAATAATAAACTTTATCATTGTTCAAGTCAAAAGTTTATCATTAGCAAAAATGGTAGATAATTTTGTTCATGGTCTCAAGGAAAACAAAGACTGCTTGAAAATAGCAAGAAACAACACAGATGACGTAGAAATAGTCTATCACATTGAAAGACATATTTTGCCCATCATAACACTAGTAGTGCTCTATTGTCTCATTTTTGGTAATAGAGAGAACCCCCAAACATGAAGGATTCACCCCCCAAACATCTTTGAACATGAAATGATCCAATGTCTATTAGACTGGTGTCTAATGTAGGCTAAACCCCCATTAGCAATTACCATCCAACACTACACTTACACCAAGTTTTCCCACTCTCCTGCATTTGGTTAATATAGTACAAATAAATTATCACAACCTCATTGTCTCCCACCAATAACAGTGACTACAGGTGGTAGGAGAGAATCTACATTGGAAACTTCAGAATAAGTACAGTTGACTGTGCCTAACCAGTCACTGGTTTGAATGCACCAGTCTATTATTCCTTACTCAACTTGCAATGAAAATGAAAAGAATGTGTGGAAAAGATAATAAAAATAATAAAATGTTCTCACATTAAATATTAGTCAAAATGCATTAGATACATCATAGGAACTCACTATTCCATGGGATAGAGACTGAATTGCAGAGAACAAGATTATTTTATTGTTTAAAATTTTTTCACAATGCCTTGTCTCACCACCCCAACTCTACTTCTCCCCCAAACACTCAAAAAATCCCTTCTAAATAACCAAACAACATTAAAAAACCACTGTTGTCTAACTATCTGATTGTTACCAGTTAGTTATAAACTGAAATTTGTTATCTAAGTTGACACAAAGTGTCAACTTTGACAACTTACAATCATATATGCCTTTAATATATTTCACTAACCTTTTCAAAGGTTTTATAACTTCACTAACCCTTCCAAAGACACCTAAAACACTTACAAGTTGTACTAGGCCTAAAGACACCTAAAACCCTTACAAGCTTTTCTTTGCATTTTTCTACATTTGATAGTTTTCTTATAGGTGGACATGTCTATCACAAACATCCAACATGTCTGTCCTTATACTTCATGGAAAAACCATACAAACAACACAAAAAAAATAACGACATGAACCATCCAAACATCTCTAATAGCTTGTAGATATCCCAAAGATGCATAAGTGCATGACTTGTGAAAACCAAAAAGATAAGACTAACTTGTATAACAAGCGAATAACCAAAATGATTTTATGTCTGTGTTATGTTTGACAATGATAATGATATTTGGATTCAAGTATGAGGAAATTTGTATCAATCAATTCATTAAATATCATTTGAATACAAAGAATATTTTAAGAGATTCAAGAGCATAATTATAAGCCAAATTTGTGGAAGACCTAAATCATACCTAAGTGAATAGACATGTGAAGACTTATTTTGAATATGATGAGCAGATCTAAGATAGAATTTTTATGAAAGTATATTCCAAGTTTAGAGCATTTATTGAAAAACACTATTTCAAATATTGGTGGATTATTCATATGTACAAGGTAGATTTGTTGAAGACCTTGAAGGAGATCTAAGGAAAATCTACCTACATTATAAACACTTTGCATTTCAAAGGTTAGTTCCTTCTGCATTGCAGGATTTGAGGTTGGTGTCTCTTGCTAATTGAGTCTACACATTTTTTTGAAGTTATATACATACATACATATATGTGTGTGTGTGTGTAGATACACACACAATTCACCTACGAGAATTTCCATGCTAAATAGTATATGCATCTTGTCTTCTTTTGTTAGACATCAACTATGTGAATGCTTTCTAGATTGCTTTCAATTGACTAAATATATATAATAAAATATGCAGGTTTCTATGCCAAACTAACTCCAATGTGGACAAATATCTAATAATTGGGATTTAAACTAAGCAAGAACTATATGTTCAAGGAACCAAAAGATGACTGCAATGAGACTATTACAAGCGAAAAAACTTCAGTCTCATTAAAGAGAATTGGGATGTGTGATTGAAGACTTAACAAATTTGAGCTTCACTTGGTTTCAATAATACTATAATATTCTTTACTTAACAAGGCCAGCCACATGAAGGTGGAAGCTCATCTGGCCTCATCCCCCTCCCCCTAAAACCAATCTAAAGTACCCATTATCATTTAATTACATACTTCATTCATTCATTCATCCATTTATGAACTATAACATTCAATCAATACAATCACATAACATTCATTAATATGATATAAAATTCATTAATACATAATACTAATCAAAACTTCATTAATACATAACAATATTCATTAACATAAACTAAAAATTGCTATTAATATGCATCATTCATACAAAATTACTTAAAACAAAGTTCTTTCATTATCCAACAAGGTTTATCAAAGAAGATTTTTAAAACATCATTTCTTTTTTTTTTGTTTTTCTAAGCTCTCTTAAGAAAAGCTCTCATAGGAGCATCCATATCTGCTTCATTCTCCTCCTCTTCTAGCACGTGTAATGTCAAATTACGATGGCTGTTTATTTTTGGAGGAGCAGGAGGTTGCTGCACTAAAGGGGGCTCTGTTGCAAGAATAAGTGAATGTGATAAATTGGCATACTCTTTTTCTTTTTCTAACTATTACAAGTTTGTAATTAAGTATGAGTACAACACAAAATGCATTTTTATTACCTGACAATGCCACATCATCTACATTAAATTTTGATCTGCCACTGTATCAACATGTTGAACACTTGGAACATGGTCCACTCCTTCAGCATGATGTTCAACATGCTCTGAAATATTCAAAAAAAGGATACATGTCAAATTCCAATTGAAGATGTTAAATTTTATTCATAATTGCATAATTAATTTCCAATAGCAAATTAATATCTCCACCACTATAATGCACATCATGGCCTTCATCAGGAGCAGGTTCTGTGGTAGGATATGAAGGCTGGAGTAAAATGTTATGTACATTGTTATGTAGTCAATTTACGTTTAAAACTAATAACGAAAAAGAATCTTCTCAACTATTTAATTTCATTTACTTTTCATCTGACCAATTTACCAGTGAGATATCATTTGGTGCACTAGATTCTTGGGCAGGGCTTACAGATTCTTCATGTAGGTGTGCAACCACAACTTTATAGCCTTCCTTCAAGGCAATTTTTCTATCTTCATTTGTGGCCTCCACATTGAAATCTGTGTCTTGTGTTTTTTTCTTGATAATGTCAGTTTTCCATGTATGGTTTCATTAAACAAAATAGTTTGCAACATTATATTAAAAAAAAATACAAAATTCATTGCTCTACTTACAAGTCAAGACTGCAGATTCATATAGCCACTAGAGCCAAGTTTGTGTTGGCGAACCTTTTCTATTCTTGCTTTTGTAGCCATGGCTGTGTTCTATAATCTATGAACAATTTCAAACATCTTAGATTATATATTTACAAATACCAATAATTAGTGCATGATTACAATGTACTTAATACTATAATGACATACCTCTTTTTGCCCTATGCTGCTTCATTATCTCTATCTTCACATAGCCTTTTCTCCTTTGCATCTTCTATTATTTCATTCCACTCCATCGATGGAATCATAGGAGGATGGTCGTACTTTGGGTTATCCTTAAGAGCCCTTCTATATTGATCCCTCATAGTCTTTATATGCTTTGCTACTCTTTTCAGAAGTAGGCCAGTGTCAAAAATATTTTTCCCAAATTTCTCCTCAATGGATGCAATCAGCTGATTTTTTAATTCCATAGCTTGTAAATTTCACCTTTAAAAAAAAAAATAGATTGTTAGATTAATAACTTCAATATATTACAATAAATAGAATAAAACAAAAATTATGTAGCAATGATATAAAACTATGTACCTTTTACGTATGGTGGGTTCAAATAGTCTTAATGTCATATGAAAAAGATGTTCAAAGAAAGCATTATTACCTACAAAAACATAAAGGATTTATCAGTTCAAAATGAGTAATGTAAAAGTAAACTAAATTTACACTTTAAATAATATCAATTTTAAAGCACCTAGAAGCTTTCATTCTCTTAATAGAAACATAGTTTTCTTATTCAGCAACAATGTCCCTCCATACGAACCAGTACTAATCACATGAACTGCTCTAGGAAATGGATCAGCTTCAGTAGTACTACTCTCTGTTGCTTTATCAACTGAACATCATACAATTAAATGACAAGTTTAGTACTTCTCTCTATTGGTCTACCTCCCTGCCTATGTGCATGTCTCTCTATGTGTGGCTATATATATATATATGTATGTATGTATGTGTGCGTGGTGTGTGTATGCATGTGTTTGTGTGTATGCAAGCTTCTATAGACATCATTTAAGCACTAATATACTACTTCATTGTTCATCAACTTGTAGAAAGACATTACAAAATATAGCAAAACAAGGTTTTACTAGTTCTATTGGGCATAGATGATGATGTTTGCATGGTCCTTGTTGTCGACAATGCAGCAAATAATAGTGGACTGCCAACTGAAGGAGGAGTCCACACTTCATCATGAGCTAAAGAATAGAATATTGTTAACAAAGAAATTTACAATGGATAAATATAAAATGGGATACTAGCGAGAAACATCCACAAAAAGAAAGGTAAGTGTTATAATGTTGATCAAAACAAACAAAGTGTTACTTAAACGAAGGCAGTACACAACAATCCTGACCATGTTAACCATGTGACCTCACAACTGGCACATATGTCTATACAAGAACACATAAAATTAGAGATCATGATCTATAAGATACTATAAAAGATTAATATCTATTGAACTTCTATTACTTCTTACTTTCAAAGATTGGATTCTACAGTCCAATTCTATTTTCAGTGCCTCTTTCTCCTCACTTCTATCACCCTTGATGATAATTTTAACAAGCTCATCAGTGTATCTTTGTGTACTTTGTTGGGTGATGAATACAGGGTCAATACTAAGGCCAATGTCATGTATATATGATGTTTGTATTTCAGATTGCATTTGATCAACGATCATTGTAGCTTTTTCCTATCATTTGTGACATCAAATATTCATATACTTTCATCAAAATAACTCCAAAGACATAAAGAAAAGAACATAATAATAGGACATTTGTTTCTATATTAACATTAAAATTTACAATAATTAATGTTTACCTCTATTGAAGGTTTCTAAGATGGTGCATCCATATCGCCCTGTGAAAAAAATTAGTAAGTCTTAGAAATCAGTAGCAAAATTAAAGTAATAGACTTACCAAAAAAAAAATTAATAATAAAGTAGATTGTATATGTAAATCATTTATCTTAAGTTAAAAATTTAGCGCAACTAATGTTTATATCTAAAAAAATATTTGACATGTTCTACTTAATGTTTATATGTGCACATATGGTTTGGAAAGAAATATTTGGTCATACAAGACCCTATCATAGTTGACATTGATCATATCTGAAGATTTTATTGATCATCATGATCTTCATCCATGTCATCATCATCATCATCATCATCAAACTTGTCACTTTGATTGTTGTTGTCACCACCACCATCATCATCCTCTCGATCACTATCATCATCATGACCATCACCATCTTCATCACCATGATCATGATTGTCATCAGCATCATCATCATTATTATCACCATTATCATTAGCATGACAAAAATCATCACCATCTTCTTCTTCTTCATCACTGGGTAACTGTCGTTCTTGATAATCATTTACTTCCTCTTGTGCTTCTTCAATATCTTCTTCTTCGATCACATTATACTTTACTGGCCTTCCTCTTAGGTCATGTCTAACAACAAATGACCAACCTAGTTTTTTTGGAATGCCAAAGTAAAACACTAGCTCACATTGACTTGGAAGAACATAGGGCTCATCTCTGACTAGCTCAAATGACCTTGTATTAATCATAGTAAATCCACTATCATGTTCAATAACAGTCCTAGCGGGATCATTTTGATTCAGTCATAACCTAAACCATTTGATGACAAATAGAACTATTTTGAATGAATCAAAGTCGCACTCAAGTATATCATCCAAAATTCCATAGTATCAATTTTTAGATTGTTGAGGATGTATGTCAGTTCTAGATGAAATATTGGTGACCGCGAAGACAACACTTATCCCAGAATCACACATTTTCTTCGTTTCATCTAAATTTTTTGTGTGGCATTTATAGCCATGATAGTACATAGCTTTGTAGTGTTTGACCTAAAATTATTCAAACATGTCAAGAATCTTCTCATTGATCTATGAGTTGATATTAAGCTTATGTCTCATGATTAGTAATCTTATGCATACCTTTGTATCTCTTAAGCCATATATTAGATCAAGTACCATTGGCGTAACATTGGGATCTTCATTACAATGAGCTTCTTTAACCAATGATGCAACACCATCCCATATTAATGAGCGACCATTTTCTTGAGACTGTTCAATCTACACTATCATCCAATCAAGATTGTTTGCAATGTACAAGTCTAGTGCATCCCACTCACGACCAACTATAAAGAAGACAATTACACTAGTTAGAAAAAACTTATATATATTGATGATGGATAAGAATTGTTAAATTACAAATAAAAACTTGTAATTACCTCTCACCCTCCTCAATCTACCTTTCCTTGTCAGGTACTCCCCTTTGAATTTGTCATTACAGTTGGGATTCCAAATGCGATCTACATGGATACCTACTGCAAACTTTGGAAGATATTCACTGATAAACACCATGGTCTGGTATATCATATATCCCTCTATCATAGAACCCTCAGGACATGCTCTTTTTCGAACCAAGCCCTTCATAAATTTCAAGTGCCTCTCAACCATCCACATTGATCTAGCTTGTATAGGTCCACACAATTCAATCTCCTCAACTTGATGTATGAGGTAGTGTTCTTGAGCATTGAAAAACGTTGGAGGTAAACACTTTTGCATTTCACACATAAGCTATGGAATTTTTCTCTTCCAATATTTTATATCTTTTTTTATCAATTTTGTTAGATGATAACCACCTAAAAGAGATTCACCACACAAAAACACATAGAGGAGATTTCAAATAAAAAGCTACAAATCTAAGAAAAAACACTCTTCTAACCTCATGTATTTTCCAAGATCATATATAACTTGTTTAATACTGTTGTGAAACTATTGTGGAAGGGATAGAGGTAGGACGAATTGCAATCATTAAAAAATGATCATTTCAATATATTATTAAATAATGCAATTGGTACTACATTCAATCTTACAAATATACTGTAAATAGAAAACATAACTTACCTTGAGGAAGGTATGGCAATCATGTGTCTTCAACCCTGGCCCAAAATCACCTTTCTTTGATAGAAGAGTGCTTATATTTGCAACAAATCCTATGGAAAATTTTGTTTTTTTTATGACTTCTTTTAATGCATCACTTTGTTGCTCCATTAATAACCAAGGAAGGGCACTTGTATTTATGCGATCTCCATTCCTATTTGATTCAATGAAAACTTTTAGTGCATGATTAGATTCATGAATGTCAGTACAAATTTTAGCAATTTGTTCTCTATCATGCCTTCCATCCAAAATTTTCCATAGTGTCTCTATTACATTCTTTCCAATATGCATAGCATCAAACAAATGTGTGATTGGGAGATCCTTGTAGTATGGTAAACTACTAAATTGAGTAGGATAACTTTTCATTCCTCTAGGAAGTTGGTCATTGATGCCTTGATGACCTTCATGAGCATCAGTTATAGCTTTAGTAAATATAAGACAATATCGAAATATAAACTTTGGATGACAAATTGGACATTACCTCGACAATTTAGTCAATTGTATTCCAACTTCCATAAATGACGTGTCATTCTTTGTGGCATTAATGATGTCTCTTCTTTCCCATTGAAAAGATGTTTTTCGGTAATTCGATAGTTATGATTATTGTGTGTGAGCATTCGATAGTAATATGTAAGCACTATAACATACCAAAAATATGTAATCTTAACAATATAACATACTGCAAAAATGAGTTAGCCCAAGGGCATCATGTATTGTCCATACAAGCATTGCATGGAATTGAAATTGTCGATGTCCTATCAGTCTAAAGATGTCATACATAGTGATGCCATTCTATAACTTCAACAACTCACCAATTAGGGGCTCAATATACATGTTCATATCTTTAACTTGGTATTTACCTAGCAATTTAATGAACATAAACATTACGTAATTATTATAACCATTTTCATGCACTATTTATAAATTAATTTAGATAACTATAAAATAAAAAAATACCTAGCACAATCATTGATAACATTATGTGCCCCCTCTTTATGGACATCCAAGGAGGAATGTTATTGTTAATAACAAAAATAGGCCATACTAAGTAAACAGATCTCATATCTCCATATGGATTGACACCATCCGCTGCCAATGAAAGTTTCAGATTATGAGGTTCTTCTTTAAAGTGTGACCATGTCTCTTCTATCTCTTTAAATGCAGAACCATCAGCAGGCATTCACATAATTTTATCCTAAGTTCTATTGCATGCATGGTAATCCATAAATTGTGCCAAGCTAGTGCACCTGAATAACCGTTCAAGATGTGGAATAATGTAAATGTACCAAAGAACCTTGTGAGGCACTTTTTTTGTTATTTGATCTGACTGATATCTACTAACATGACAATCAGGGCATTCTATTGTAAATTTATGTTGTTTATGATATAGAATGTGATCATTGAGACATGCATGTATTGTCTAATACTTCATTCCAATCTAATCCATAATGTTAAATAATTCTTGGTACGAATGAGGAAAAATATTTGATGGTGGTAACAAAAACTCACTAATCAACCTACAACAACAAATATGCATTGTTAATATAATGAATAGTAATTGTATGCTAACATTGAAGATGGCAAAAATGACATACCTTAGCATACGTGATATTGCTACATTGGATATACTATTCATAACCTTTAAGTTCACCAACAACACTATAGCCAACAGTAGATTTGTTTGGGAGCCTTTGTATAAGGGCTCGTGTGCCTTCTCAAGTTAAGGTATATCAAGACCATCTTCATCATTATTATCAAATTCACTAGTACCATCATTGTGAGCCTCTTCATCACTTACCTCAATACCATCTTCTTCAATCATGTCCTCTGGCACATTATCATCTTCTTCCATGGGAGTGTTATCCTCAGCTTGGATATTCACACCTCCATGTTCCTCCAGTAGGAAATCCACATTCAGCAATGGACAAAAAATTGTGGCCCCCTTCAACATGACCATATTGCCTACAATGACTTTGGGCTATTGTGATTAGAATTCTTCGATTCTTTAAGCCCTTATAATTTTTACAAGGATAATAACATTTATTATGTTTTTTTCAAAACTGAGCCCACAATGTAGCCATTGTCTCATTATTTTGTTCTGGGTTCATATTGTCAAGCATGGTCTTTCTTTATAGGAAAATATACCTACAAATAAATTGGACATGTTGTGATTAATGTTTATATCTGCACATATGGTTTTTGTTAATTAATGTTTTCAAATGTAACTAAAATTATTACAAACATATCAAAAAGGACTTTCATAGGGTCTTATTACATATCTATTGACCATGTACTATGTCCCAGACCAGTTAGTTTCAAGAAGAAAGGCACGTGGAAATATTTACAAGTGGTGTCACCAGAGTTTAATTTTATCCAACAATTCACCAAGTTGCTAACTAAAAACACTTGCAACTTGCTGGTGGCGATATAGTGAATGCCTGAATTTTTCAAAGACGACATCTTTCTAAGATCAGAAGTAATTTTGAGGATCCCAAGGAAGATATGGTGCACATTTCATTTTTGTCCCTTTGTAGGTTATTGTCTTTTGTAGTTTCTTTTTCCAAGTGCTCACCGGAACTCGCCATATTGCTAGCCGGATTTGTGATTTTTATGCCAGTAGCAATGTAGCGATTGCTCAGAAAATGGTAATGTAACTAAAAAATCCTCAAAGGTGGGCCCCAAATGTGTGACATGATAAGGTTGAGCTATGCAGATCAAATTACATGGTGGTGTCCTATTGAAATATATTTGAGCCGAAAAGCTTTGATTTGTCGGAGCTCACCATGTCGCTAGCTGAATTGTTAGTTTTTTTTTTTCGGTAGCAACATAGTGACTCACCTAAAATTCATAAACATGGTGAGGCCCAAGACATGTGATGTCATCAAGAGATTTAAATATATATATATATATATGTGTGTGTGTGTGTGTGTGTGTGTGTGTGTGTGTGTGTGTGTGTGTGTGTGTGTGTGTGTGTGTGTGTGTGTGTGTGCTGGCATGTTGAGCTAGCTCAGCGACAGCAGTATCATGGACCCACTTTTTGTGTATAAAGTACAAATATTTTTGATCATAAGATTGAGCCAGGATCAAAGGCCATCATTAGCTCACTATGAATAAGGGCTTGGAAGTTATGTATAGCGAGTTGGCGAGTGGTGGCCCACCACTATTGTAGTAAATTGCTGACCGCAAGATCAAATCTAGATCGATGATGCTCGTTAACTCGCTATGAGGAGATGTGAAATAAATAAGTATAGGGAGTTAATGAGCAAGGGACCCACCATTGTGTTCTTAAAGGTTGTTTCAATTATCTACCACATGATTCAAGTAATATCAGTGGTTATTGCTAGCTCACTATGGAAAGGTGCTCAACAGTTATGTATAACAAGTTAGTGAGTTGATGACACATGTTCATGGTCATCCGCGGGCCTATTTTGAAGTGCCAGCCTTGAAGGAAAGGTATAGATGGAGGTATTTCATTGGTTTGACTGCCAATGTATTAAGAAGAAAGTTGAGTTAGCCTAGTTTTCATTCCCAAGTCGTAGCATTTTTCATGGATCAACGACGCAAGTTTAAAAAAGAAAATACAATGAAACTCTATTTTTTTGTCTTGCACATTTATGATAAATGAAAGCTTCACTTGTGGAAAAAATAGAGTATAATACAAGATATTTTCATTAATTATAGTCCCATGCGAACAAAGATTGTAAATTTTTTGAGCACAAGAGCCTATTGATTTCATTGTGTTAAGCTTGGTAAGAACGTGAAAACTATTCCTCAATTGTTTGAGATCAATTATAGAGGTACAAAGAAGAACAAGTTCAGCAAGTCAAGTAAGTACTCATACTATAACATCTGTGGCATTCCAATTCTCTCAATACTATCAAAATGCCTCCTAAGAAGCCATTTTCTGGGAAAATTAACTATATGGATAGGAATGTCCATGATGATTTATTAGAATTACTCCCAGAGTCTACTGTAGAGCCTGCACAAGTTTAAAAATTAATTTCCTTAAACCCTAGGCTTAAAATTGTGGATGGCCTATATGACAAGGGGAATTGGGTAAGGGATGCAACAACTACTCAAATTGGTCTTATCCTATTTAAAAAGTGGTTTTCAGAAAGGAAGTTGTTTGCCCCGCATGCTAATGTCTGGAATTTTGATTTGGGAAAGTTAGTAGTCCCAAGTGTTTTCATGGATTATGATTTGCTTGAAGCCATTGCTAAGAATTATGACCAAGCCATTAGGGTTGTAAGAATAAAGGATGGTGTCCCTCTAGTCTCAATTACTCCTAAAGAAATTAGAGAGTTTTTTCACCTCGAACCATTATCAAACTACCATGTGCAAATCAATCTACTAGAATTAGAGAATGAAAATAAAGAAAAGAAGGATGTAATTAGGGGAGGTGCACTAAGGGCACATATTGGTACAATAGGAACTTTGCTAGTAATTACTGTAGCCTCTAAAGAGCCTTTTAAGAAGAGTCTTTTCACTTCCTGTGCTATAGAGATATACAGGACCTTATGCCAAGTTTTTGGTGAAGATGAGAAAGAATTTATGCCCATTGGTTTCATGTACATGATGGTTCAGATTGCTTCCTTCAGTGTAGATTTTATTTTTGATTTTGCTTCCTTTTTTATTGAAGAAATTCACATTGGTTTAGTTGGGATTGCAAAGGGAAAGGTGGAATTTTTTTTTGTCACTACTCTCTATTAATGCATATGTTTTTGTTCAAAGGAGTGACATATTTTGGTAATGAGATGGAACTAAACAAAGAGGGGAATGGGGAAATACTGCTAGTCCAATTGTGGAGTGTAGATATGACTTGGGATGCAAGTAATGCTATTTTTGTCAAATTTGATAGATATTTTGCTTCTAAGCTGAGGTGCCTTATATTGAGTGACAATCCTAGAATCCCTAAAGCACTAATTAGTCTCATTAGGCCTATGGATAACCCCCATGACTTGAAAGTTTCACATAATTGGGGAGATATCATCCCTTTCTCTATTTCTACTATTTTCAAAATATATGGTTTTAAAGGGAGTCCTCATGTTTTGCCTTACCAAGTACCTTTGAAGGTAGGAGTGGCTAAAGTTTTGTGGTAGTTAGGCAGAGTTGAAGAAATGTTTTTGTTGAAAAGGCAATTAGGGTCAATTTTCCCTACCTGCATAGTAGCCCATCAGTTTGCGATTACAAAAGGGGGATGGCTCTTTTTGCATAAAATTTTGGAGCAGTATATGATGGTTGCCTCTCATCCCCATTTTTGTGATTCTGAGGGATTTTTCAATCAGATGTTGAGGCATAGAATCAAGTTGGGACCGGTCAAGCATGATTCTTATTGTTACCATGCTTTTGATACCCACATTCTAAACTTCCAGGTTAACTTTGCAAAGTAGTTATTGGTTGGTTTTTAAATTTTTTTGATAGTTTATGACCTATTACCTATGAAGAAGATAGAATTGTGAAGATATATTGAAGTTGAACCATCAAATTCAGAACTTCAAGTTCAAGTTCAAATTTAAGCCTTAGTCTGCAAAATCAAAATTTAGAGCTTAAACTTATCAGTACAGATGTGTAGTATGATCTTCCAAGCATAAGTCTATGTTCTTAGAATTAGACTCCCATGTCAAGTTTCAATGTAAATTCAGGAGCCTAGTGATTCACAATTTATCACTACTCAGATCTATTTCAGAACTAAACACTCAGACTACTTGAAGAGCCAAATTATCAAAGAAGCCAGATTGTGTTTGAATTAGTGATTGGCAAGGCTAAGATTTCAGGTTTAAATTTGATGATATATTTTCTTGGTGGGTCATTATGTGAGGCTATATCACATACTTGAAGCATTAAAATATTGTGAGACCCGATATACTTCACAAAAATCCAACAAGCATTATGAGGTATAATATAATTCAAATTGGAGATAAGACACCCATGTTCTAATTGAACACTCATGAATTTAATTTGGAGGCTTAGTTACCAGGAAGATGACAGTGAAGTGTTCTAAGAACGGGATGGAGTTGCTATGTGATTGACACCTCATAAGTTTTAGAGGTAACATGAATTGAAAACTAGCATTTAGAGAAGGCATTAAACTACCTAAATTTCTGAATAGAAAGACTCAAGTCCCATTATATGGAAATGAGGAGCCCATAGCCATGCCTTTCTTAGCATTTGAAGATCTATTTGTGTGGGTAAAATCAGAATAGTAGAAGAGGTC
The DNA here is from genome assembly GCA_028749045.1 of Cupressus sempervirens. Classification (NCBI taxonomy): domain Eukaryota; kingdom Viridiplantae; phylum Streptophyta; class Pinopsida; order Cupressales; family Cupressaceae; genus Cupressus; species Cupressus sempervirens. The sequence goes on along the minus strand of CM053784.1, from coordinate 332,838,105 downwards.
AAATGTAATATGTGAATCTCTCGATGAGATGCCTGAGCTTGAGAACCATAAAACACATCATAGAGGTCAGATTGAGCATGTAGAATGATTACAGGAAGCTCCAATTGGTAATTTATGTGCAAGTAATATACTGTTATAGTATTAATATAGCCTATAACTGTAATATTTTATCAGCAAAAATGGGTCTCGGTGTGAGGGCAGTAACTTTTTATTACACCATTGAATTTTGCTAAGTTTTAGATATGTTGTTATGAGACTAGTCTTCTAGATTCTCAATGGTGCAATTAGCGAAATTCATTGGCATTCAAAAGTTATAGCTGACTGTATATACATCTATCCAAGAGGTCAGCAAAGTAACAACATGGATTTAATTTATTGCAAAAGTTCTCCCCCTTTTGAATTTCAATTGGTCAGTGACTATCTCTTGCTATCTTATCAAGATGAAAAGATATGTTATGAAATGTTCAACCAAATGTCTAAGAAAATAATTGGTTTGATAGAATGTTGCATGGGGAGGTGGAGCCCATAAATTAGACAGGTGTCAGTAAGCAGAAATTTGGAAGAGAATAAGCATATCATAATGTTTTATTAAACATTATTTTAATCTTCGACACATTACTCCTCCTCATAATAGACAATAGAATACATAATTATTTAAAGATCATATGATCATTGAACAAAAGGAGTAAATATTTGGAAATACGAGCAGTTCCAAGAAATAGCTATTCAAACTGAAACAGAACAGACAAAAATAGAAGATAAATAGATTACAATCTGATGTTATAGGGGTTCTTTTTTTCTGGGCTAGAAGTTCTATAGCTGCTATAACAGATGAGAAGACAACTCTAGTTCAAGAAAAGGGGAGGGTTGTTCTTTTTCTATTTTGGAGCAAGTTCTACAGCTACTTCAGGGGAAGAGAGATTGGTTTTGCAGTCTGTTTGTAATGGAAGGATGTGATAATACTATTGTTATTCCATTATGTTTCTGAAATAAAGAGGATATGCATGTGTTTGATTATATAGTCTATACACTCATATTTTTGGTTTAAAGGATCTTATTGTCTTTTATTTCCCTATTTTAGACACAATGATATCCATTACATTAGATTTGTGATGTATGTAATCTTATGATTGATGCATTCACATTTTTCGCATGCTAATACCTACAACCCCTCTTAACTCTTCTGTAATGCAATGTGGGAAGTTGAATAAGCAATCATAGGGTTATTTATTTGTCTTCCTTTCTTTATTCATAAATTTGATAATCACATTCACCTAATGTTGATGGGCGGATGTTAGAAACCCTTTTGTGTCTTCAGGTTAAAGGCACAACCAAGTATCATATTCATTGAATATCATTTGTGAGGGAGCTGTACCTCTCAATTCAAAGGAGGATTATCAATAAAATGATAATATATCCATCTATTAGTATATTTTGTCTTTCTTTTTGGTGTATTGAGTCATGTTCTATAATTCTTATTGAAAGGCAAAACTATTTACTAACAGTTTTTGGCGACTCTGCTAGGGACCGAAAGCAAAGATCAATGTTGAATAATTGTTTCCTCAGTTTATATGTATATCTCCACATACAGGATATTGGCGACTCTAATAAAGTGGTGACTCTGCTGGTTCTTCTTGCAAATCCTAGAGAGTTACAAGAATGGGAAAAAGACCAGGCCCCACTATCCTGGAGATCCTTCGAATGAATGATAAGGTTCTACAAGATTTCTAGGAGCATTATAAACAAAGTATTTCAAAGGCTGTGAAGCTGAAGATAAGTCTTGAAGATGATCATTGATCTGCCTTGCTATGGATGAGTTCATGTCATAGATTTCACAAGCTCAAAGAATTGGATGCATGCAAAAAGAAAGTGCAGCAGCTCAAGAAAGAATTGGAAGTTGTGGAAGAAGAAGCTCCAATGATTTCATCAGGTTATATTTCTTGCAACTACACAATCATGAGTGATCAAGAAATGGGATTAAAAAAGAAGCCTCGAAAGATACCTACTGTTAATGAGATAAATTCTAAGAAAGATCCGATGCTCTAGTATTTGTGGAATGCCTTCAAAGGGAGCATCTATGAAGCTAAAAAGAGCAAGCTGAATCCTTCTGAGGATTGTCAATCCTCCATACTATTAGATTGTGTGTACCAAAGATTCAATGATCTTAAAAAATTTGATCAAAAGATTCTAGTGGCTATAAAGATATCAACAGAAAAATCAGAGCTTAAAGAACCTTCATTTTCTCTCCCCTTAGTCTCAAAAGATCCAAGGGTTTTAACATCAATGCTAGAATCATCAACACCTTGGAGTTTTGATCAGCAATATGAGGAAATCAACAACAAAGTCAACAAGATGAGCTGCATTTTCAGAAAGAACCTCATGTCATAGAAGAGTTGTTGGTAAGTGATGATAAAGAGTTAAAAACTTATGATTTCCAACCTTTATTTTCACTCAATGAAGATTCTAATCACATGCAGCAAGAAGAGGTTTTTTCTACTAAGTTTGATCCTATGGTCATTGAAAGTAGTCTTGAAAAACCATTACTCTTATCTATATGTCCTAAGGATAGTCTAGCTTCTAATATTCAAAAAGAAATTTTGAATTCTAATTGTTCATTTGTATGCCACGACCAAGATATGGTTGATATGACAGCAGTAGGGAATCAATCCCAAAATGATGATGGTAAGATTGTTTGGGGAAGAATGAACGCATTATATTTACCTACAAAATTCATTGAAGATTTTGAAATTAAAGATAATCCTCTCTTTGTTCCCTATGATCTCATATATGATGGAAAAGAGCAGGAAGAAGGTTGTCTTGAAAATTTTGGCAGCATGATCATACAAAAGCAGAAAAAAGAAGCAGTAGTGAATCCGAAACATAACAGCCAACAAGAAGTTCCCTCAGCAAATCATTCATGGCTGAATGAGGTGGCCAACACTGAAGAGTATAATGCAGATCATGCAATCTTAGTTGGGGTAAAGGACAATTTAACTTTGATGCCTTTGATTTCTAAAATTGAAGATTCAAATGCTTCCTTTGTTTGGCCTAGGGTTGATTAGAATGTCTTGATTGATGATCTGAAACCTAATGTCTTTGAGCTTGAAATAGAGGTAGATTATGATGTTTTCTTATTTGATTTTACACCAACTTGAAAGGAATGGTCTTAGCATCAAGATTTAGAGGCATTCTATTTTAAATATGAAATTGCTGATGGACTTATAAGAGGTAGATTTTCAGCAAGCTTAGTCCTAGGTTTTGATTTGAAGGCTTCGATAAGGATAGTGCAGCTTGAATTTTGTGATGTAAGTTGGCTTTTTGGATCTGATGAAATTCCTAAGTTGGTGCAGCATATTGTGGTCAGATATCTCCTTGTAGCAGTCATCAATTACCTATTTGGAATGGTACATGTTATGTATCAACCTCTCTTCCGTAGAGGCAGATACTTCTCACAGCCAATCAATGGATTCACATGAATAGTCAAAGCCATCTTTGGAGGTATGGGCTACTCCCCCTATCCTTTGTTCATAATTTTTTTTTTTGGTTGTGTTGTTGGTTGCTTTTGTCTGTTGGTCTCTTTTGTTGGCCTTGTCCCCTTTTCTTTCTTCTCTACAAGCAGCCCCAAGATTATTTATGACTCCATGACTCTGTTTCCCAATGGATAAAGCACCAACCTTCTACCAAAGATTGCTAGATTCTTGGTGTCCCTCACGGCCTACATCCCTAGTCAGATCCAGTTGTTACCATGCTTTTGATACCCACATTCTAAACTTCCAAGTTAACTTTGCAAAGTAGTTATTGGTTGGTTTTTAAATTTCTATGATAGTTTATGACCTATGACCTATGAAGAAGATAGAATTGTGAAGATATATTGAAGTTGAACCATCAAATTTAGAACTTCAAGTTCAAGTTTGAATTTAAGCCTTAGTTGGCAAAATCAAAATTCAGAGCTCAAACTTATTAGTACAAATGTGTAGTATGATCTTCCAAGAATAAGTCTGTGTTCTCAGAACCAGACTCCCATGTAAAGGTATAATGCAGATTCAAGAGCCTAGTGATTCACAATTTATCACTACTCAGATCTATTTTAGGACTAAACACCCGGACTACTTGAAGAGCCAAATTATCAAAGGAGCTAGATTGTGTTCGAATTAGTGATTGGCAGGACTAAGATTCTAGGTTTAAATTTGTTGATATATTTTCTTGGTGGGTTATTATGTGAGGCTATATCACATACTTGAAGCATTAAAAAATTGTGAGATTCGATATACTTCACAAACATCCAACAAGTATTATGAGGTATAATACAATTCAAATTGGAGATAAGACACCCATGTTCTACTTGAACACTCATGAATTTAATTTGGAGGCTCGGTTATTGGGAAGATGATAGTGAAGTGTTCTAAGAATAGGATGGAGTTGCTATGTGATTGACACCTCATAAGTTTTAGAGGTAACATGAATTGAAACCTAGCATTTAGAGAAGGCATTAAACTACCTAAATTTCTGAACAGAAAGACTCAAGTCCCATTATATGGAAATGAGGAGCCCACAGCCATGCCTTTCTTAGCATTTGAAGATCTATTTGTGCTAGTAAAATCAGAATAGTAGAAGAGGTCAAATATAATATGTGAATCTCTTGATGAGATGCCTAAGGCCAAGAATCATCAAACACATCATAGAGGTGAGATTGAGCATGTAGAATGATTACAGGAAGCTCCAATTGGTAATTTATGTGCAAGTAATATACTGTTATAGTATTAATATAGCCTGTCACTGTAATATTTTATCAGCAAAAATGGGTCTCGGTGTGAGGGCCGTAACATTTTATTGCACAGTTGGATTTTGCTAAGTTTAGGATATGTTGTTATGCGACTAGTCTTCTAGATTTTCAATGGTGCGATTAGCAAAATTCATTAGCATTCAAAAGTTATAGATGATTGTATATACATCTATCCAAGAGGTCAGCAAAGTAACAACATGGATATAATTTATTGCAAAAGTTCCCCCCCTTTTGAATTTCAATTGGTCAGTGACTATCTCTCGCTATCTTATCAAGATGAAAATATATGTTATGAAATGTTCAACCAAATGGCTAAGAAAATAACTGGTTTGACAAAATGTCATGTGGGGAGGTGGAGCCCATTAATTAGACAGGTGTTTGTAAGAAAAAATTTGGAAGAGAATAAGCATATCATAATGTTTTATTAAACATTATTTTAATCTTCGACACATTACTCCTACTCATAATAGATAATAGAATACATAATTATTTAAAGATCATATGAGCATTGAACAAAAGGAGTAAATATTTGGAAATGTGAGCAGTTCCAAGAAACAATTATTCAAACTGAAATAGAACCAACAAAAAGAGAAGATAAATAGATTACAATCTGATGTAACAGGGGTTCTTCTTTTTTGGGCTAGAAGTTCTACAGCTGCTATAATAGGTGAGAAGATACCTCTAGTTTGAGAAAAGGGGAGGGTTGTTCTTTTTCTATTTTGGAGCAAGTTCTATAGCTACTTTAGGGGAAGAGATATTGGTTTTGCAGTCTGGTTGTAATGGAAGGATGTGATAATACTATTGTTATTCCATTATGTTTCTGAAATAAAGAGGACATGCATGTGTTTGATTCTATAGTCTGTACACTCATATTTTTGGTTTAAAGGATCTTATGGTCTTTTATTTCCCTATTTTAGACACAGTGATATCCATTACATTAGATTTGTGATGTATGTAATCTTATGATTGATGCATTCACATTTTTTGCATGCTAATACCTACAACCCCTCTTAACTCTTCTGTAATGCAACGTGGGAAGTTGAATAAGAAATCATAGGGATATTTATTTGTCTTCATTTCTTTATTCATAAATTTGATAATCACATTCACCTAATGTTGATGGGCAGATGTTAGAAACCCTTTTGTGTCTTCAAGTTACAAGCACAACCAAGTATCATATTCATTGAATATCATTTGTGAGGGAGCTGTACCTCTCAATTCAGAGGAGGATTATCAATAAAATGATAATCTATACATCTGTTAGTATATTCTTTCTTTCTTTTTGAGTGTATTGAGTCATGTTCTGTAATTCTTGTTGAAAAGAAAAACTGTTTACTAACACTTATTATCTAGAGGACATTATAACGAATGAATTCTCATTGCAGGAGCAGGAAACTAAAAAGGAAAAGTGGAGAGTTTATTCTCAGGTCTTAGAATTCATTCATTATTTTGATAATAAATATGATCCTTTAGATAATGTTGTTACAGAGGCTAACCAAATAGGTAAACTCATGAATAGCTTCCTTGAAATAATGGAAGTCATGAATGAAAAGAAACAAATTTTTATTGATTCCTATCATGATAAGGCCAGAGAGGTCTTAAGGAGATTGGCTTTCACCCCAAATGTGGGAGCTAGTAAAATAATTGTACAAAAGAGGCCTGGGTATACTATAATTCAGAATAAAAGAGTTCCTATAGATAAGGGAAAACAAATAAAAGGATCCACTAGTTTAGCCCAAGAGGAGAGACCTGATGAGCCTAGTCCTAAGAGGCAGAAGGTAATAATAGAAGAAAGGCCTCAAGTTGAGAAATATTTTCCCACTCAATCCCCTTTGAGGGTTGGAGAAGAACATCTCACTGGTGAACAAATCAAACAAATGGGATCATAGGTAGGTATTTTTATTACTAAAGCAGAATTAGATGAGGGTAACCCTCTAGAACCTTTCCTCCCAAGTTTGGATCTAACTGTAGCAGATTATAGTGGCAGGGAATTGGACCCTATGTTAGAGTAGGCAAGTCATAAATTTTTGACTGATGACAGTTTTGTTAAATCTAGGGCTTTTTAGTAGTTTGCATGGAGGGCAAACATGAACATTTTTTAGGAGAAATGTAAAAAGATGAAAATAGAGCATCTAGAAATGGATGAAACTTCCATTCAAAACCAAACTAAACAAGAAATGATAAAAGAATTGCAGAATATAAGCCCTGAGGAAGGGAGGAAAATGGTCAAGGCATCTAACATTTTATTGTTTCCAAATTGGGATATTGTTGATGCTTTAGTTTTTAGTTCTGTTTCAAACAAATTGACTTTGCAAGACCAAAATAAAGAGAACTTTCAAGGTACTGCATCCATTGAAGATCAAGCTGCATTGGTCAGTTGGTCACTAAGAAGAGGATCCATAGCCACATCATCGTAGTCATATGAATCTGGCTTGATAGGAAGCTTAATTTTGAGAAGAGTTGCTGATACCTCACATGTGCAAGCAACATCTTGGAATGTGGAATCTTCCAAGTTTCTTTTGGATACTACAAAGAAGAAGGAACAGGCCATGTCTGAGTTACAGGGTAAATATGAAACACTTATTGAGGCCTATAATAGAGAGGTAAAAAGGAGAATTGAACTTGAAAACAAGGTAATGAGGAAGTCCACAAGGCCAAGAATAACATACCCCCGTCTTCCAGTGGAACCTTTTAAATCCACCCCACTTGTAGAACTACCAGACACACCTCAAAGGCCAGAATATTATACAGCTGAGGATTTTGAAGAAGAAAAAAAAAAGCTATGGGCTTTACATGTAGAGTTAAATATGCAATATGAGGATAAGCTTAAAAGGGCCCTAATGTATTTGGTAGATAAGATTGAATGGCCCTTGTTTTTTTATCAGTTGGCAAGAGTAATAAGTATATGGGAGCAACTGAAAACCCATGATGAAATCCTCAAGCCTATTGTTAAAAAGTGGGGAAAAAGGGAAAAAGAAATCACCCTTTTATGTTATTTAGTTATAAGGTCTTCAAATGACCATATTGAAAAATTATATGATATTGCTAGACAGATTTTGATAACAGGAGAGTTGCTTTGCAATTGAAAATTGTTTCTTATTTGAATAAATACAAGAATAAAAAATTTGATATGTTTCCTTGTGCTTTGGATAGAAAGAACCAATTGAAAAATAAGGATGAATGGAGTAAAGAACTGGATGACTTTTTCTGCATAAGGATAAATAAAGTTGTTTATGAAAAGGGGCATGCTTAGTGGGCCACCACGATAGAGGAATTGGTTAAAGTCCAGTTATTTTTTGATTCTTTGAGGCGAGAATTTGTTGGTTCTAAAAAGGAGGCTGATTATATATTAAAGAAACAAGATGATATCCTATGGTTTAGCTGGCTATATGACATATAGTTTAACACATGGATGGTAGATATTCCTTTAGACCAGTAGTTGGAGGAAGGCAATTTAGATAATGATAGGGAATAGGAAGATGAGGTGCAAGTCATTGACACATCAACACTAGAATTGAAGGAAGAAGAAAGTGAAAAGGAAATAGTGCCCGCTCAAGGTGAAAGTAGTGAAAATCCATAGGAACAAACTGATCTAAAGGCATCACAAGATCACCCCTCATTGGCTAGCCTAGCAACCACATATTGTGAGGATCCAGAACAATGAGAGACAAATCAGAAGTTGATAAGTACATCAGTAACAACAACGGGCCTACCTAAAAGAATATTTGATACACCTGGCATTCTGTTGTGACCTTTTCATCTTTTGTGTAATGTTTTGTTCCTTAGACACCTGTCAATCAAATTTTCCCTTTGCTTGTTGCAACTCATATCTATATAAATAAGTTTTCAAGGAATTGTGATGGTCCGAGACTTGTGTAATTTTTTGTTTTCTTTCAAGAAGAGTACATATATAGTCAGTCCAATAGTATGCAAGGGTTTTGAGTTTGCTTCCATTGTACTTTCTAATAAGCAAATTGAAATGATAGAAATGGCAATCTATTCTGGGCATTCAATTGGTTTTCTATTAGTTATTGTATTAGTCATATGAAAAGGATAATACAATAGGGTATTTACACTATATCTCTGTCATCAATTTCTGTCTCCAATTTATGGGTTTGTTTACTTTGAAGTCATTTAATTAAGGTTTATTTGGCTGAATGTAGTCTCGGTGGGTTGTATGCTGGTTTTATTGTTGCTTTTAATTAAAGCAATTATATAAATGCTTCAGTAAATCAGTAGGGTTTATGAGTTCATAAAAGGGATATTGCATAAGAATGGAGATGGGTGATTGCAGTTGATTAATTCTTATACAAGTTATTTGAATTAGATCTGCCGCCAATAGTCAATTTCTTGCCTAATGGATAAGGCACTGGTCCTATAAATCAGAAGTAAACAAGGATGAATTCTGCTACTGCATATCAAGTTATCTTATAAAATCAAAATTATTTCAATCCTGTTCAAGAATTATAAATGCTGGTCTCAACTCATTTATATCTAATTCCTGAGTCTTAGGTAGCTATTAATTCCAAGAATATTTGTAAATTTTAGGAGAATTATGACCAGATCTGTTGATAGGGGATGTGTATAAGTTTGAGAGCATTGAAGAATTGAAGTGAGCTATGTATGTATATGAAGGTAATAGATGAGAATTAGAATGAAAGTAAGATAATTTCATACACAGTTGCATTAGAATTATCCCTAGGTATACTCGCCTTGGTTTAGCAGAGCCAGAAGAGTAGGAAACCATCGTTTGGTTTTGTTGAAGTTGGGTTATAGTGATTCATTCCTTTAGTTGATATTGGGAATTGGCTAATCCCTAGATTGTGTGAGTCATTTCACTGTGATATTAAGCATTTTGTTGCTTGATAGTTTTAGCAGTTTGAAACACCAACAAGATAGACGCTACTCCTAATCATTCAAAGCACAAGCATGAGGGAAAAAATGAATAATTATTTATAGCAAGACTATCTATGAGAGAATATAACACAACTTCAAGAGTATGAGCTGTGTCTTTAGCCAAAGATGATAAAGCAAATTGCTTCTTTTCTTCTTCTTATTTCTCCCCCACAAGCATACCCATCTGCACATCATCTGCTAGAATCACTACATTACATTTTCTATTTTGGAGAAATAGTTCCTTAAAATGGTACTTCTAGATTGCACCAGGAAATCTTGCATAACTTATAACAATGCACCTCATATAGTTTCCTCATAGTATCTACATTGTTGGGGCTCCAAACTCTACAATGAAGTTCTTTTGAAAACTTGCAAGCTAAGCTTCCTTTCTTCTTTAAATAAAGTAGTGAAAAAGACTCTTGACTCAGCAATGTCATGTTGTGGATGCAAGCCATACAAAAAGATGAAAATAAACTAGTGGAATGAAGAGGAAAGGAATGCAGATATAGATGTTCTACAATATATCAATTCTCCCAACGATTGAGTTCTTGTTTAATGTCTTGCAAAGAAATCTACAGTAAAATGGCCACAAACTTGTGTGAATGGGTCTGGATCAAATTCTATTAGAGGTAATGCTGCTAATTTGAGTGAAAAAGAAAATGGGAGAAGCTATGGCATATTACATTCTTTTTTTCCGATCTAGAGTTTTCCAACACCAAGACATCTCGAGATTCCTTGCATGCAAAAGAAATACAAAAAATGAATAGTGCATTATATCAAAAATATAAATTTTACACAGCTTTATCCTTGCACTTAAATATATGCTAACCCTGAACCTAAACATCATCTATAAAACAATTTTGTGACCTAAAAGAATTAATAGTGGCTCTATTTTTTAAATTGTGATGAGTAGAAGAGAAAGAGAAAATGTAAAAGCATTGAATAGCTTTGGAATCCGCCTTTGCAACTTTATGATAGATAACAAACTTGGAATGATATCTAATGACCAGATTCTTGCCTCCTTTCTCCTCTCCTATTGACCCTACACCAAACTCCCACCCATTGCAGTCACGGTGTGCCCCAAAACAAAATTAACACTGCTGTGACCTTTTTTCTTATGTTCTAAAGATCAAAATTTAAACAATTTTACCATAGTCAAAATTTGGTCAAAATTTTGACCATATTAGGCCCATTTTTTCAAAAAAAATGAATTTAACAACCCAAATAGGCCTTTGGTCAAAAATTTTGGTCGAAAATGGGGGTCTAATGTACTAGTGATTGGGGTTTATAAGTTGAATCTTGTAGAACTAATTTTGTAATTGCTATTTGTATTTGGCCCTAACCCAGAAGGCCTTATAATTGGGCATATTGCATGTAATCAATTATACCTATGAATAAAGAATTTTGATTTTGTATCAGATTTTACATTATTACTACCTTATTCTATTGTTTCCATTCTGTGGTTATTTTCTATTGGCTAGGACATCTCCTCTAGGGATTCTCCTCCCTTGCACTGCATTAGGTGGTATTAGAGTGAAGGTTGTTCCTGAGTGTGTTGACCAAGCACAAAAGTTGAGGTAGTTTGCACTAGGACTTATGAAGGGGATTTATTAAGGTTTATAAAATCTTGGAAGATGCCTTCGAGAAGATTGGGCCCTAGAGAAATTGATGATCTTAGTGATGTCATGGAAGACAGGATCTTAGAGAAGATAAGAGTAGAGTTTAGATCTAAGATTGCATTGATGAAGAGTGACATGATTGCTAAAATTATAAGTGCCATAGGTGGTGTACCTTAACATATGGGTACTAAAAATGGTTCTGAGGTAGCTACTAAAGACTTTGAATTTTTTGGATCAAGTGGTGAGGCCAAAACTAATCATATGGAGAGGCCTATGGGAAATAGGGTTGGTCAATTTTCTAGACCTAGATCTTAGTTGAAGTTGAAGCATAAGATGGAGCTTTCTAATTTCTTGGGCACTTTGAATCTTGAAGACCTAATTGATTGGATTGGTGAATTCAAAGACTACTTTGAGCTTGAGGGTATTGATTATCCACTCAGAGTAAGGCTAGCATAGACTAAGTTGAAGGGACATGTTGCTCTTTGGTGGAAGGAACTACAAAGGGATAGAGAAGAAGAAGGTGAAATGAAGATCACTAGATGGAGATTGATGGTGACTAAGTTGAAGGCTAAGTTCATTCTTACTAATTATGAACTTGAGTTGTTTAAGAGGTTAATCTAAAGCAGAAGGATATGTCTATAAAAGATTATATTGAGGAGTTCTACAAGTTGACTATTTGGTTTGGTCATAGAGAATTTTCAAAGGAAAAGGTAGCTTGGTACATTAATGGTTTGAGATTCAATTTTTAGGATGAGGTTGGTATGTTGAATATTTCTTTAGTTGAGGATGCTTATTAGTATGCCCTAAAGGTAGAAGATAAATTGAAAAGGAAAAGTCAAGGTAATGCTAGAGGGAAGGAGAAGTGGGATAGCTTGGCACAAGCTAAACTAAATGTTGAAAGTGAACCAAAACCTATGGATCATAAAAGGAGAATAGGTGGAGGTGGACTTAGAGGTAATTATTTTAGATGTGGTAAAGAAGGGCATAGGTCTTTTGAATATCTAGTTGGTAGGACAACTACTATTGTGAATGAGGTTGAAGTCTAGGATAGTTAGTCTAAGCAAGGAGAGAATTTGTTGGCTCAATGAGTACTAGTGGGTCAGAGGACATCAAGTTCTTGTCAAAGGACTAATTTGTTCAGGACATTTTGTAAGTTTGGTGGTAAAGTCTGCAAGGTGATTGTGGATGGTGGTAGTACTGATAACTTGGTTGCTGAGGAGATCATTTAGAAACTTTTTTTGAAGACCTATAGCACACCTCAGATGGATGTGAAAAAGAAAAAAAAGAAGAAGGAAAGAGTGTACAAGTTGAAGAATTGGAGGAAATGTATGTGAAGAACTAGTTTGGGATTTATGTGTTGAATCCTAGAAAATGTTATTCTAGTTACTAGAACATCTTTTTGAACCTAGGGTGTCTGATGTAGGAAAATCCTAAGCTTTCTTGCAATCCTGCATGTTGGAGCTGAGTGCTAGTGGTTTTCAATTTTCTATTGCTGGCAAGCTGTTTAGTGTATGCCAAGTTACTGTAGCTTTAGTGGATATTGAGTTACTATAGAGTTATTGTAGCTCTAGTGAGTGTTGAGTTACTGTAGCTCTAGTGGATGTCAAGTTACTATGGCTCATAGTGGATGTTGATTTACTGTAGCTCTTAGTGGATGTTGAGTTACTCTAGCTAGTGGATGCCAAGTGTTCCTATATGTGTTGAGTGCTAGTATTGGTTTTGGTTTTGTTCATGCCAAGTTGTTTGTGAAGCCAACTTTTGGTATTTAATTTATGTATGGATATTTAATTTAGTGTCATACCTGACTTGTGGCTCAATCTATATTTAATGTAAGGTATTTAATTTAGTTTGTAGTGAGGTGGGCCAACTTGTGGCTTAGTTGGGTATAAGTAAGGGGTTTTGTGGAGTCTTTAGATACAAGAAGTGGTTATTCTAGGTTCGAGAAGGGGATGAAGTGTAGATGCAAATTTTGAAGAGCTAGGGCTACGGCTTCAGAACCATAGGATTGCTTGGTGGATGTAAGGGTACAAGTGTGGATTCTTCTTGGTATTCTTATCTACTTGTGTATCTGGACTAGTTGGGATTGGGGTTTGTAAGTTGGATCTTGCAGAACTAATTTTTTAATTTTTGTTTGTTTTGTCCCTAACCCAAAAGGCCTTATAGCTGGGCATATTGCATGTAATTAGTTATATCTATGAATTCTTTTTTTTTATTTGGTATTATATCTTGCATTATTGTTGCCTTGTTGTGTTGTTTCCACTATGTGGTTATTTGCTAGGGGTTAACAAATCTCCTTTGGGGATTCTCCTCCCTTGCACTACATCAAAAAAATATGTCACACAAGAGTTGGGTGACACAAGCATCTCAGCTTGAGTTCCCATAGGAATAACTAGAATTAAGACTTTGAAGTAGACATCTCACATCAGTTCTAGCCAACTTGAAGAAAAGACCCATATCAACATTTAAGATGAACAAGGATCACCAATTGGTTACAAAAATCATTCACCTTACCAAGCTAGGTATGGTTGCAAGACCCTACTGAGTAAGGTTGGGTTACATTGATGTATTGTGTGTGGACACTAAATTATTGAAGATTCTAGCAAGTAATGTTGAGACTTATGAGCTATGAATATCCATTGAGTATTAAAGAAAAAAAAAGTGGAAGATAGTATGTCACCGAGTGAGTGATCATACCAAAGAATTTATGGCAATTGAAAAGTGAAATTTGTTAAAAGGAACAAAATTGAATTCATTTTTGATGTAGCACACCGATCTCAATTCACAGAGAACTTAATAAACTCATGAGAAAACCCAATATAGATTCAAACTCTAAATTGTTCATTATCAAAAAACTCCTTCTACATGGTTCTCTAACTCCATTACATAACAATTGACTCCAAAAAGAGAAAAGAAGAAATTTCCAAATTTGGCCAATTTTGACAATTGGAAAAATATGCCATTTTTGGTAACTTCTAAAAAACCTCTGAAAGAAAATCTGAAGCTTCCTATGTCTACCCTTTAAACCATAAAGGTGAATTTCCAACTAATCTCCAAAATTTAGAAAGAAATTTTGAAGTTATTACAAAGTAGAACAAACAAAAAAATGCCTAAGATATTTTTAAACTGAAATTCAGAGGTCAAGATGGAATTTTTGGCTCTCAAAAATAAATTGAAATGGGTCCTAACAGAGCTAACCTAGTTGCAATCCACCTCAACTATAGATTTTGAACAAAACCCAGAAAAATCTAAGAAAACCTAGATCTGAGTCAAAAGTTATGACTCTTTGAACTCCTTGCATCATTCTCCCCTTCTTGAAAGAAATGTTGCTCCTGCAAGTGACTATTGGTGAAGTGGTGCAACTTGGAAGGATCTAACTACAATACTTCCCACTCTAATAGCCATGTGTTTTTAGTGTTTGGTAAGCCATCCCACTATACTATATAGTAGTTGTATTGACCGTATCTTGTGGAAATAGATTGTTTGTTAAGGATTGGGGGCAATGGTATCCTATTTCTTATTTGGAAGGTGATTTTGCCACTCAACTTCTTTTCCATCACCTACCTCTAGAACATTTCCACAAAATTTATGCAAATCAACAACTTTAAACATAGGAGAGATGTCTAGATTGTCGGGTAAGATAACTTCATAAGCATTATCATTAATTTTCTTAAGGATTTTGTAAGGCCCAATCTTTTTGTATTTCAGTTTGTGATATGTGCCAGTAGGAAACCACTTATAGTGTAAGTAAACCATGACCAAGTCACCTTCAGTAAATGTTTGGTGTCCTCTAGTAGCATCAATAAGAATCTTGTAGCTATCATTGTTGAGTCGTAACTTGTGCTAGACATCTTGTTGGAGTTGTTGAAGGTGTTCAGCAAAGACCACTCCATCATCACTAATCCTATCACCCAATGGTAGAGGCATGAGATCTAGAACACCTGAAGGATGTCTACCATAAAAAATTTAGAAAGGATATTTCCATGTTGACCTATTAAAAATACTATTATAAGAAAAAAATTCTTGGGGTAATGCCAAGTCCAACTATTTGAGCTTCTCAACAACAATACATCGTAATAGATTCCCCAAACTTTGAGCGACTACCTTCATTTGTCCATCAATTTGAGGGTGGTAGACACTGCTAAACTATAACTTGGTCCACAATTTCTTCCAGAAAGTCCTCCAGAAATAACTCAAGAACTTGAAATCATGGTCAAAAGTAATGGTTTTGGGTAGACCATGTAAGCAAACAAGTTCTAAGAAGAACAATTTGGCAATCCTAGTGGTACCATTAGTCTTTTTATAGGAAATAAAGTGATCCATTTTGGAAAACTAATCAACAATGACAAAAATGGAGTCATTACCTCGTTGAGTGTGTGGAAGACCCAATACAAAATCCATACTCAAGTCATTCCATGGTTCAATGGGAACTGGAAACAACATGTATATATTTGTATTCTAGGAATGTCCCTTAGCCATTTGACAAATTCTACACCTCACCACATACTTAGTAATGTCTCTCTTGATCTTTGACCAATAAAACTTATTTGCCACCAAGTGTATTGTTTTGTCCTTTCCAAAGTTTCTAGCCATCCCTCTACTATGGAATTCTTGAATAATATTTTCTCGCATAGAGCCAATTGGTATGCATAGTTGTCTTCCCTTGAAGAGGTAACCATCTTGTAGAAAATATTCACCTTTGAAGTGAGATGTCCTACCAATACTTGAACCATTCAACTATTCTACAATTTCCCAAAAATCATCATCAAAAGCATATAATGTTTTAATAGTATCAAATCCAATGATTTCAGTTGCCATTGTGGTTAATAGAGAAGTACTCCTACTCAAGGCATCAACAACTTGATTTTGTTTCCTAGACTTATGATTCAAAAAAAAGGTGTATCCTTGTAAGAAAGAGACCCACTCGGCATGTCATTTATTCAACTTCTTTTGGGTGTTGATGTATTTCAAAGCAAGGTGATCAATAAATAGCACAAACTCTTGTGGCACTAAGTAGTGTCTCCAATGGCGTAATGGTTGAACAATGACATAGAATTCTGGATCATAGGTGGAGTAATTTTTTCTTGTATCATTGAGTTTTTCACTAAAAAAGGCTATAGGTTTACCTACTTGACTAAGAACAACACCTATTCAATATGGGAGTCATCACACTCTACTTCAAAAACTTTTTCAAGATTTGGAAGTGCAAGTACAGGAGTTGTAGTTACCTTCTCCTTCAAAAACTTGAAACTTTCTTTTGTATCTATTGTCCAAGAAAAATCCCTTCCCTTTGTGCAATTTGTTATAGGTGCTACAATGCTGCTAAAATTCCTAATAAACTTTCAATGGAAAGTGGCTAACCCATGGAAAATCCTTACCTTTTTTATGTTTGTAGGAGTAGGTCATTTGAGAATTGCTCTGATCTTCTCTTGGTCCATTTGAATACCATCTCTAGAAATGAAAAATTCTAAAAAGGTTAAGCTAATCTACATGAATATGCACTTCTTGAAGTTTGCATAGAGTCCCTCAATATAAGGTCATAGTATAGCATTCATCAATTGCATGAATGTTCTTGGTGCATTGGAAAGTCTGAATGGCATAACCATCCATTTGTAAAAACCATCCTTTATTTTGAAAGCTATCTTCTATTCATCATCCCCTTCTCGAATAAAAATTTGGTGATAACCACTTCCAAGATCAATCTTACTAAAGTACTCAACACCTACCAATTCATCCATCATGTCCTTGATACAAGGAATAGGAAATCAGCACTTAATGGTAATCTTATCAATTTCTTTACTATCAGTGCACATCCTCCATGTACCATTTTTTTAGAGTCAACAATGCGGGTACTATGCATGGGCTCATGGTTTCTCTAACCAAACCCTTTTGTAGGAGTTATGTTGCCTGTTTATGTAGCTCCTCATACGGTGTTGGATTCATTCAATAGTTTTCTTGATTAGGTAGGGTAGCTCCAAGGATAAGATCAATGTGGTGTTGGATATCCCTCTTTGGTGGTAGACCATCTGTTAATTCATTAGGCACAACATCAGAAAATTCCTCTAATACCTTCATTACATCAGATGGTATTGGGTTCTCTTAGTCTTCTTTCCTTTTCACTACTAGGGCATAACAACACCCTATCACCTTCATTTCCTTGGCAACTTCTTTTGTAGACAACATGGCCTCACTCTTCCATTCATCCTTAAGTGGTAATAAAACCACTTTTGAGCCATCCTTCCAGAATGTGTATGTATTCTTCTTGCCATCATGTGTGACCTCCTTGTCATACTATCATGGTCTCCCCAATAATATATGACAAGCATACATAGGGATAACGTCACACCATATCTCATCCTTATAGAACTTTCCTATGGTAAACTAGACTAAACATCTTTTGTCAATAGTGATTTCATTTCCTTTCTTAAACCATGTAATACAATAGGGATGAGGCTTCTTTTCACATTGTGAACCTAGTTTCTCTACCATTTCTTGAGACACCATATTCTCACAACTAGCCCCATCAATAATAACTTGACATACCTTTCCACCTAAAGTGCACCTAGTTCTGAAGATGTTAGTTTGCAGCCATGAATTCTTAGAGTTATTTGTAGGAGTTTTATCCTTCTCTGGGATGATCATTGATCTCCTCATCATGTGATTTTCTCCTACATCTGGTGGGACTTCTTTCTCCTCTTCTTCTATCTGCATCAGGTTCACTATGCTTTTTCCTCCTTGTATTCTTTCTAGCATGTTATAGTTTGAGCATTCAAAAGCCCTATGTCCTTCCTCTCTGCATCTAAATCAAACAAAAGGCCTTCTTTGATTTTCCCATCCTCTTCTACTACCATAGCCTCATCCTCTTTGAAAACCCTTTCCTCTTTCTAGGTTTTGAGGTTCTTGTCAGGTATCTATTGCTTTACCGAATCCTAGGGATGAGTCTCCTTGACCATAATTGGAACTTTGTCAAAAATGGTTTGATGTGCCTCTTCATCCTCCTCTATTCCTCTGGTTATATTTTTTGTTCTATTTCTCTTCATCCTTTAGAGCCAATTGATAGGCCTCTTCCATACTATTAACATAGTGCATGCTCAACTCATCTTAGATGGTGAATTTTAAACCATTTATATACCTAGACACCATCTACTCATCATCTTCTTGATGTTCTATATGCATGGATAACTTATAGAATTCATTTGTCTATTCTTGCACAAAAGATAAGTTCTGCTTCAGATTTTGGAACCTACAAAAGAGAGTTTAAGAATAATCTATAGGCAAGAAATTTTCCCTCAATTTCTTTTCCATCTTACTCCATGTCTTGATCTTGTCCTTTTTTTTCTTCACCTGCTTCTTTTGGAGATGATCCCACCAAATCATGGCATGACCTTTTAATTTTGTACATCCAAACTTCATCTTCTTTTCCTCTATCATAGGCTTCTAGTCAAAAAATTTACTCATCTCATTTAACCAATCTATCAATTCTTCTACTTTTAGGCTACTAGCATAGTTTGAGACTTCAATTTTGATGGTACCATTATTCTTTCCTTCTCAATCCCTTAGGACTCTATCTTTGTAGCTCATTTGTGCTAACTCCTTAGCTTCATTTTCTACATTTCCCTCTATTTGATCACTACTTCCTCCATCTATTTCTTCCTCCGATATATTATCATTTCATGTTCTTTGATTATCAACTCTTTCAGTAAGCTCCTCAATCTTCCTTTGCAAGTCTAGTATGATTCTTTGAAATTGGGCAATGCCTCCTCTTCCTCTTCCTCTCCCAACCATCTTGTGGCTCTGATACCAAATGATGTAGCACATCTATCTCAATTCATAGAGAACTTAATAAACTCATGACAAACCCCAATATAGATTCAAACTCTAAATTATTAATTATTGAAAAAATCCTTCTACATGGATCTCTAACTCCATTAAATAAAAACTAACTCCAAAAAGAGAAAATAGGAAATTTCCAAATTTGGTAGATTTTGACAACTAGAAAATATGCCATTTTTGGTAACTTCTAAAAAACCTTTGAAAGAAAATTCAAAGTTTCTTATATCTACCCTTTAAACCATAAAGGTGAATTGCCAACTAATATCCAAAATTTAGAAATAAATTTTGAAGTTATTAAAAAGCAAAAAAAATTTTAAAAACACCTAATATATTTTAAAACTGAAATTCAGAGGTCAAGATCAAATTTTTGGCTCTTGAAAATATATCAAAATGGGACCCAGTGGAGTTGGTCTAGTTGGAATCCACCTCAATTATAGATTTTGAAAAAAACTTAGAAAAATCTAAGAAAACCCAGATCCGAGTCAAGAGTTACGACTCTTTGAACTCCTTACATCAATTTCTCACTATGAATTTTCAAGAGCTATTTGTGAAGAGTGCATTCTATGCTTCCAAGTGATCTATGTTTTTTTTGTTGGAAGAATTATCAATTTTTTTAAAAATCCTTTAAAACCCTACCAGGCATGGCTTCTTCTAGTAGAAAAGAAAAGAAAGGATCATAAATGTTGATTCGTGTAGCAGAATGTGATCTTTCAACATTCAAGATCAGTCTAGCAATTGCCGAATCACTTGACCTAGTAGGTGTACAATCAGAAATTCCTTCCTACGTATTACTCATGCATGATATACAATTGTACTATCACTATTCTATTCAAGAGCTAGGTACACATGAAATGCATGAGGCACTAAATGAGGTAAGTGTGAATGCACTCTAAAACCCAAGAACTAACATTTGGAAGAAAAGGGCTTTGATGCATATTTCACATATGCCAATTGATTTCCAAGAAAAATGGATAAGGTTCATTCTAATCCATCTTCACAATGGGAAGTTATGACTAGATCATCCCATTTTAATAACAAGAAAAATGATTCATTGAATCATTGGTCTTCCTATGTTAAACAAAGAAAAGGTGACCAAAGCCCTAGGTCAGGTTGAACTAGCAAAGAAAAATCTTGCCAAGTGGGATGGATGAGGAATGAAGAGAAGTGGGATCACAGACATGAAATTGAAGTTTGGAATTCATATGATTTCCCACAAAATCCATAGCTCTAGTTGTCTAAATAGTGTGTCATGTGAAGCAATAAATTTAGCTTTAAAAGTTGTGAAGAATAACATGTCATTTGACCTTGCCAAGTTGTTATTAAATTAGTTCAATAAGAACATGGAAACCATCAAAGGTTCCAAGAACAATCCATATAAGTTTGGTTCATTCATAACTTGTTTATTTTTCTTTGTACAAAAGTTTTTCCCTACTAAAGGCACAATTGCATGGAGGAAAGATGTACCTATTCTATATCAAATTAATGAATACATAGCAGAGATGGGTGAAAATTTTGACAGTATAATAGATAACTACTTTGATACATTCAAAGAGAAAATGAGTAATAGATATAGGATACCAAAGAAACTTGTAGAAGACTACAAAGATGATATCTATTTCATGGTAGACTGTGATAGAGTGTACATTTAGGTAGTCAAACCGAGGGTAGCAAGTGTTAAGCCTCTTGAATATGAGGTTAACATTGATGATAGAAAAGTGGTGCAAAGAAACCTAAATTTCAAGATAATAAGGAGGTTTAGAGTCCTTAAGTTATATGTTGAATTAATGTGTTCCATTTATGATATATTTGAGTCTTTTGAGTCAAGATGTAAAGGCTAGAGAAGCCATTTGTAAGAAGTTGTCAAAACTGTAAAAGGAGGTCTTATTATGATCAATAAAATCAAAATGTTTATTTAATAGGTGAATGAATCTATTGGTATCCATCTAAATTCTTTTGAGTCATAATTTTGGTCTAGGTTGGGTTTTTATGAAAGTTGTAATGCAAAAATGCATAAAGTGCATAAAATGTTGTAAAAAATGTAAAAGGGTTAAAAGAATGTAATGGGTTGGTTTAAAGGGCGGTTTGGAAGTTATAACCAACCAAAAAAAAAATATAAGAATGGATGTATGGTTGAATCAAAGCATTAATGAAAGGAAGAGATACATTTTGAAACAAATTTGGTGATATTTTGTCTTGTTATTTTGATTGGTTTTTCAGTTTTAGTATTGGTTCCAAGTTTTGTATAGCCATATAAAGCCTAAAAACAATATAAAATTTGTATATGTGGATAGAGAAGTGAATAAACTTTCTTTTGGATTTGGTTTGGATTTATTTAACGTAGAAATGAAGAAGTTATGCAAGTTTTGGAAAATCTTTTAAATTGCACATTTAAGGATGCCCAACTATAGTCAAATTGCAATGTTTGGAACATACACATTTGGATGAACAAGAAATATATTTATATTTATTGGAAATATATATGAACTATATTTTATTTCCAATTTTTTTGATTTTTTTTTATTTATATTTTTGTAAGTTATGTATATTTGAGTAAAGATTTGTTTTTAAGGATCTCCATTGAAGGTGCAGACAAATATTTGATCTTATAAAATGATTTATGTATTGGATCATTCAATGGCTTATAGAGTATGAAACTAGATTTATACAGAATAAATATAAAATTGGTTTGGTTTCATTTGGAGTCAGTTTGAGCAAGTTATCTGATGCCTTAGGAAGGATTACCAGTTTTGTTTCTAGTTTATGGCATAGAAAATGGGTCTTGATACAATGACCATAGATTATAATTGGTTTATTGGATGGTTATCAAATTTGGATATGAGTTAAAATGGATAATTTGGAAAAATTCATTCAAAGGTTTTGGAAAGAAACACTAAGGATTAAAATTTATGAGTAATGGAATCAGATATAGAAATGAGGATATGCAAATGGAGAAGAATTGATGTTTTTGTGTTGGAAAATGCTTTGTTTTGCCTCATGAGATGCCTCTACATTATGAAATTATTGAATGGATTTTTAAGGGATTAGCATTTATCCCACTAATTAGTTGATTTGTAAGATGTTGTACATCAAAAGGATATCATTTAGACTCTATAGAATGAGCCTATGGATCTTAAGGCACCATATTTTGGAACTTATGAACAAGCCAAGGCAAGAATAGAACTTAAAATTAAGCTTCCTCAAGTTGTTAACTAAGGAAGAAAGAGGATAGAAAAATTATGGCAAGAAAGTTCTACTCTCCTACTAACAGAGGTGTTGGCTCCTAATTTAACAGTGTTTAAACAACCAAGTATGCAAGGTAAGAATGCGTCTATCGATAGTTATCTCCAATAATGGACACACTTCACCAAGAACCTGGGCCAACTATAAGGCTACACTCCTTTTTTACTTCAGGCTCTGCAAAACCTAGGTAGGTATACCTATAGATTCTTTATATGGTACCAGTTATCAAAGCATACACTGAATCTAATGTAAAGTAGATAAAACCCTTATTTCAATAACCTATGCAATAACATAGATTTGCAGTAGCAAATTAAAACTCTATGGTATTCACAAGCTAAGTGAGGGCATCACATTTAGGTTCTTCAACATGAAAGGGAAATACAATTGAATAATAATGTTGATTTTCAGCAAACCATGACATGAATCAACATAAGCTTGTGATCTTTCAAGATGATCAGTGCCTTATCTATTGGTCAGTGCCTTATATATTGGGCAGTCACACAAATCCCTAACACACATCCCAGAAAGTCATTGATATATGCCATATATCAAGACTTTCCTAAACTATCTATCCACTTTATGAATTAGACATCTGCATCCTTCTGAATCTCATACTCGACCTATCCCTTCCTAAGATCTGCAATCCTATGATGATAAATTAAGCATTTACATAACCCTTTGAGTTACCAGCCAAAAAAATCAACATTTACAACCAACAGATTGCAACTGAGTTTCATACTCTTTGTTTACAAAACACAAGAGATTACAGACAACATGAATGGGAGACAAGATACTAGAATGAAGATTAACTTGCTATTGAATTCTATTTATTTCTTTGAAACAAATATAGGAGATGCATGAAATTAAAATGTCAAACTACCTAATAGGTAAGAACTATTTGAATAAAAGACTTAATGCTGCTCAATACAACAGAGAAATGTTGGGTGTGTGGTTTTCACAGCCTGAGTAGAGCTCCAAGAACTGGAAAATAGAAAACCAACCAACAACCTCTTCAGAAAAGAAGAAAGAGTATGTATGAAAAGGGCAATTCTCAGATTGAATTTGCAGTCAACAAGTGTCCCTTCAGAAAAATCCTTCCCAAGAAGATCAAAAACCTCTTTCTAACTTCTCCTTCTAACCAAAAATCAAATCCCCATCATTTCACCTCTCAAAGGTATCAAAATATCTCAAAAATCTAATGATGAGAAAAGTAACTGATTTTGGTGTAAAAATGAATGCAGTAAAAGTAACAAATCAATTAAAATGGTCTTAAGAATACAAAATAATCTTTTACAGCTTATATTTACCACATTCAGGCTTCAAAAGGTTGTCAAATCTGCCATGTAACTGATTCAGATGCTCAATAATCAAATCTTCTTGTTCTGTTGCCAATGCCCCTAATTTTACAAATTGACCTACAACATGAACCATTGAATACCTGTGCAAAAAACAACTTCAGATTTTAGAAAGTTCAGGTTCTCTCAGTTCCAACGGTATATTGAAGTGTCCATTTCAATTAAAAATTGCTCCTATTATGGCCTTCTGAAGATTGGCCCTCTATTCATAGCTTCCACATATATTTTGCAAAATTTAAACTTTTATAAAGTTTAAGCTATATAAAGTTTCAAAATTTATTTAAATGAACCTAACGTGAATTTGAAGGAAAAATAATAATGAAACATTAAAAATTGAAAATTCTCAATTTTCCTTTCATTTTTCTACCCAGGTCAAACCAGGTTTGACTGAGCTTGACACATGTCATCTTCTAATTGGCTTTGACCTAGGCAATGCCATGTGTCACATTATGATAGGACATCCTCATCAACACAACATGTCATCTTCTCACTACTTTGCCATACTATTGCATGAGCAACTTCTCCTCGGCAAGATAGCGAGGACCGTCGAATGTGCCACATGGCACGATCTCATTCAACTATTTGGATCTTGCCACACCACCTCCTATTCACTGCCACTTGGCATGATCTAATTCATTGTTGCTCCTGCAAGCAGGACCCACACTGACTTATTCTCCCCTCACCAGATTTTGAAGTTTTTGGATGAGTCACTATCTTGCTAGTTGGATTTTTTGAAATTTCTCAGCTAGCGAAGTATCGAGGTGCTGGATTTTTGAATTTCTTGGCAACCTCACATCTGCTGATGTCACCAAATTTGACCACGTGTTTGTTTAAAATTTTACCTCTCACCTCCAATAGCGTCGGGTCCCACAATCAACACTTGGTTTTCCAAAAGCCTTCAATCTTGTGGACATTAATGTTATCGCATGTAAAAGTATTTAAATATCGAAGGCCACATCTGTTAGAATTCTTTAGAATAACTAAGAGGGGGGGGGGGGGGGGGGGGGTGAATCAGTTATTCAAAGTCTAAATGCCCTAATAATACTTTTTCTCTAATTATAGTGAGCCCATAAACTTTTCATCCATCAAAACTTAAATCAATCATTTTAGCAAATTACAACAAATCAATATGCAAGGATAAAACATGCAAGATCAACACATGACACAGTGATTTACGTAAAAACCTAATTTGGGAAAAACCACCATTAACATGCTACTTAATTTTCACTCTTCTAAAGTGATGCCCTCTTAAAAGCCTACCCTATTAAAGGCTTACAACACATTGTTAAATGTGACCTTGTTAGAGGATTTCACCATACTATTAGGAATGGGCCTGGTCAAAGGACTTTTGAACATTCACTTGGAATGTCACCCTATTAAAGGATTTATAACATGGCTATTAAACTAACCTAAGTTCATAGAATTTAAACTATTTGTTACAACTATTAGAGAGTAACAATAATAGCTTTTTGATCTTATACAACTTACAACATATTTTGCAGATTTCAGATCACATTTTAGTTCAGTCCTTTTGCTTGGCTTTAATCACTTTAGCTTTGACAACTTGTCATCTCAAGCTTCATCTCCTTAAGTCTTCTTACTCATCATACCAATGTAACCATATATGTGGTCATCTGTTGAAGCAGAGTATCTGTGCTCTCTTACTCCTTAGCACCTCCTTTAGCAATTTATGCTTTCATGCTTGGCCTTCTCTCTTCTGCTTTGTGACCTTGTTACTCCTTAAATAGAAATTTGGATTGCCTTTGTCGCTCAATTCTCCCTCTCCAACTTTAGGGTTTCAAATGGATTAGGTAGGATATAGTATATCTACCCCATATCTTTCTCTTATCTAGAAACTTTGTCTAGAGTCCAGTTGTATTCTCCAAAAATGTTCTACATGGTGTTCTATGCCACCAGCTCATCACTCTTATCTTCTATTGAATTCATAGAATTCTATATAACAACCTTGTCAGCTTAGACTTGATGAATCTTCGATCTTAGAAATAATGCAGCAACTTGGCATTATTGGTTTACTGATGCTCGACACCTTTATGTTACTCAAAACTTGTATCCTACTCAGCACCTAAATATCACTCGGCATCTGAAGTTCACTCAGCATCTGAAGTTCACTCGACACCTACTAAAGTTCACTTGGCACTTACTGAAGTTCACTTGGCACTTGAAGATCACTTGCTCAGCTTGAACTAGGAATCTGTTCAACACTTACTAGCTTGCTCGGCTCCCTCTCTAATAGACTTAGTTAGGCTTTACAGATGACTTAGCTGAAAATTTACATCTTTGATATGTTTTAGTGTGCCCATTCTCTGTGTCTTAGAGTATGTCATCAATACACTTTTTCATCAATGGCTTAGCTGATCCTTGTACTTCATTACAACATCATAACTTCAACCTTTCTTTAGGTGTACTAGTTACATCTTATTGATTGCCTCCTCCTTGTCAATCAACCAATTGATAGTATTTGGATCACTAAAGTAATTGTCATTCCTGCAAGTAGCAAGTTTGACATCAATGACAAAACAATGATTGAGAACATTCTTTACCAGTTCCATTACTTTTTATGTATGATCTCTTCAATCATTTCCAACAATCTCCCTCATGATCTTTTCAATCATTTCCAACAATCTCCCTCTTTGGCATTGATGACAAACCAAACTGATCAATTGATCAACTTAGTTACCACCAAGATTGTATATGTTGTTTGCTACTTTCTTGACTACTGCATCCTTACTACTAATCTCATATATCTCCCTCTTTCATATATATTTGCCTCTTGCTTTCTATTGATCAGTTTTCTGCATATTTCTCCCTCTTTGACATAAATGCCAAACATGTAGCATCTTCAATATGCACAATATAAGCTTTGCCTATGATGTCTTCTCCCTTTGTCACCATGCTTGTGACTAATTTGGAGTTTCTACTCTTGTTGCCATCCTTTGCATCATTTTTTAGATATTTCAATGATTTATTCCTATTGATGTAGGGCAGCTTCCTTGTTGTTTTATATTGCTTGAGTTAGGGGCATTACCCCCAACTTGCCTCTAAGATATTCATAAGCATCCTTGGACAATGATTTTGTGAGGATATCTGTAGTTTGTTCCTTTGTGTGAATGTATTCCAACTTCACTTGTTTGTCTTCTACCAATTCTCTGACATAGTGATACTTGATTTCAATATGCTTGGTTTTTGCATGCATTACTGGATTTTTGGATATGTTTATAGCACTTGTATTATCACAATACAATATCACAGGTTTAGTTACCTCTTCTTTCATTCCTTTCAATAGATGTGTGAGCCACACAATGTTTATGCAATTGACTGCTGTTGCCACATATTCTAATTTTGCAATGGACTGGGATGTGCATGTTTGTTTCTTGCTAGTCCAAGTAACTAGCCTTTTACCTAAAAATAATGCACCTCCACTTGTGCTTTTTCTATCATCAATGTTGCCTCCCCAATCTACATCTGTATATGCATTGAGCTCAAACTTCTCATTCTTTTTGTAATATAGACCAAAGTTATCAGTTCTTTTGAGATACCTCATTATTCTTTTTACTACTATGAGATGATTTTCTTTGGGATTAGCAGAGAATCTAGCCACTATTCCAACTACTAATGCTATGTCTAGTCTACTATGTACAACATATTATAGTTTTCCAATCATGGATCTGTACATTGTTTGATTGACTTCAGCTGATACATCATTTTTGGATAGCTTATTTCATATTGCCATTGGTGTGCTGACTAGTTTGGACTCCTCCAATCCAAACATTTTAAGTATCTCTTTGATGTACTTTGATTGTGTCACAAATATACCATATTTTAGTTGATGTACTTGCAATCCAACAAAAAAATTGATCTCACCAAACATAGACATCTCAAACTCATGTTTCATTTTGTCAACAAAGCCTCTACAAAGCACTTCCTTTCCTCCAAAAACTATGTCATCCACAAAGATTTCAGATACAATAATATCCTTACCTTCTTCTAATTTGATGTACATGTTGCTGTTATCATCAGTTCTTTTAAATCCTATTTTCACTCTTGTGAAGTCTCTCATACCATGCTCTGGGTGCTTGTTTCAGACCATAGAGTGCTTTATGTAATTTACAAACCATATCCCTATTGTTCTCATCAACAAATCCTCTAGTTGTTCAATATAGACTTCTTCTTCTAATATACCATTTTAAAAAGCAGACTTTACATCCATCTAATAGACTTTAAAACCTTTATATGTAGCATATGCAAGTAAAGTTCTTACTCCTTCCATTCTACCAATAGGGGTGACTATTTTCCCATAGTATAATCCTTCTTCTTGAGCATAACCCTTGCATACTAGTCTAGCTTTGTTTCTAGTAATCTTTTCATTCTCATCTAACTTGTTTCTGAATACCCACTTGGTGCCAATCACATTGTTTTCAACTGGTCTAGGAGCTAAACTCTAGGTTTTGTTCTACTTTATTTGATCAATCTCTTCTTCCATAGCTTTATACCACTCATCATCTTGTAATGCACCATATATTGTCTTAGGTTCAAATTTGTTGATCAGACACGATTCATGTTTTAGTCTATTCCTTGTCATTGGTCTTGCATCTTTGTCACCAATTATCTATTCAACCAGGTGATGTCTTTTAACATATTTGGATAATCTTGGTTCTATCCTTGTTTCCATGTTTGATCTTTCAGATTAAAGGTCACTATGCACTGAGCTGTCAGGTTGTTCTTCATCTTTTTCATGTGTACTAACTTTAGGATCTTCATTCTGCAACTCAGCTTCTGAATGTAACTTGGAAATTACTGGTTGTGACTCGGTTGAAACTAAAATTTGTTGTTGAATCCCAATTTGATTGGAAGCATCCTCGTCAATAGGAATTCCTTCATAAGAATACACAAAGGTTCTGTATTCATCTATTCTCTTTGGTTCTTCAGCTTGGACTTCTATATGCTCATCAAAGTTTACATTTGCACTTTCCACAATTTTGTTAGTGTTAGTATTCAAACACTTATATGCTTTACTTCTAGTGGAGTAACCAAGGAATATGCCTTCATCACTTTTTGCATCAAATTTCCCATTTCTAGCATCTTTAAGGATAAAGCATTTGCAACCAAATACTTTGAAATGTTTAACATTGGGTGAGTGACCATACCATAATTCAAAAGGTGTTGCACTAGTACCTTTCTTGACTTGTACTCGGTTTAGTGTATGAACAGCTACACTTACAACTTCTCTCTAGTATTTTAGAGCAACAATCTTTTCCATCATTAATGTTCTAGCACAGTCAATCACAGATCTATTTCTTCTCTTAGCAATTCCATTTTGTAGGGGGTTCCAGGAGCTGACATTTTCCTTTTGATTCCTTTTTCATTAGAAAATATCTCAAATTCTTTTGATGTGAATTCACCACCTCTGTCCGATCTAAGGCATTTAAAACTCTTTCTTGTTTCCTTTTCAACTCTAGCCACATACCACTTAAACATTTGAAAAGAATCAAATTTTTGCTTTAAGAACATAATAGTCATCATCCTGGAATAATCATCAACAAACAACATCATGTATTTATCTCCTTTATAGCTTTGTACTTCCATTGGACCACATAAGTCAATATGAACTAACTCAAGTACTTCTTTAGATGTATAGTTTTTACTTTTGAAACTTGATTTTGTCATCTTTCCTAGCTGAGATTGTTTGCACATGATATTGTTAGATTTTCTTAATTTAGGTAAACCTCTGACTTTCTTCATTTTACTGATATTGACTAGATTGTCAAAGTTGACATGACATAGCCTTCTATGCCATAACCATTCATCATCAAATTTTGCAGCAAAACAAGAAACATCATCCATATCAAGGTAAAATAGATTACTTCTTGTTTGATCTCCTTTTCCTATCAATTTACCATTAGTACCATAGATTTTTGTAGTTTTGTTTCCAAATTCTACTTTGCATCCTACATTGCCTAACTGTGAGACACTCAACAAATTGTAGTTTAATCCTTCAACATAGTATGCATTATCACATGAAATTTGTTCTATGAGCTTAATGGAGCCTTTTCCTTTTATTTGATATGGAGCATCATTACCAAATCTAACATTATTTCCATCATACTAAGTAAAGTTAACAAACTTACTTTTCTCTCCTGTCATGTAATGTGAGCATCCACTATCTATGATCCATCTGTCATTCTTGTTCGTACATGTTACCAATGTTGTAGGTTCTTCTTCATCAGATTGGTCCTTAATGGCTACATAAACAACTTCATCATCATGATCATCAGAATTCTCTTCAACAATATAACACTTCTTGCCTTTGTCTTTGTAATCTCTCTTATCATCTTCTCTTCTATATTTGTATTTGTTGCCTTTCTTATAATCCTTTTTCTGTGTACACCTTGTAGCAATATGTCCTACTTCATTAAAATTGAAAAAATGATAGGCATCTTACCTTTGAATTTTCCTTTGCCTCTGTGAAATCTTCTAGCTAGCAATGCTTCCAATTGTTCCACATCTTCCTCATTAGTGCTACTATCACTAGATACATATTTCATTTTTCTTCCTTTCTTTGATTTCACCTATTTAGCATCTTTTAGTGATAGCTTGGCCTTGAAAGAAAATTCAACATTTTTAGGTCTATAGTTATCAAAGTTAGATAACTCAAATGCAGTCAGTCTACCCACTATACCTTCAAAACTTAGATTGTTTCCTAGTACACATCTTAGTTCTTATATTGCTGATACTCTAATAGCATAGATAGGGAGCAAGGTTCTTAAAAACTTACTATTAACAGTATCTTCATCCAATTGACCACTCAAACATCTTATTGCACTTACCACTTCGTTTATTCTAGTGCCATATTGAGCATCATTCTCGCTTTCCTCCATTTTCATATCATCAAACTTTCCTTTGAGGCTTTCTCTTTTTTCTCTTTGGACATTCTGATCTCCTCCATAAATGTCTGATTGGGCCTTCCACATCTTGAATGCAGTGTCACATCCTTTGATATCATCAAATTCAGCATAGTTGAGTGCAAAATCAATCTCCAGCATTGTTTGATTGTGTTCCTATTTGTTTTTCAAATCTTCTACAGTAAGAGTACCAGTTGGATCAACATGTTCAGTAACAATTGAATTTTGGGTATAATCTCCTATGGATCCAAGATGTAGCTTCATAAAACTTTTCCATGCAACAAAGTTGTCTTTGTTGAGCTTGGGAACTTCTCTCTTAGCCATTTTGATCTTTTATGTTTATAGTCCCTTTAAACTGAATCAACAGTTTGGCTCTGATACCAATTGTTAGAATTCTTTAGAATAACTGAGAGGGGGGGTGAATCAGTTATTCAAGGTCTAAATACCCTAATAATACTTTTTCTCTAATTATAGTGATCCCATAAACTTTTCATCTATCCAAACTTAAATCAATCATTTTAGCAAATCAATATGCAGGGATAAAACATGCAAGATCAACACGTGACACAATGATTTATGTGGAAACCCAATTTGGAAAAAACCACCAGTAACATGCTACTTAATTTTCACTCTTCTAAAGTGATGCCCTATTAAAATCCTACCCTATTAAAGGCTTACAACACATTATTAAATGTGACCTTGTTAGAGCATTTCACCATACTGTTAGGAATGGGCCTGGTTAAAGGACTTTTGAACATTCACTTGGAATGTTACCCTATTAAAGGATTTATAACATGGCTATTAAACCAACCTAAGTTCATAGGATTTAAACTATCTATTACAACTATTAGAGAGTAACAATAATAGCTTTTTGATCTGATACTACTTACAAGATATTTCGCAGATTTCAGATCACATTTTAGTTCAGTCCTTTTGCTTGGCTTTAATCACTTCAGCTTTGGCAGCTTGTCATTTCAAGCTTCATCTCCTTAAGTCTTCTTACTCATCATACCAATGCAACCATATTTGTGGTCATCTATTAAAGTAGAGTATCTATGCTCTCTTACTCCTTAGCACCACCTTTAGCACTTTATACTTTCATGCTTGGCCTCCTCTCTTCTGCTTCATGACCTTGTTACTCCTTAAATAGAAATCTAGATTGCCTTTAACACTCGATTCTCCCTCTCCAACTTTAAGGTTTCAAATGGATTAGGTAGGATATAGTGTATCTACCCCATATCTTGCTCTTATCTAGAAACTTCATCTAGAGTCTAGTTGTATTCTCCAAAAATGTTCTACATGGTGTTCTATGCCACCAGCTCATCACTCTTATCTTCTATTTAATTCATAGAATTCTAGATAACAACCTTATCGGCTTAGATCAGATGAATCTTCAATCTTAGAAATAATGCAACAACTCGACATTATTGGTTTACTGATGCTTAACACCTCTCTATTACTTGGCACTTGTATCTTGCTCAGCACCTGAAGATCACTTGGCATCTGAAGATCACTCGGCATCTGAAGTTCACTCAACATCTGAAGTTCACTTGGCATCTGAAGTTCACTTGGTACTTACTGAAGTTCACTCGGCACTTGAAGATCACTTGCTCAGCTTCAACTAGGAATCTATTTGGAACTTACTAGCTTACTTGGCTCCCTCTCTAATAGACTTAGTTAGGCTTTACAAATGACTTAGCTAAAACCTTACATATTTGATATGTTTCAATGTGCCCATTATCTGTGTCTTAGAGTATGTTGTCAATACACTTTTTCATCAATGGCTTAGCTAATCCTTGTACTTCATTACAACATCATAACTTCAACCTTTCTCTAGGTGTACTAGTTACATCTTATTGATTGCCTCCTCCTTGTCAATCAACCAATTGATAGTATTTGGATCACTAAAGCAATTGTAATTCCTGCAAGTAGAAAGTTTGACATCAATGAAAAAACAATGATTGAGAACATTCTTTACCAGTTCCATTACTTTTTATGTATGATCTCTTCAATCATTTCTAACAATCTCCCTCATGATCTTTTTAATCATTTCCAACAACATCCATGCTACAAATGTGGGATATTAGGTTTTACTGTTTCTCTCTATGGCTTTGATAAACAAAAACACTTTCCTTCCTCTTTAACATGAGCCTCTACTTTGATGATGACTTCTTTATTATTGTGCTTGCCCTTGTTTGGTTGCAGAAGGCACTGATACAAGGCTTTATGAGCCCGTAATTCCAGTAGTGTATACATTTCATGTTTCATGTCAAAATGATAATAAACCATAGCAAATGCATCAAGATCATCAGGATTGAAATGTTTTAGGGCTGAAAGGATTGTCATCCGAAAACCTTGAATAGCTTTTGCTAATTCTAACGTCGCATTTGCAACTACATACTTCTAAAGTAGTAGCTCAAGTTAACAATTTTCTATAACATGGAATATGATGCATGGAAGTTGCTAACTCCTATTACCAAATAAGCCAAGCATGAGAAGTTGCCTTCTACAACATATGATTCAACACGGGTTGCTGCAAGGGCCACAAGGATGTCTACACCATCAAGACATGCAGAGGACTTGTAGAAATGATGGGCTAAAATAAGTAGCTCAAACTCACATGCATGAGGCATATCATGACCAGTTATAGTAGGCCCTTCTTCCCTCTGTGAAGATTTTGTGTGTCCACCATGATGACCTATAAAAAGGCCCTTTAGGAATGATTTTGCAAGTATACGGGAAATACTTGTTGTAGGCATTGAGTGAGTATCAACAAGAAGTCTAGCTTCATCAAGAGAATCTTGGGCTTTGAGGGAAAGAAGCTACAAGAGTTCAATTGGCTACTCTTGGAATGCTTCAGAAAAAGATAGCTCAAGAAAGTTGGCAATCCTTATCATTACAAGGATTCTATTACATGAACCCCTTCCACATCCTTTACAGAATTTAGTTGCTATAGCTTCTAATACTTGTAAAGGTGTAGCAATATTTCTATTTTCTATCAAAATCAAAGATTGCAATAATGCAAATGCTCGTGGCTCAGCCATTGACAGTGAAATTGACCCCTGAATATTGGGATTAGATATCTCAACTATTTTGAGACCTTCCTCTACAAGTAGAAGTTCTAAAGGCACATGTGTCAATGAAAACTTCTTCTTATTGCCTCTTAGTGATGGAAGCTCCTATGGATTCCCTGACTCACGCCTTTCTTTCTTTTGGCATCTGGGTTGTTCTTGCTATTTACCATCACTTTCTCTTTGTATGACTTGAGTATGGGCTTGGACATTTTTTGTAGATTTTCCCATCTTTTTATAAGTCGTGCCCTATTCTTCAAATTCCTTTGCTTTTATCACAAACATATTATGCCTTCTCTTGCTTCTTCCCACATGGGTTGTTTTGTCTACAGGTTGGCTTGCTTTTTTATATTGCTGGATTCCCTATTTTTTATACTGTCGTGGTTTCCTCTATTTGGTGTGAACCTCCCCTGTTAAACTCTGCATCTACTCCTCATATTGCTGCCAAGGAAGATGTGAGTCATCCCTCCTTTTTTTGGCATGTTGCTTCCTCTTTCAATGTATAACTGTTATGATTTTATTTATCCAACATTGTGGATGGCAAGGTAGAGTTTATTTTCTTCACCATTTTCCATATGAATTCCCTACATTCATATGGAGCTCTATAATAAATTTTTTCTTGCCACATAGATTCTTTGCTTAAAAACCATGTCTCTCTTATTGTAAAAATTGCATCTTCAACATCAAGTGAGTGGAGACAACCACAGATATATTGTGTTCGGAAAGCATATACTCTATAATCACCATTAAAAATTTTCTTCTAAGATGATTGAATGATATCATTAATTGTGGCAATAATCTTATGATCTAGAATGTTATGAGATACCAAAGTCGGCAACCAATCAATGATTCCCCTTGTGTGTAACACCATATGCTCCTACTAAATGATAATAAATGTATATCAAATGTTGCCCTACATTCATCCTTTTGAAACAGAATGATAGATATATAATATCAATTTATTATTAAGACTATTATCATTCTTTCTTTAAAAATATCTTTAAATTCCCTCGAGCTCTATTAATCCTGTTGGATTAAGTTGGGCCCCAAAGTGGGTTTAGCTAAAAAAAAATTCATTTTCGAACAACTGATTTGCAAACCGATTCATTGAACCCATTAGACTTATTAGAATCAAATTCAGCTACTAATTAATCAATTTGAAGCTCATTTTACATAATCTGCAAGCTGTGAATTTCATGTCAAAAGGCTTGTCGACTGGCCTTGAAAATTGACCCAAACCTCTGACCAGGCTCTGAAAATTGGCACACCGATTCTCTATTCCACATACTCCTACCCTATCAAATCTTGTCTCATGAAAAATTCAAAGTCAAAAGATATTCTCAATTGAAGTTGACCTTTCAAAACTTCCTGCAAGAAAACATGTCAGAAAACACTAAATTGGGTTCGAAATCAGCTTCAAAAACTGGGTAAACTGACACGTGGAAGGATGAAAACTGGCACAATGGTTCTCTGTCATGAGGAAATTATAAATATGTAATTTAGGCTCATGATGAATAACAAGGCACAAATGGAAGATTGTCAAAGTGGGCTACTTGGAATTTGTAGATTGGAAACACTGCTAGAAAGTGATTTTTTGCAAATGGAATGGACCTGGAAAAGTGTGCAAATGGATTCATCATGACTTGCAAACTGACATACTTAGAATATTTTTGGGGGATGACATAGGGGTACAATCCATTCAGTCTCATCAATCATGGATCTCAAGTTATAATGTCCCGAACAGGGGTCCTGACAAATCTACAAATACTGGCACTAGCAAAAAGTTATAAATTGCATTTGGAATTGCATTTGAAAATTGATCAAAAAAATTCGTTATAAGCTCAAACTTGAAACATAACATTTTCCTAATGTCTAAAATGCAACACAAAAGGAAATCTAGCATTTTAGTTGATTGGTCAAAAGTTATAACATGTCAAACAGGGCTTCCCAGAATTAGGTGCAAAGTGCAAAAGCATGAAAACAATAACTGACCAACTTTGAGGGATTCAAAACCTAGTCAAAAGAACTTGAAACAACTTAAAATTTGAAACATAGTTTCTTAGGTATGGACACTAGACATTCACAAAGCATTAAGTCTTAAAACATTTTTGGATATGAGATATTCAATGCTAAACACAACCTCTTATCGCTATTTGATACTTAGGGTAAAATGCAGAAATGACATTGGCTCAAAACAGGACTTCACCAAATGACTTGAGAGTCAATTTATCATCATGGAATGCTTAGGTAGACTAAATGAAAGGTGTTAGAAACATTAAACACCTCTGGGGCTTTATAGGTACAGCTAGGTACACAAGCATTTATGGGGTTTGATTTGTCAACATTTTAAAATGTGACTAAAAATGAATCATGTAATTTTTAGTCCCAACAAGAGGGAAGAGCAGATGATATAGAAGAAGATGAAGAAGAGGACAAAGCAAAAGAAAAAAATTCTGAGGAAGAGGAGCCTATAAGAAAGAAAGGTAAGGTTATCATAACTAGACCTACGAAGTCATCCACTGTAGTATTCACAAGAAGGACATTAAAATCTAGAAAGAAATTGAAGTTAGGTGAGGAGGATGCCAAGAAAATTATCTTCAAGAAACCTCCACCTACATTTCAAGAAAAATTAAAAGAAATAGAAGGAGCTAGAATGGAAAATTTCAAATCTCTTAGATGTGAAACTAGGAACGTAGATGAGAAAAAGTAGACTAAGGATATGATGATGTCAAAATTGGGTAAGTGGAAGTACTCACCTGATCAGCTTGTTCAATAAATTCCTAAGGAGCTTTTGCAAGTAATAAAACCTAGATGAGAAAATGCAAGGAAGACAACAAAAGACATATTCGAACAAACTTTGGGGCAACTCATGCCAAGTCATAGTGAAAGAGAGGTAAAAGAATTTTTGAAGAATAATGAAGAAAAGTTCACTCTCAAGTTCAACACATGTCGTGTGCTAATGAAAGACATAGAATTTGTGGTAAAATATGCCACTACCATATGGAAGAACATTTACAACCTACATCAACTAAGTGACTTTTTTGTTCATGTTAGTGATAAAGATGATGAAGATGACAAGGAAGATGATGAAAATGATGATGAAGAATATGTGGAAACAAAAGATGTAAATCTGGATAATCAAGAGAAAGGAGAGGAAGCTACAAAGGAAAATCTCCCTGATGTTCAGAGTATTAAGGAAATTGACCCTAAAAGATTGTAGCAGTAGTAATGGCCTCATTTCCTCACTCTTGGAGTAAAGCTTTAAAGCCATCAAGCTTAGAGAAAGCTTATGCCAAGTTGGTTGTGGCAACCATTGGCAACACCATGCACCCAACCAATCTTTGCACTTGTTTAGCTGAGTACTACACTGACTAAAGTGATCAACACTCCATCTACCAACTAGCAAGTGCCTCCATCATCATCAAATTTGACAATGTAGCAACAAGGTATTTCGACTATTAGTGCATTATCAACTTTTGTTGCTATTACAGTTTCACAATGCATGCCCCATTTCACCTAGAAATGGGGAACCCCTACTTTATTTTTTTTCCTTTTCTAGATCCCTAGTCTAGGGTCTAAGTCTTTTCTAGGGTTTTTCCTAGTGTCTCTAGTTAGATTTGGGTCTTGGTTCAAAAATATAGATCCCAAAAATCATCATTCTGGGAGAGAAGTCATTTTTTGCAAAAAAAAAATTAAAAATGGCACACTAGTGCACCTCCCTAGGTGCACTAATGTGCCAAAGCACTTAGATAAAGGTATCACCCCTTGGTGATGCATAATAGCATAGCTACACAACACCAAGGGGTGCACTAGGACCCAAGTCTATAAAACTTAGGGACCCTTCCCCCTCTCCCTACCTCATTTGTTTCTTTGCATTTCGATCGACTACAACATTGCACCTCCTAA
Source organism: Cupressus sempervirens (assembly GCA_028749045.1). Classification (NCBI taxonomy): domain Eukaryota; kingdom Viridiplantae; phylum Streptophyta; class Pinopsida; order Cupressales; family Cupressaceae; genus Cupressus; species Cupressus sempervirens. The sequence continues at coordinate 332,800,485 of CM053784.1, read as the reverse complement.
GATGCGCATCACTACTCCCTCTCGCATGGACAAACACAAAACAACTTTAAAATACACCTAAAAGGTGCATAGCTAAACACCTTTTATTTTTCAAATCTTAACTAAAATTTAAGAAAAATTTAAAAACAAAAACAAAAGAACAATTTAATGTGTACAATAGCACACCTAATTAGGTGTGCTCCTCCTCACCCTTAAAAGAAAAATGTCCTTTTGCACTTAAGTGAATATAGGGTGCACATCAATGCACCCCATGAGGTGCACTATTGTGCACCCAATATATTAAAATTTAACAAAGATAAAGGCTCATTAGGTGCACCTATCAAGTGTGCTAGGTGTACCCCTTTTTTTTTTACATATAAGGGTTATAAGATCAAGTTTTTGGATGTTTTCATCATAAGGTTTTTCTGGGTTTTCTCACGTCATTATTAAGGTTTAACTTAACTGATTTTTCTTCAACTTAAAACTAATGGACATTATTTTTATGAAGATTTAATGGCTTCTTCATCATCCTCCCTTGCTGCAAACATGGTCCCAAAGCCCATAGTGTTCAAATTTTTGGGTGTTCCTACAAAGTTGTGATTTCAAGATGATTATTTAGCGATCTAGGACACCAAATTGGGTCATATAGACTTAAGTGCATTCGTGGTATTGTGCAACAAACCCAATGAAATGTCTCCAATGGCATCCCCTTTGATTCGATCAGGGCTTGTCAGCATAGCATCACACCCAACATCTATACAATCTTCAAAGCTAAATATGGCACTTATCAAGAACTATGTCTCTGAAGAAAGGGTTGTAAAGAGCATAACTAGAGAGAACATCCTAGATCTTTGACCCAAGAACATAGAGAAGGTGTTGTATCTTTGAGGGTAGATTAGTTCATCATATTAACCTGTCACCGAGTAGAAAAATGGTATTGGGAACATGTAGATGAAGCTTCTGAAATCATCTAGTCCTCATATCTTATAAGACTCCTTTAGGGTGGAAAGTAGGCAAGGTGGACATGAGTAGAGGCTACATGAAAGAAGATATTGGAAATTCTATCATACTCTTGAGTAGAGTCATGGGGTTGCCAGCATCAAGGCACCTAAATATTTGGATAGTGCACTTTATTGAGACTATGAAGACAATGAAGATGCCAATTGTTTGGGCTTTGATTCTTAGTGAGAACTTGCATGAGTAGCTAGTGGCAGTTAAGAATAACCATAAGTTTTACATGACATCATATTTGGTGTACTTTTTGGTTTTAAGGGTGACAAATTATCTAGGGCTCTAAAAAAAGGGTAGCATGCAAGATGCAAATGCATGGTACTATATAGTATATCCTCAGTTGGTGAAAAAGAAGCTTCAAGAGCATAGCAAGGAATACAAGATAGTGAATGATGCATTTATATTTAAAATAATCTAATTCATTAAGGGAGATTATGCAAAGAGGATGTTAGATGAGGTATCTGCTAAAATTTTAGAGGTTGGACCCTACTACATATAGTATCAGGCAATTACTTATTTAAGGGTAGAAGGTACCACTCTCATCCCCAAGAAGCTCCTTTAGGTACCCAAATGATAGACTTATACTATTGGAGATTGCTCAACAACTCTTTTCTACATATGATAGAGTATGGAAGAAACACAAAATAACATGGGTATGGCATATTACTATAGGACCATTGGGTGTGGTGTGGAGACACATATTCCATCTTTTGAGTCTGAGTGAGATCAATAGCATTTGGATGAATATAATTCTCCTCGGCCCTATTTTGGTAATATTGGAAGGGTTCAGTATCTGGTTGGTAAGACATTTCAACATGAAGATGCCATTAAAGACCACTAGATGAATGTGGTAGATGAATATGATATCTAATATAAGGGATTATTGTAGGATGACTCTCTATCTAGCAACCAATGTTTTGAAGATTAAGGTTCCTTTAATGATTGTGCAACAAGATACTGAAGATGTTCTTGATCCATTGTTCAATAGGGAGAAGATTGGTGATCGACCTATCATGAATGTTGAGGTTGATAAAGAAGAAAACTCAGACATTAATCATAGGGCCAGACACATGATCAAACTGACAAAGGATTTTATCAAAAGATCTTTCAAATTAGATCCAATTCCTCAAGTGGTAGTCTTCCATGCTCAAGCTCACCCAACAAGAAGTTGAGGAGCTAAGGTCATAGTACCCACATTTACCACTTAGTCCCCTATGAGGCTAGAAACAATACACCAACTTGATAGAAAAGTTGGATATTATAGGGCTTAGAAGGGTAAAGGTAAGAGAAAGAGAACTTCTCCTCAATAAGATGAGATAGAAGGAGAGGAAGCCCCTCAAGCACCACCACAATTTGAGGCAAAAAATACAAAGGCTACATAAGCCTAGTATAATCTTCAAGTACCACCAACTAAAAAAGGGAAAGGTGAGGTTGAAACTAAAGTGAAAGAGGTGTCTCCACCTCAACAAGAGGTACAACCCACCCCTTCTACTCCTAAGAGATGAAAGATTAAGACTCTAGTCAAGAGGAGACAAAAGGTCATTAGGAGAGTGATTCCCTTCCCATTAGTCCTATAAGTTATCCCAGAAGAAGAAGAAGAAGAAGAGGATGATGAGGATGAAGAGGATAACCTTCCTTTGAAGTAGAGAACCCATCTTGCTCAAGCCATGAAATTGGAATGGAGAATAAGCTCCAAAATCACACCACCATCCATTCCTAAGAAACCCATTCAGTCTATAACTTTATAGAATGAGATGCAATAGTGTATTGATGAGTAGGATATTGAGTGTACTAATGTCTTCAAAATGTTAGATTTTTATTTTATGCTAGTTGGCACTGAGTTGGTGGGAGACAAAATAAGAGACACTCCAACTAATCAACCTCAACAAGAGGATTGGAGTCAGTTGCCATTAGAGCCACAAGGACTTGAGGTAGCTTTTCCATCCCTCATTCAAGTTACATTTTCTATAGATAAAGGATTGGCTACTTCTCTTCCTCCAAACAATGAAGAAGAATAGGTTCAAGTAGGACAAGAGGAAGAGCCACAACAAGTATCCACTGATGAAGTGTCAAAAGAAGGACAAATAAGTGAGCAACCTCAGCAAGATTCCCAAGACACATAGGTGAGAACTCTAGATTCCACAAATACAAAGACTCTCAGTGTGGATCTCTCATAGAAGGAGAAGACACCAAAAAGGGGAGATAACTGGAAGAGTATAGTTGAGAAAACTCCTTCATCTTCAAAAGGTAAATCTTCAATAGAGCATGTCCCAAAATGGCTAAGAAAAGAGGTGATAAGAAATAATAGGTGGAAATTCAGTACTAAGGAAGAGGACAGGATGGAATTGATTGAAGTTCTAAGGTCCAAGCCCAAGTCACCACCAAAAGATGTACATGCATTAGCTTTCATTATGAGTGATCAGAACTATGACTTATTTGCTCATGTGGCTATTCCTCCTCTGCATACAAGTGTTGAATGATTGACTCTAAGAAATTATTAGATCAAGAAGGTCATGCTTGGGAAACCAACATTGGACACAGCTAAGTTGATGGTGACAACAAGATTTAAAGAAGTGTTTAGGCACTTAGAGTAGGATGGGGAAAAATTGACACTTTAGAGATAGAATGAGATTCTAAAAGGATATCTGAATGAAATTTTTGTTCCCTTAGATCCTACAAATCCTAAGGAAACCTTGAATGTAGCACTAGACAGAAGGGATAAGGGTATAGTATAGCTAGACCCATTTTTGAAAGCTTGTCAGCAATGGCAAGAAAGTCTTGAAGAGAAATGTGTATAGATTAATTAGTGAAATCTTAAGCTATTACACCATATGTAGAATAATGTAGATGGGCTTGTGGCAATTTTGAATTAGCATTTTGGTTTGACAGACAAAGTATATACTTGGGGCAAGGACTTGCAAGCACTATAGTTGATCAAAGGAAAAAAGTATTAGGTGTTAATGGAAGTATATACAATAGAGGAGTTAGATAAAATTGATGATTGGACAGAGAAAATTATGGATGGTAATATAGTGATGGAAAAATTACATGCAGAGATTCATAAGCTCAAGGATCAAACCCAAGGGAAAATTTTGGAAGAAGAGAAACATTATAGTGATGCGTGTTTAGATATTTTTGAAGATGATGTAAGGGATAAATTGATAGATATAGAGGTAGTATTTGAGAAATTTTGGAAGACTTTTGAAGAGGCCTCTAATGATGATGACATTAGACAAGCTTTCATAATAGAAGAAGCATTGTTAGAGTTGGATGTGAAACTCAAAGATTTTGCAAAGATTCGCACCAAGGTCAAAAAGTACAAGTAAAATATGAAGGACAAATATGACACCTTAGATTTTCTAGATGTAGCTCAAGTCATTGAGATCATCAAAAAATTCAAGGGAAAATACCTAGACATAGCTCTGGTATAAAGGGGAACAAAACCTAGAAGTCAAAATTTTAGTTTTGATACTTGGTTAAATTTTTTATTTTTTGAACTTGCTTCTAAGGTATGTAGGTGTGCTTTTCAAAGGTTTTCTAGAAGTTTTGAGAAAGTTAGAGGTGTGTTGATAGTTAACTACCAATTCTAAATTTGGGGCTTTTCATGCATTGGAAACAAATTCTAACAGTAGTTTAACCCTACACATGCCTAGTAAACATGAAGCTTCTATTTTTGGCATTTCTAGACACTCCTGCATCATCTAAAGGCTTTCTTCTTCTTATTCTCTCATGCTTTCTTTGTTCTAAGACATGAAGTCCTACTAAGCACTAGTTAGAGAGTTAGTTTGCACATAATCAGATTTGTTTTATTAGTTTAGAAGCATATGTTTGCATAAAGATATCTCTCACTCTCAACACAAATTGACAAGAAGATTTCTTATAAATTCACAAAATGTAATATGTATAATATTTTGTGGATGTATGTTCATGGAATGTAATTGAGCCAATAGTTTTATTGCATTATTCTAGTTGTGTGATATTTTAATTCTAGTGTTTGCTACAAGCCTACAAATTCTACTAACGTAATTAGTTTGAGAAGAGATCACCATATTGTTCCTGCATATCTTTTTGTCTCACATGAGCATACTTTCCATGACCTTGCAATTTGATGAAAAGTGAAACATCTTACAGTTATTGAATTCCCATTGACAATTGTATCAGTGGAATTAAGGAAGTGTTGCTCCTATTTTCATTGGTTACCCACAAATATTTTCGAAGGCTTAACTCATAGACACATTGTTTCCATGGCTTATATCTATTAGGATTTTAATTTTTATGTTATTTTATTAAATATCTTGTTACCCTATCTTCATTATTTTCTTTACTAATCCTTTAGTTAAATTAGTAATTCATATAGCTGCATAGTTAGATTGCATTCATCATAAAATAAAAAAATAGAAAAATATATTTATTTTGTGTGTTTTATTCTTTTGAAATAGCAAGAAGATTCTACATCTTATCTGAACTGTTTAATGAACCAATACAGGCCTCCTTGTGAACACTCACATTTATCTTCAACTGAGTGGATTCGAGTAGGTCGCAAGATCACCTAGAACCTTGGAGTTGATGCTAGATTAACTTTTCAAGAGAGGAGTTTGAAAGGATTCCTGTTGTTAAGTGTCATGCAAAATAACAACCCAATAGTTGCTAGCCCCTCTATTTCTACTATTATTTCTATTCCACATTTAGCTAATACAAGGACAATTGAGGACAAGTCTCAACCAAGTACTAAAGTTTCAAATAAGGATAAGGGTAAAGAAGAAGATATCGATCTAGATGAGGATATAGTTATCCTAAATTGGGATATCTCTACTCTAAATCCCAATCAAATGAACATCATGGGTGAATTATTGCAAAAGAGAGCTAAGCAACAAAAGCTTAGAGAAGAATAGAGCAAGGAAATCCAAGTTCTTGAAGATGTAAAGAATATACTTGTAGATGCACTAAGTATTGAGGTTGATAGTACACAACTTATTTTGCATTAGTTAGTAGAAGTTGTCTAGAAATTCAATGAAGATCTGAATGGACAAGATAAGTTTCTACAAAGAGTAGAAAGTAAATTTGAGAACAAGGTATTAGAACAAGTGGCATAGAAAATTGCAATAAATTAAGTAGAATTGTCTACTATTATTAGTTCATTGGAAATATCTACAAATAATGTAACTTCATTATTTAATAAGTTGTGTGATACATCTATCTTTACCCAAGGAATCAAGGAAAAGTTATCTAAGATAGATGAAGACTTGAAACAAAGTGCACACTAGTTGTCACTTGACCCAAGATATAGCTCTACTCACTATTCAAAGATCAGATATCTGAAAAAATTTGCAAGCAAAGTTATTAAGGGAAGAAGCGAGCATCAAGGCCACACTTGTAGACATCCAAGGCATGATTCTTTAAAAACATGGATGCATTATAGAAACACATTGCACATGCCAAGACTCTCATCCATGACAATAACCTCTCCATAGATGATCACATGATGGAGTTATCAGCAAAAGTATAGATTGCCTATCATGCAAGAAAGATGTTATAGGAAAATTAGGACAAGACTGCCATTGATTTTGAAGGTACATTCTAATTTCTTGTCACATTTTGGCATTACCATGTAGTTTACACCTTTGGAATTTATGTCAAAAAAGGGGAGAAGTATATATATATATATATATATATATATATATATATATATATATATATATATAAAGGGAAGAAGTATAGTATAAGATGTATTTATATATGAAGAGTATTGGGGAGAAGTATAATATGAGATATATGTATGGGTGAGTAGCATAGTATTATACAAATACATGTATAGAAAATTAGAAAACATCTTTTACAAAATCAATTTGAAATATCTCAAAAACATAGCATATTACTAAGTTATAGATATAGAAAGAAGACAAAGAATGTTTTGGACTTGAAATTTTGAGCATTGAGTTTTGGATTGATAAGTGATTTTGTCACTAATGCCAAAGGGGGAGATTGTTGACATTAAGGTTAAAGTTTGTTTATTAGTGACTCACACTTAGTCAGATGGTTAAGCTATTACTGAGCTTATCTAGCAGTTTGTAGTGTTAACCAAGAAATTTAGTTACTACCGAGTTCTATAGTTGCTACTGAATTCTAGAATCATTATACAATTCATGAAAAGAAGTAACTATTGATTTGATTAGTGACAGTGCTAACCAAGCTTCATAGTATTAATTGAGTTACACAATGTCAACCATGGTCTCCAGTATCTATCGAGCTTGTAGTATTAGTTATCTGAATCTAGTGTTGACCAAGCCAAGGAGTGTCAACCAACTAATTCAATTTATACCAAGCTCATAGTGTTAATTTTGACTGATCCATGGAGCATCAACCAAGTGAATCAATTTATATGTCAAGTTTCATAATACTCACTAATTCACACTAGTGTTGAATGATTTCAAGCTACTTGGAAGTGATTAGTAGAAATTGAGCTTCTACATCTACTGAGTGCATGACAATGCTAAGTGTTGACAATGGTTGCCGAGTATCAAAACCTGAGTGCCAATAATTGGGTCAGCTTTATGATCTTGATAGAAACCTATGTTGTAGCCAACTTTGATGAATTGTGATTTATATTGGTATATATTTAATGTATTGTATCACATCCAAATAACAAAGAAAATATGAAGCAAATATAAAGAGCAGAAGTGTAAATTGTGAAGGCTACAAGTAGTATAAGGGACAACAAAGATTTATCTATCACAACAAGGTGATCTTTACACTTCAAAGGAATCTCAACTAGCAAATTAGAGTTGTAGATCAGAGATCAACCATTGGTTCTTCCTAATAGGTGTATCAATTAAATCCTTTAACTGGGTAGACTTAACAGTCTTTGACAAATATCTTTACCGAGTGCATACTTCATTGTATGTTTTGTAAATCTTTCCAGAAGGTGGATCTAGTAGTCCTCGTTGCTCCTAATAGGGTAGATCATCAGAGGTAATCAATTGTAAACCTTAACCGACCAACTTTATACTGCAATACTAAATCTTGTGGGTATCATCCCTAGCCCAATTTTACTTTCTATTTGGAAGGTTTCTAGGTCACTATATCTTGTGTCAAAGTGTTATGAATGTTTTTACTACTTTCACTCTCTCATGCATGTAGTTAGATCAAAATATTATATGAAGGATTAATTGGTGAAATAAGTTATTTAAGTTTTATTGGTTCCTAATTTCCCCCTCCCCTCTTAGTAACCTTGCCTATCTAATATTTCCAACATTGATAACAAATTACAACTCACTTGCAGATTAAATATCTCTATTCCAGTCCTCCATTCTGCTTGGCTTTCACACACGTTAGCTCTAATAGCTTATTCACCCTTCAATCATTCATACACTTAAGCCTTCTTTATTTTCTTTCCAATAGCGGTCTCTTCTATTTGGCCACTGAATGAAGCAATACCCTAGATTTCTTGTCTTCCTAAGGTTCTCACACATGAAAACCTCTTATTTTGAGAAAATCTCTCTATAAATAGATATTTAAGATCTTTTATCATTCAACCTCAATCGTCCATTTTAGGGTTAGGTGGGATTAGGTAGGATTCAATGAATCTAACCACTTTTCCATTTGGTTCTTCTAGAAGCTTATTCCTCAATGCTCTTTGAATTCACCTCAATATAGTTTACCTTGAATTCTATGTCACCAGCTCATCATAGTTATCTTCCACATGCTTCACACAATTCAAGAAAACAAAATAGTCATCTCAAATTCATCAAATCTATGATTTAACATGAATACTGGCTCTCAACATCAATATGATGTCACTCAGCTTCCATATTGTTCTTCCACTCATCTTCCTCTGTTTAACTTGGAAAGAAACAAAGTTTACTAATGCTTGGCATCAACTAAAATTTACTCAGCTTACACTAAGTTCACTTGGCATATACTAAAACTTCACTTTACTTGGCTCTAACTGGTTTGCTACTTGGCTTGCACTAGCTTTTCTCAACACCTACTATCCACTTGGTCAAGCTTGGGAGACTCAATTCTTCTTACTTGTTCTTCTAGATTTAATCAATGTATCCATCCTTTTCAACCTTAAGTAGATAATCAATACACTATGTCATAACTATCTTAACTAACCTTTGTACTCCTTTTACATATCATAAATCAACCTTTCCTCTAGGTGTTCTTGTTATCATATTTGATCAAAACCTCCTTATCGATCAAACAAATGATAGTACTTAAATTAGCTAGGTAGTTGTCTTACCAATAAGTAGAAGGTTTGACATTAGTGACAAAACAATGATTGAAACACTACAATCTTGTATCAACAAAAGATAGAATCAAAACCTCTCTAAGTTCTAGTTAATCCAAGTATAAAATCCATTATTATATCTTCCCAAGGTCTTCTAGAAATAGGAAAAGGTGAATACAATCCCAAATTCTATCTAGTTCCTTTAGATACTTGAAAAAATCAACAAATTCTCCCAAATTTCTAAACATCCTTATACATCTAGTGCAAATAATATCTTTTAGCAATCAACTTTAGTGTCTTATCAATTCCAAAATGTCTAGCAAGTCCACCACTATGCTTTTATTTAATGATGCTATTCCTCATAGATCCTCTATGTATACAAAATTGAATTCCTTTGAAAAACATGCCATCCTAAATGAAATAGTCAATCCATTTATCTTGTTTAGTTGTCAAATGATACTTACAAGATTTCCAAGGCTATACAAAATCAAGGTCACTTTCATATAGAGTCTTCAAATCATCAAACCCAAGAAGTTCAACCTTCATTTTTGTTAGAAAACTCCCTCTTCTACTCAAAGCATCAACAACCTTGTTTTATTGTCTACTTCTATGTTTCAACACAAAGGTTAAATTCTGAAAATATTGCACTCACCTTATATGCCTCTGATTCAATTAATTTTGACTTCCAATATACTACAAAGCTTGATGATCCAAATACAAGATAGATTACTTAGGCATCAAATCATGTCTCCACTTCTTCAAAGCTTGAACAATATCATAGAGTTCCTTATCAAAAACTAAGTATTTCATTTTAGCATCATTCAATTTATCACTAAAGAAAGTTGTGGGTCTTTTTTCTTGACTAAAAAAAAACTCCAATTTTATTCACATTAGCATCACAGTCTAGTTGAAAAACCATAGTGAAATCAGGAAAACCAAGTGTAGGTAACTCTACAAATTTTGTTTAAATTTTTCAAAACTCTTATTTTCTCCATGTATCCACTTGAAATCTCTTTTATCTCAACTCGTAGTCTCTATCATGAAATTACATATTAAACTAAAGTTTTTAATTAAATTTTTGTAAGAACTTTCCAACCCATGAAATGATCTAACTTCTTCAACAGTCATAGGTGTGGACCATTCTAATATAACTTTTACCTTCTCAAGATCTGTCTTCAAACCTTTAGCTGAAGTCATGAAACCAATATATACTAGATCCTCTTTCATAAAAGAATATTTCTTTAAGTTAATCAATAATCTTTCCTCTTGAACGTCTATAACACTTGTCTAATATTCTCAAGATGTTCCTCTTTAGTATTACTAAAAATCAATATGTCGTCAAGGTATACAATCAAAAAATTTCCCAAGAATTTATTCAAAACTTCATTCATCAATCTCATGAAAGTGTTAGGTATATTAGTCAAAACAAAAGGCATAACCAACCATTCACATAAGCATTCATTAGTCTTAAAAGAAATTTTCATTTCATCTCCTTCTCTAATTATTATGTTATAGTATCCACTTTTCAAATAGATCTTGGTGACCTATCTAGCTCCACTCAAACAATCCATGATGTCACCAATCCTAGGAAAAGAAAATCTATATTTTACTACGATCTTGTTTATAGCTTTGTCTACATTGTCTATCTTAACATAATTGATCTCATCTTTACTTAATGTTTGCAAACCATTTAGGTATCCAAATACTTTCTCAACTTCATTGTCTAGATGTCCAGATCTAATATCCAACTTGTAGAATTGCTTAGTATATTCCTTCACACTCATATTATTTTGTCTCAGATTTTATATTTTTATCAAAAAGTTGACTTGGTAATCTATAGGGAGAAGCTTCTTATTCATTTTTCCAATCATTTTCATCCATATCTTGACCTTTTCTTTTCCCCTCTTTGGAATTTCAGTTTACAAATGATCCCACCAAAGTGAAGCATGGCACATCAACTTTGTGATTTCTATCTTAACCTTCTTGTTATTAGGAGTTCCTTCATACTCAAAATATATATCCATCTTAGATATTCAATCCAATACAACATCAGACTAAAGTCTTCCATCATAACAAGAAAGTTCAATAGTAGGTCTAGCATTCACCCTAGACAAAACTCTCAAAAACCTTGCTTCATCTTGTTCAACCTCAAATTTAGGATTAAGATTAGGTGTTTTTTCTTCATCATCACTAATATCTTCCAAATGTACACCTCTTATCTATATTTTCTCAACAACTTCATGTCTCACTACAATCTACCTCGACAATTCCATTATAACATTATCAACATTTCCTCTACCAAAAACCATCTCAACAATAGTTATTGCAAGATTGTAATCTTGTACAAGTTATAGTTTATATTTTATATCTACTACCCTACAACCAAATCCAACAAGATTCTCCATGATCTAAGCCACAAGAAAGAACTAAGCTCTAATACCACCTAACACAAGGCCAAGGTATCTCAAGGAGAAAACCTTGAGCCACCCTTGCCAAGAGTTAAACTCAAAAGATTAATAAAACATGCACAAGGAATAAGAGACCATATGCCACATTCAATAGGTGTAATTATTTAACTTTAAATATAAAAATAGAAACATGCAGGACTGTGAGGTTTTCCTAATTGTGGCCTTATAGAGAATAAGAATTACAATTTAGAGATGAATCTCACATATTCTATCTTCTACCTTCTAAGATCTCTAACTACTATATTTCCTACATCTAACCAAGCTTCTTATATAGCTAGCTAAGTCACAAGTTAGCTAGTCAATCATTTAATTACATTATAGGTCCAATCTTTGAAGAGTAAACCAAAACCCAAGAAAAGGACAATATAAGACAACATGCACTCAAGGATAGGTCCATATGGGAGTTAGGAGTTGGCTTCCAACTGTGCAAGATGTCACAACATTAGTGGAAACTATGAAAATAAAAACAACATGCCTTGCTAGATGAAAACTGCAAGAAATAGAGATCATGAAGAATGATGCAAAACTTAAAGAATATGAAACATCAGAATCTGTGCACTTAGGAAAAGGATCTAGGATAGGTCATTGACATGATGTCAATTGAGATCAACCCAAAACCACAAGCAATAATGGCTACTTTGCGAACAAAAGATTGGTACAAAAAAGAAGAAATATATTTTTGGTTGATGCAAGATTTCTCATTAACCCAAGATGCTCTTGCATCATAAAATTGTACCACTATGAATGACAATGAGACCCTAAAATGAAATATTAATAATGATATGTAGTAAGGATAAACATAATATCATTCTAGATGTTATTTAGGGTAATGAAGACATAGGATTCACTCTTTTTTGAATGTCATTCAAGTCATACCCCAATTAATAAATTTTTGAATTTTATTATTTAAAACATAACATTCACTAGTTTTATGTCCAAAAATTTGATGATACGTACAAATGGAAGGATTTTTTTTCTTGTATTTTTTATTTTCTCATTTGTTTTTCAAACTTATTATGGTGATTTTGAGATCCAAATGTTTGTTATGACTTATATTTGAGACATGATTATTCTTTTTCCAAAATTATTAAATATCCATGAGATCCCCAAAAAATTTAAGCTTAGTTGGTCTAGGAGATGTCACCAATGGTGACCTATCCCTAGAAATTTTGCTCCAAATTTTTTCTAGAGATATCTATCAAGGTATTCTTTCAAAAAAATTAATCATGCTTGCATAAAATTTGATTATGAATAGAGGAAAATGTGTATAAAAGGGTACACTCTCCCCTCATTTGGTAAGAATCAATCAAGTCAAGTGCAATTGAGGATTTAATTCAAGAATTGAAGGAGTGTATCCCATTTAAGATATCCAAATCTCTATTTCTCTAAGATGCATTTTTAAAAAAATCTCTAATTGATGCAATTTTATTTCACATGGTGGACAAGTAGAGGAATTCTCAATCAATAAAGAAGAATCACTCATCCATCCTTCTTTATTTTCATTTGCATGTGATTATCAAGAATATCTACATTCTAGATCTAGGAGTGGAAATTATAGATCTATGCAATTGTAAAGTCATCCTTGATTCTACATATCACACCAAGGCAAGTCTTTGTATTTCAAATACATTCAAGAATCTTCATGGAAAAAGTAAAATTCATGAGGATTTCATGCAAGGTGAATCGGCAATTTAACTTTTTACATTATTTTCTTTATGTAATTATATTATACTTCAAGATGTTTATTCACAAATAGAGGTTTAACCAAAGGTAACCCCCTTTTCCCAACATTTTCTGCAAAAAACTTTGTAGGAACATCTTGTAGTCTCATCAAAACTTCTGTAGGAAGTACAAGAGTAGTTACAAATTCTATGAAAATTTTGTTAGAAAGTTCCATGTACACATTTCCATAGCTGACTTGTCGCTAGGTACACATTGAGTTTCAACTTGTCTATGGCATTTTTGGCTGAAATAATTTTTAAAGTATATTTTAGTCTTCTAATCTCTATTTTTATTAGTTTTAGTCAAGGCTATATATTTGTATAGATTTATTTCTAATTTATTTTTAGTGACCTTTATATTAGATATGTTTTAACACTTAATCATTCCCCTTTCATTCATTAAAAGCTCTATTAAAGAAAAAGTCATATTACCAATTAGTGCTTGATTAACGTCTTGGGTTGATTGGAGATATTCTTTGTTCCTAATGTGCAATCAATGAAATGAGGAAGTAATTCACTTTGTATATTTTAGGTTGCACCTCTATCCATATTTCTCATTGTACATTTTTGTGAACTTGATATATACAATTTCTGGTTTTGATTTGATATTTAGGTCCTCTTTATATGATCTTTTTGTGTATTTATTACTTATCACATAATTAGATCTAGATCTACTTTTTATGTTTTACATTAAATATTTTTCAAGATTTTTAGTTAGATGTGATATTAATTGAAGAATTATCATGCATATCTTTTTCGAATTTGTGCATTGGATCTCAATATTTTCTTGTATGCGTATGTGTTATTACTTGGAGTCTTACATATACAATTTCTCACTAACTCAATTGACTACAAAGTTCAATCAAATTTTTTGATGAAAGATGGATAATTAGATGAATTGTTAAATGCACTTAATTTTTTGTTTTTATAAAAACTGTCTAATGTTCATCAAAATTTTGATGAACCATATTTTCTTTAGAAAGTTTCCTCTGATTTTCAATAAAAATTTCTATTGTAATTTCAAAGAACTATTGTTTTCACAAAGTTATAGTTTGTCAAAATTTCAACAGACCATAATTTCAACAAAACTATGGTTCATCAAAATTCTAATGAAAGTCGAGCAATTTTTTTAAAAAAATAGTGATCACAATTTTTAAGGGTTTTTTTAATTTTGTGAGTTTTGGTTTATTAATTGGATAAGTTCTCAAACCACTAAGTCATATTCGTTCTATATTTATTTTCCACTTCTTTTAGGACCATCATTGTTGTTATAGTGCTACCATTGGAGAAAGAATACGGTTGAAGATTTTTTGGTAGTGATCTAGACATATTTTGCACAAGTCTAACTTGATTTCAAATAATAAGGTTTCTAATCTATGCAAAAAAAAATTCCAAACACAATTTTTCTTGTACCATTTTACTATACTACATATGGTTGCAGATCCATAAGACTCTCAAACTTCTTTTTTACTATGCAAATTTGTAATTCTTCTCTCATCATTGGTTTCTTGAATGGAAAAAAGAGATTCCCTATTTTTGACACCATGTTCCATCTGATAAAATAAGATTTTTATTATTTTAATCATGATATCATAACTCTGTTTTACATACTTATTGCATGTGTTTCATTATTTATTTGATGGCTAAAACATCTCCATGCATATTTTGCAATGAGGGTTTAAATTTTGATAATGATTTTGTCATTGGTGCCTTATGTATTTAGGGTTATTATCTTTGTTTCAAATGAGCACTTCTTCCTTTTTGCACAACACATTCTTATTTATCCTCTCTTATATATCTCTACTTTTTAAATAGATCTAAATTGGCTTTGGGTTTTCCATTTTGGATGCAAATATTAGATTTTAGTTGCAATGATAGTTTCCTTTTCTTTTTCTATACATAATTTGGGCTCTATTTTACGTTCCCTTTTTATACTAAGTTATTTTTAAAAGTAAAATGAGTCTCTCTATCATAATCTCAGTCAATCTCCTTGTTTACATTTCAAGGCACAAGGGTTATTTTTAGTGGTTGTTGCTTGGAAAAATGTGGGTATATGTTATAGACTACTAGAGACCTCTTTGAAAAAAATCATCACTCAATTTTTTTAGTTTTTAGTTTCGATCGGGCATGACTGTGAGCTTACCCTAAGAATTCTTATTTTTAGTTAACATGCTGAAAAATACTATATGATTATTTCTTAATACAAAACATGGTCTTTGCTAGAAGTGTGGCCTCTACTTGGTAATGTGTTATGACCTTGAACCTACAATTTTTTTTTTTTTTAATCATGTCATGGATTATTTCTACTATCATGCCTTCAATTTGGAACTTTTATGACACTTATTTTACATATATATGTTGGAAATATAAGAGGAGTAACTAAGAGGGGAAGGATGAATCAGTTACCACTATAATAAATCCCAGATCCCTTACATGTTAGTACAACAAAAAACTCTAAAAACTAAATACTATTGATGCTCAATAAACACTATGTTTGCAAGGTAAACACTAACATGCAAATCCTTAGATATTTATCTATGATTACTATTACTTTAACTTAGTTGCAAACATATAAAAGTAAATAGGATGAACACATTTGACACCAAGATTTAACATGGAAACCCAATTTGGGAAAACCACCAATTGCAACTAGTTATTGTTTTTCACTCTTTTGAAGTGAGTCTTGTTAGGAGCCAACCCTGTTAAAGGTTACAAAACACATTGTTAGGTGTGATCCTATTAGAGGATTTAATCACCCTATTAAGAGTGGCCTTGTTAGAGGTCTTGAAACAATTCAATAGAACTGTTGCATTCATAGAGGATTTACAACTAGTTGTTAAGCCAACTTTGTTAAGACATTTAGATCACTACTACAATGGT
Organism: Cupressus sempervirens; assembly: GCA_028749045.1. Lineage (NCBI taxonomy): Eukaryota > Viridiplantae > Streptophyta > Pinopsida > Cupressales > Cupressaceae > Cupressus > Cupressus sempervirens. Next base: position 332,784,196 of record CM053784.1, on the reverse strand, counting down.
TAGAAAGTAACAATGAGATTGCCTAAATTGAATGCAACTGAATTGCTGATTATAGATCTATGTTCTAGCTTGTACTTGATCCTTCTTGATCAAATATGTCTCTTCATCTTCACAAGAATATTCTACTTATCCTTTACTTCCTTTGCTCATTATCAGATCTTCAATTCACTCATGCTCTTTTCCATTCACAAATTCTCACTCACAACTTTGCACACTCTTTTCACACACACTTTGAATCCACAACTTGAACTTGTACTTATATCAAACACATTGTCAAGTCAGCTCAAATACAAGTTAGAATAATCAACATTTTTCACCTTAGTTAGCTAGAGAACAAGTTTACACAAAATTACAAAGTTGGTCAAAGTGTAGATACTCAAGTTTAGAAGACTGGCTTGGTGAGGTTCTGATACATGGCATCCATTATCAATACTCAGCATCATCATGCACTCAGTAGACATAGAGGCTCAGTCCATACTAATCACTTTCAAGTAGTCTTGAACTTGATCTGTATTGGTGACTTGGTGAATACTATGAAACCTGATTCATATTACATAGCTCGGTCAATACTGGCTCATAATAATTTCCTATGTTAACCAATAGATGCTTGATTAACACTGTAAACTTGAAAAAATCCTTTGGCAACTAAGTGAGCTCAGTCAACATTGGTTCCATCCAAATTTCCTTCATTATCAAGTGAGCTCGATTAACACTCATCTTCAATACACTTTCCTTTGTCTCCTGAGTGAAATTGGTAGACACTGACACTACTTGGTAGACAGTACCTTCTAAACTTGGCAAACATAGGAATGATTGGTAGGAACTACAAACTATCTTCACTACTTGAGTGAGCTTGACAAGAACTGATTGAAAAAGATATAACATTGTTTGTACCATCAAATATAATACACAATTAATCAATTATATCCAACAATCTCCCTCTTTGGCATTGATGGAAACACAACATCTCCTAGCATAAATAAATTTCAAAGAAAGCATAAAGTAATGAACATATCCTTAGTTTCATTCTGATTCTCATCCATGAGAACTCCCTCTATTAGTGTGAGCTCTTCCTATCTTCAGATTTCTCCCTCTATCAAAAAACTTTCATCTACAACTCCCTCTTTTTGCAAACTTCTCCCTCGTAGAGAAATTTCTTATGAGATATGATAGTAAACTTCTCTCTCTTTGAAAATACATGCCAAAGACAACAACTTTGTTTATAATATCAATGTACCTTAAGTATTGATTCATTGGCAATATGTCCTTGCCAATTCTACATCAATTGACTAATCTTCAATATGCTCTAGTTGATGCATCACTAAACTTCATTTAGTGAGCTTTTGATAGGGGAATAACCCCTAGCTTACCTCTTAGATACAAGAATGAATCCTTAGGTAATGGCTTGGTGAATATGTCTACAATTTATTCCTTTGTCTTCACATATTCCAATCTAACTTCTTTATCTTACACTAGTTCTCTTAAGAAGTGATATTTTATAGCAATGTGCTTTGTTTGGGAATGCATCACCAAGTTCTTTAATACATTGATTGCACTAGTGTTATCATAGTATATGACAATTAGATCATTGATTTCTATCTTCACACCTACCAACAATTGCTTAAACAATTTTGTATCTTACTTGTCCAAAACAATAGTCTTGAAGGAAAGCTCCACCACTAGTGCTCTCTCTATCATCAATACTTCCTACACAATCAACATTAGTAAATACCATTAAGTCTAGATTGCCTCCAAGTTTTTACCATAATCCATAATCTTGAGTACCTTTAAGATATCTCATGATTCTCTTGATTGCCATCATGTGATTTTCTCTTGAATTAGCTAAGAATCTTTCCACCATACCAACTGCTAATGCAATATTAGGTCTTGTATGTACTACATACTATAGTTTTTTAATCATTGATCAATATGGTCTAATCTACTTCTTTGGAATCATCATTTTTGAAAACCTTATGTCCAGTAGACATAGGAGTTCCAATAGGTTTTGAATCTTCCATTCCCAATTTCTTCAGTATTTCCTTGATATACTTTGATTGAGTGATGTAGATACCATTATTGCTTTGCTGAATCTGCAATCTAACAAAGAAATTTATCTCTCCAAACATAGAAATTTCAAATTCTTTATTTATTTCTTATGAAAATCTCTTGAATAAGTCATCATTCCCTGTAAATAAAGTATCATCAACAAATATTTTTGCTAATACAATTTTCTTATCTGGTCCTTCTTTGATATACAGACTATTGTTATCATTTGTTCTTTGAAAGCCAATCTATACCAAATAGTTATGTAATCTTTCATACCAAGCTTTGAGAGTTTGCTTGAGACCATATAATTCTTTTTGTAATTTTAAAACCATGTCTCTATTATTACGATCAACAAAACTTTCTGGTTGTTCAATGTAGACTTCCTCATCAATAATTCCATTCAAGAATGTAGATTTAACATCCATTTGATATACTTTAAATCCTCTATGTGTTGCATGTCCTAGTAAAGTTCTAACACCTTCTAATCTTGCAATAGGAGCAAAAGTTTCACCATAATCAATACCTTCTTGAGAATATCCTTTACATACTAATCTTGCTTTGTTTCTTGAAACTTCTCCATCTTCATTCAACTTATTTCTAAACACTCATTTTGTGCCTATTACATTTTTATCCTTGGGTCTAGGAACAAGAGACCAAGTTATGTTCTTCTCAATTTTTTCTATTTCTTCATTCATTGCTTCAACCAAACTTTCATTTTCCACTACATATTTGACATTTCTACATTCAAATTCAACAAATAAACATGTACCTTTTAATTTTCTTCGTGTCATGGTTCCATTAGATTTGTCACCAATGATCTGATTAGGTGCATGATGCCTTCTAAAATATCTTGCTAACATAGGTACTTTTGAATGAGTTTCATTGATTTCATCATGAACTTCAATTTCAGGCTTGGGTCTCACTATTTGTGACTTGGATCCATCAGACTTGGTTTGAACTAGCTTGGTAGCCTCTGACTATGACTTGGGTCCTTCAGACTGACTTGGTTTGCACTGGTTGCAACTTGGTAGCTGATGGAGATTTTTGGGACTTGGGAGGTGAAGCATTATTTACTTTAGATGTGATTGGTAATGTATCAAGTTCATAGTAAATGAATCTTCTATATTCTTCTCGTTCTTTGCAACTTTCTTCTCCACTCTTTTCTAGAAACTTATCAATTCTAACATGTGCACTTTCTATGATTTTATGAGTAGATAGATTAAAACATTTGTATGCTTTACTTTTGTAGGAATATCCTAAGAATATGGCTTCATCACCTTTTATATCAAATTTTCTTTTTCTAGATTCTTTCAAGATATAACAATTACTGCTAAATACTTTCAAGTAACTTACATTGGGTTTATAGCCATACCATAGTTCATAAGAAGTTTGATTTGAGTCCTTCTTCAACTGTACTCTATTCAAAGTATGAACTATAGTGTTGATAGCTTCCTTCTAGTATTTGAGAGCAATATTCTTTTCAATCATCAATGTTCTTGCACAATCCATGATGGATCTATTCCTTCTTTCAACTATACCATTCTGTTGAGGTGTACTAGGGGTTGATACCTATCTTTTGATTCCACTTTCAATGCAAAAATTATTGAATTCATTGGAGATGAATTCACCACCTCTGTCTGACCTCAAAAATTTCATTTTCTTTCTAGTTTCTTTTTTGACTCTTGCCAAATACCACTTTAGTTTTTGAAAAGCTTTAGATTTTTCTCTTAACTACATTACTATCATCATTCTAGAATAATCATCAACACAGAGAATGAAAAACTTTTCTTGACTATAACTTTATATTCCAATAGGACCACATAAGTTAGTATGAACAATCTCTAAGACTTCTTTAGATTGATAGCTTTTCCTTTTAAAACTAGTCTTTCTCATCTTTCCAATTTGACAATTCTTGCATAGTCCCATGTCAAGTTTCTTCAAACTAGGAAGACCTCTTACTTTCTTATGTTTGCTAATCTTAACCAGATTATCAAAGTTTACATGACATAGCCTTTTGTTCCATAACCAAATTTCATCTACTTGAGCAATAAAACATGAATTTTCACCAAGATCAAGATAAAATAGATTATATTTTGTTTGCTTGCTAGATCCAACTAGATTTCCTTTACCATATAGTAGTTTGGCATTGTCTCTTATGAATTCTACCTTGAATCCATTGTTTTTCAATTGTGCCACACTTAGTAGATTACATTTTAATCCTTGAACCCAATAAGTATTGTCACATACCAGTTCATTGATCAATGAGATATGCCCTTTACCTTTTAAGCAACAAGGTTCATTATTTCCAAATCTTACACTACCTCTGTCATAAGATTCCATATCCTCAAATTTTTTTCTATCTCTAATCATACGATGTGAGTAGTCACCATCAATAATCCATGTATCATTTTTGCTAACATGAGAGATAAGTGTCATCTTATCTCCTTCATCATCAAATTCATCCTTTACAATAATGTATACCATTTCATCTTCACTGTTATCAGAATCTTTAGCCATAAAACAAGATTTCTTACATTTTTCCTTATGGTTCTTGTAGTTCTTGAAATCCTTCTTGCCTTTATATTTATTACTTTTCTTTTCATCTTTGTTTTCTCTATTTGGATGTCTTGTAGCAATGTGACCAACTTCTTCACAAGAAAAGTAGATCAGAGGAACTTTACCTTTGTACTTTCCTCTACCTTTGGAATATTTCCTTGCAATTAGGGTTTCAACAACTTCAAGATCATTATCTAAACTTTCTTCTAATGTTCCATCTTCATCACTTCTTGATTGACTAGATTTTGAATTTTTGCCCTTTTTCTTCAGTGAAAGTTTAGCTTCAAATGCAGACTCAATATTCTTTGAAGCAGGAACATAGTTATCAAAATTATCCAACTCAAAAGTAATCAATCTTCCAACTAGAGCATCCAATGACATTTTACAATTTGGATCACATCTGATCTCTTGAATAGTAGATAATCTAATTGCATAAATAGGAAGAAGAGTTCTAAGTACTTTACTTACAACAATTTCCTCTTTGATATCTCCTCTATATGCTTTGATTGCACTTACACTGGCCTTGATTCTTTCCACATATTTAGTAATGTTTTCATCTTCTCTCATTTTCATTTGATCAAACTATCATCTAAGACTTTCTACATTGGCTCTTTTTTATGTTGTCATCTCCTCCATAGATTTGTTTCAATTTGTTCCACATTTCAAAAGCATTTTTACAGTCCTTTACCTCATCAAATTTAGTATAATTGAGAGCAGATGCAATATCAATCATCATGATATTATGGTTCTTCTTTTCAACAATATCTTCAATTAATAATGTCTCAATAGGAGTCATGTATTTAGCATCAAGATACTTCCAACCTGAATCACTGATACTACCCATATGTAGTCTCATTAATCTTTTTCATGCTACAAAGTTGTCTTTGTTTAGCTTGGGAATCTCTCTTCTGTAAGACATCCTGATCTTTAGCTTAGGTCCTTGAAACCTTCTATGCAAGCACCAAAAGCTCTAATATCAATTTTTGAAAATATAAGAGGAGTAACTGAGAGGGGAGGGGTGAATCAATTACCACTATAATAAATCCCAAATCCCTTAGATGTTAGTATAGAAATAAACTATGAAAACTAAATACTACTGATGCTTGACAAACAAAGAAAATGTTATAACTCGGTAAACACTATGTTAGCAAGATAAACACTTACATGAAAATCCTTAGATATTTATCTATGATTACTATTACTTTAACTTAGTTTCAAACATATAAAAGTAAATAGCATGAACACATTTGACACCAAGATTTAACATGGAAACCCAATTTGGGAAAACCACCAATTGCAACTAATTACTATTTTTCACTCTTCTGAAGTGATCCCTATTAGGAGCCAACCCTATTAAAGATTACAAAACACACTATTACATGTGACCCCATTAGAGAATTTAATCACCCTACTAGGAGTGGCCTTATTAAAGGTCTTGAAATAATTCAATAGAACTATAACCTTGTTAGAGGATTTACAACTAGCTATTGAGCCAACTCTGTTAAGAGATCTAGATCATTGCTACAATGGTTAGAAAGTAACAATGAGATGACCTAAATTGAATGCAACTAAATTGCTAATTACATATCTCTATTCTAGCTTGTACTTGACCCTTCTTGATCAAGTATGTCTCTTCAGCTTCATAAGGATATTCTTCTTATTCTTCACTTCCTTTGTTCATTATTAGATCTTCAATTCACTCATGCTCTTTTTCATTCACAACTTCTCACTCACAACTTCACACACACTTTGAATCCACAACTTGACCTTGTACTTATGTCAAACACATTTTCAAGTTAGCTCAAATACAACTTAGAATAATCAACATTTGTCACCATAGTCAGTTAGAGAACATGTTTACAAAAAATTACAAAGTCGGCCGAAGTGTAGACACTCAGGTTCAGAAGAATAGCTTGGTGAGGTTCTGATACATGACATCCATTGTTAGTACTTGACATCATTATGCACTTAGTAGAGGCTCGGTCCATACTAATTACTTTCAAGTAGTCTTAAACTCATTCTATATTGGTGACTTGGAAAATACTGTGAAACTTGATTCATATTACATAGCTCGGTCAATACTGACTCAAAAATGATTTCCTATACTAACCAAAAGATGCTCGATTAACACTGCAAACTTGCAAAAATCCTTTGGAAACCAAGTGAGCTCAGTCAAACAATGGTTCCATCCAAATTTCCTTCATTAACTGAGTGAGCTTGGTTAACACTCATCTTTAATACACTTTCCTTTGTCTCCCGAGTGAACTCAATAGACACTGACACTACTCGGTAGACACTGCAAATTGTCTTCACTACCTAAGTGAGATCGAAAAGCACTGACTAAAATAGATATGAGATTTTTTTAAAATCAGAGACAACACAAAATTAATCAATTGTATCCAACAATATAAATTATGAGATCTATTGTAACTTGAGCCACCATTTTCAATGTTGATCATTGTCAAAGATTTTAACTTTTTTCTGTTATGATGTCATCTTTATTTCCCATAATTTATTATTTTAGTTTTGAATATGAGCATAAGCATAAAAATCATCCTTCACTATCAAAACAAAACAAGAGCTTCATTAAATGGAGATCACTTTTATTATGATGGCTTTTTATGATATTTGTATTGAATGATGTGCTCTTTGTTTTGTTTTCTATGCATAGACCATTATTCTTTGGTGTTGTATATGAAAGGCTTTAGTTATATATTTCTACTTCACTTCATAAAAAACTTTAAGTTTTACCTTTTGAACATATGTCGTTGATATTATTTCTCTTTCAAACTATTATAAGTTAGTAGTGATTTGATGTATCTTGTAACTTAGTTTTGATTTCATTTCCCTTTCTCTGATGTATGTGTTTGTCACTATCTTTTGTCAACCATGAGCTCAATGATAGAAATAAAAATGATGATGGCTTCCATTGCTATGATTTTTTGCTAAGAAATTATTAATTGTGAAACATGACCCTATTTTTTTCCTCCAAAATTTTGTGTAAAACTCATAAACATTTACTAAAAACTTCAGTACACACAAATAATGATAATTTATGCAATACAAATCTTATTTGCATGAAATTTAAAGGATTTTTGTGCCTTCAATTTATCTAAGTCCAATTAAAATTTCAAACAAACCTAGTTCTTAGATTCAGAGAAATGAAAATAATACAATAAGGTATCATTTACTAATTTTTTTTTTTGGAATTTTCTATCTATGATTATTTAAATACAAACATTAGTAAACGAATCTTAGCTTCCTATTTAAGAATGTTTGATGAAGCCTGGAAATGACCTAAACCTTGCAAGATTTGGTTGTTCTAATATTTGATCATGACTAATTTCTTTCTATAAGCTTTGATTAAATATTCTAAAAATTCTCTTTTATTTCCTCCAATTATTGTCAAGAGCTTTTGCTATGTATGCATCATTCCTACTAAAATATGTGGCTTTTTTTTATTACTTATCTTCTCTACCACACAAACATGCATATTTTTGCACTTTTCTTTCAATTTGTGATATTTGAATCAAAGCATGACTCGTAGTTAGACATTGTATTGGCCTTCATGATTTAAATTTTGTATTTTCCTATTATAGCTCATGTATGCATCTTTTTATGATATTCATTGCTTCTTGAGTTGATAAACTTTCAAGGAATCATATTTCTAATTAATTTTATATTTTGAATTACTACCTTTAATTATGCATAATTCTTATAGAAAGTGCTACTTGTATTTAGCATCTTTCATACGTATGATATTTCTTTGATCATTTGTTGACCATCTAACTGCACTTGTTATGTTCATACATTGTAGCTTCCATGTAAATCATTTGCAATATTCTTTGACCTTGATATTTGCATTGTTTATGTACTTTCCTATTTTGATTTGATATTGGTCTTCTTATTAGTCTTATCTCTTAGTAATACATCAAAATGTAAGTAGAATAGGATTTTTAATGTAGAGATACATGTAAAAACTTGTCATTTCTTAGTCTTTTATAAGAACCCCTTATTTCATGATCATGCTCACAGTTTAAAGGATATGGATACTTGAAAAACTTGGCTACCTCATATGAAATAGAGGAGTCATTCATTCACAATTAATGACATTCTTTTCCCTTACTCTCCATTTTGACCTCTATTATTAGACTTTGATTCATTATTTTGAGAGATTGTTCTACAACTTGTGTGGCATCTACCTAGTTCTTTTTGTACCATGTGAACAAATGAAAGTAACACTACTTTGTATCCTCTTTTTATAAATACAAATCTTCCTATGTATGCCATGAATCTTCATAATAAAAAGAAATATAGATATCTCTCTTTTTTGAACCTTTAGTTAGCTTGATGACATTCCAAAAAAAATGATTGTTGATTTTTTACCCTTTTTTAATTAATGAAAGAAAACAAGATGATTCGTTATATAATGTGTGATTGTCATTGTAGATGCAAGATTTATATATTTGTGTACTTCAATTGTTTCACACATATAAGACCAATTGTAACTCCAAACCTAACATCTAAAATTTTTCAAATTGTATCAATATAATATCGCCAAATTCATTATGTAGGACTATTAATTTTAGGAGGAATGCTAAATTTGATAACATTACCTATTTTCCCAACTTGATGGGTTGCAAATTATTGTGAGGATTTACCTATCTTGACTAGTTTAAATAGGATATAAACATAGTTTTTTGAGAAAACATTGAAGGCTCATTGGAATTATGATGAACACCACGTGAAAAGTTTCAATGAGAATGTTGTACATGGGATTTTTTTTTGGGTCAAGTGTTTAACATTCTCATAAAAAAAAAAATGCATTTTGTTGATATCTCTAAGTCTTGTTGTCTTTTAGTGTCAAACACTTAGTCATATATAAGGAATATTTAGATGTTCATCACTACGATTGAGCTACTCTACATAGGCCAAGTCATGTAAAGACTTGTAAATAATCAAGTATATGTCGAGCTCTATAGTAGCTGAGAAAGTCTTTGGTCATCAATTATTTTTAATACAAGCTGATCCTAGTGAATGGCGAGCATCTTAATCTCAGATTGGTTTTGACAAGGTAGTGACAAAATAATTAGTCATTCTCTAGTAGTATTACAATGCAAGATGAGTAATAAAAGTGAGCTGAGTAATCAATACAAGACAAGTCATCAAAACATGCCATGCATAAGTTTCTAGACAATACATACCGAGCAATATGTCCAATTAGTGTCAAGCAATAGTATGTGCTGAGAAGATAGTATGCACCAAGTAACTAATGCACCACGCATTCAATACATGCTGAGTGATTTAGGTTTTGAGCAAACTAAGAGTTCTAAGCTATTCAAAAGTTGAGTTACAACATTAGGAGCATAGTGAAAGTCAAGCATTAGAGTTTTTGGATGCCGAGTAAACAGTTTTTGACATAGTTGTTTGTAATGGTACAGACTTCTATGTAAACCATTTTTGGGCTGACATAATCATATTTTATGATTTTAAGAGAAGTATGGAGGTATATTGTGAATCCATATGTACAACATGAAACCAATCAAATTAAGGGATGGGTTAAGTGGCAATATGGATCAACCAAAGTCAATCATTCTTACCTAAACCATTTCACCTATGTTTATTTAAGAAGGAAAACTATAAAGAGTTTGTAAGTGTGGAAGCAAATGAATGCTAAGTGTAGAGAGGGCATTCATGGTGGTTATGGAGGTTATGATAATGTTTTGATTTGTAGAATTAGTTAGAGAACATATTTGATTAGATGGATCAAGGATTTATAAGAAAAGAGAAGAACTAACATCTAGTAGTATTGTGCTAACTAAAGGATCATGTGTTAATCTAAGATTGGTTTTGACATACAAGTGACTATATAATTATTTATATTCACAAAGTGCATTCCAAGTAAGTAGTGCATGTTGAGCATAAGTTGTCAGATAGTGCATGTCGACCAAAATATATAGTAAGTGTTGAACACTAGTATGTGTCAAGTTACTCTAGTGTCAAGAAAGTTAGTTTATACTGAGTGATTCACATGCAAAGTGAATAGTCAATGCCAAGTCATTTAGAGGTAAAGTTACAATATTTAAGATATACTTGATGTCAAGCATCAGAGGCTTTAAGTGATGAGTAAATAGTTTTAGACATAGTTGTTTGTAATGGCACAAACTACTACATAAACCATTTTTGGGCCAACTTAAGGATTGTTTTTTTATTCTAGAAGATATTTTTGAAGACATATTGAGAATCCCTATGTAGTACGTCCAACCAATTAGATTGAGGGATCTTCTAAGTGGAAAAATGAGTGATCACAATTGTTGTTTCTTACCTAACCCTAAGTCACCTAGGTCTTCTTAAGGAGGAAAAACCCTATAGATACAAGATGGGAAAACAAAAAAAAATTCATGCTTAGATAAAGAATTCACAGTGACTAAGTAATTGTAAATTGAGATATGCATTACAAAATCAGTTAGAGAGAATAGAGGAAATAAGAGAGGAAATAAGTGATACATCTGATCAGAGAGGATCAAGTATACATTAGGAAAGAGGTGATCTGATATCTATCAAATTAGTTCTACCCAAAGGATCAAGGCTAAGACATTCTAATAGGTGAATCAATAAAATATCTTAATAGAGTAGCCTTAACAGGTTTCAAGCTCTAGCAGACTTTTGTGTAAATTTCTTAACTGAGTGCTTACTTGATTGTAAGTTGAAGTCCTCTAACTAGGCACACTTCTAATAGGGTTTCAAAATCCTTTAATAGGGTAAGATCTAACAATATTTATAAGGCTTTAATAGGATAGACCTTTCACATGGTAGATCATAGTTTATGATCAACCATTACAACCTTCATTGGGTACACTTTACAACTAGAATAGTGAAGATTTGTGGGTGTCATCCCCACCCTAGTTTTACCTTCTGATTGGAGTGTTTCTGGGTAACCAAATATCTTGTTTCATATATGTATTGAATGTTTATTTGATTTCATGCTATGGATGAACACACTTAGTCTGGTATTTCAATTTACATGAAAATTGTGAGATGGACGTGTGGTGAATGTTTTAAGGGTTAACGTTTTGAAGGGTAAAAGCACAGATCCATGTCACTGCTTATGATAGCAAAACCTTGTTTTGGCCAAATCTCATTTCTCTATCAAAACTCAATTTTTTTCAAAAACTAAAAATACCCTTTTATAGATCTCATATTCAATATCATCATTATATAAATTTTAGAGTGTTTTGATTAGTTATAATATGTTATAATCTCAAAATATTATAAGTTGATATTTCAACATTTCAAAAGATGCTCCCTAAAATTAAAAAAAAAAATCGTAAATCGTATCAAAAAAATTTAAAAATTATATTTATCTCTAGAGGAGAGAATCCTCTTCACGAATATGTAGTTTTTTTTCAAGAAGGTATAGATTTGATAGGGAAGTTTTGACAGGAGGAAAAAGCTATTGGATTCTAATAAGGTTGAACTTGAGTACTTATAACAAAGAAAATATACATCAAAAATAATTATTTGTTTTTTTATTCACTAGCTATACATGTCATCTATAAGATATTTTCAAATTAGAACAAAAAAAGATGATTTGCATATACTTGTTTAACAGGAACTACACCCTATATTTTTTATAGTTAAAAAAGGGATTTCAAAATAAAATAAAATAATAAATTCTTACTCAAAAAAATTATAAAAATTATAGGCATAAAATTCATCCAATTCTACACATTTGATCAATTTACATCATCTTCATATTTTAAACACAAATAGCAATTTTTTTGTCATTAATGTTGAACTGTCACATTCTAATATCTCATTTCTTTATAAAAGGTGATACAAATTTGTTCTTTTATCCTAAAGGAATGATTCACCAAACCAATCCCCCCCCCCCCCCTTCTCAAAGTTTAATTTCCCTATTGTATTTAACACAATTAGTATCAGAACCTTTTTCTCTAGAAAGGAAAGCTTTGCAACTTTGAGGAACAATATTGAAGATGAAAGTCTACAATTTGGGAAAAGTTATTGAGAATCAAAAGATTGAAATCCATCTTTCCCTACATCATTTGAATGAAGAAAGAGATAAGTTGAAGCACTCATTAAAGAGAAGGAAAGAGATACCTATTGAGGAGAATGACACACATTATCAAGAGGAAAAGACTACTGAATTATTTGCAGATGGAAACTCAAGTGAATTTGATGCAATAGTTGAAAATCTAATGGAAAAGAATGGTGTCCTAACTAAAAAGGTCACAAATATTAAGATAGAGCAAGAAGTCCAATCAATATTTTTATGTGAGGTAACCAAGAAGAAAAAGAAAGTTGAGAAAGACAAAGTCATAATTGAAGATGACAAAACAATACTAACCAACAAACTAGAAGAGAAGACATCAAAGGCAAATAAGATTGCTCACATCCAACTAGAAATAATGAATCAAATTATGATTACTAATCATGAATTGAATGGAAAGGATATTGAGATCACAACCCTAAAATTATAGAATGAACAACTAAGGAATGACCTAAAAAGAGAAAAAGAATTTGCTAGAAGTTTCAACAAACCTAGTGAAGCCATCAAGTGTTTTGAGAAACTGATGAGATTTCCTAGATCTAATGATGATAATACTAGATTGGGATACACTAGAACTAAAGAAGGAGAATCAAATAAAAGTGGTGAAAAAAGAAATAAAAATGTAAGAACTACAAACCTACTTGTCATAACTATGGAAAGATAGGTCATACAACAAATGTGTACAAGAGGACCAATGCAAATCAAAACCCTAAAAAGAAATACTTGGGTGACTCTCATAAGTGCAACAATAAAGGATGTGAGGCACATGAATAAAAGACCAAGGCTACAAGCACACAAAGATTTGAAGGTTAGTAAAACTATAAGAAGTATGGACATAGAGCATATGAGTGCAGATCCAAGCCTGACTAGTCATCAAACAAGAAAGCTAAGGTAAACCATACTAATAGATCCTATAATTGGGATTAAAATATAATGTATAGTTGTCACTATTATAAAGAGTATGGACATGTTGCTAATAATTACATTAGAACACATCTCAAAAGTGACTACAGTAGATGGTTGAGTCAAACTACATGTTTTAGTTGTTTGAAGATTGGTCACATCAAAAGGAATTGTCCAACAAGGTCAAAAGCACCTAGCAATGAATTCAACAAAGGAGAAAGGAAGATTGATGTTCAAAATGTCAAAATGTAGATGAAAAAGACATGGAAGAAAAAGGAATATTGTAGCACAACAAGTTTAGATGAGGCCATTTCATCCAATGCATTAGGTGATCACATCACCACTAACTAGGAAATCAAAAGGTATGTGGGACAGATATTTCAATAATATATTTTACATCAATTCCAAGAATCTAAGTTGCAGAAAGATTATATATTTGCATGAAATAAAATGCAATATATTGCTTAGAACCTGGAATAAATCTATAAGTTTTATTATTTTTCATGTTTCCTTTGAATGGAAACAAAATTTTAGTTGATGTTGAGCTATTAAAGGTGATAGTATTGGCCAAGCTCATTATGGTTTTTGAGTGTAGAAGAAATCATGTGTAAGCCAAGTGAGTTGAAATTTATATAATAGTTGAGCTTATAGTTGTGTAAGCACTAAGAATTTATTGCTAAGTTTTAAAGGCTATATGGTCAAATTTTGACTCATTTGCATTCATTCAAGATCAAAGAGAGGAAAAAGAGTATAAGGAGAACTATTGAAGGATTCAAGCATTCATGTACTAAATTTAGGTGCTACTCATCACCAACCATTAGATTCATAAGGTATTAATCATGTGTCAAGTTACATTGTCTAAATTATCACAAACCCTAGTTATCTATTATGGTGTCTAGTTCTTCTAGTGTTTTTAGGAAGGAAGAAAAAGAGATTTTAAATTTTAAATTAATTAGAAAATAAGTTACACAACCACCCTTTTGAGCTATTCCTGAGATTGCATACAAGGGAGATCCAATTGGTGCGTTGTCTATGATTCTTCAAAAGGTTTTGATGATACAAGATGTAAAATGTTGCTACTCTTGTAAGGTTGGAAGTATTGGAAACATGGAAATAAGAGATTTGTATAGCCAACTATGTGTTGATGGAGTGTTGAAGGAAGAAAAAAAAATTGTTGAGAGAAAAGGGTTAACTAGTGTCCTATATTTTCCAAATGTATTCAAAATAGAATGGATTAAGATAGTGATGAGTAGAATACATGATCACTTTGTATGGTTGGAAAACAACCCTACCAAGATCACTAAAAGGATCATTCAATGAGTAACAAGGTATCCTACCCTAAATAGACCTAAGACCATGTGAAGTGATGCTAAGGAGATTATAGAAAAAAATATGGGGGCTATGTGGAACAAAAGAGGGATGATAATTGATACAATTGCAGATCCCCTAATTACATTTGCAATGAGAATTATTGATCACAAGTTCTTTCAATCTAGCATATTGAACAATGTATATTGTATGGTTGTGGATTTGGACTACAAGTTAATCAAGAGGGATCACTCTTATGACCTTATTGAGTCACAACTCTAGCAGTTATCAAAAAAAATGGGAGGCATAAGAAAGACAAAGAGTGCACAATGCAAATGTGGTTCATTACTAGTTTGCATATTTATTTTTATGTGTAGAACACATTTCCTTCATTTGGTAAAGTTGAAGAAAGACAAAGAGTGCACAATGCAAATGTGGTTCATTACTAGTTTTCATTTTTTTTTAATATGCAGAACACATTTCCTTCATTTGGTAAAGTTGCTTGGAAGACCAACAGGTCAATTGCAGTTCAAATTGGAGAGTTCCTAGGAAAACTTGGGGACAACTTTGAGTTAATCATGATAAGCTATTTTGAAGACTTTAAGAAGTCTATGAAGCAAAGACTAAGAATACCAGTGTCACTAGTAGAAAAAAATTATGATGATGTTTTTTTTCTAGTTGATGTTGATTTTACTTATGTACAAGTAGTTGTCCCCAGGGTCAGATGTCTTAGGACATTTACCTATGAAATCAATGAGGATGAGGCATCAACAACCATCACAATACTAATTTCAAAGGAAGTAGACAAAGGTGAAACCTCATCTGGCAATTATGAGGAAGCCAAATCTAGAATCACAATAGATTTAAAGTCAACTTCTGTGGTGAGAAAGAAGAAAAAATTTCTGAAGAAGCTTAAAGAGAGATTTGGTGAAGGGTGAAAAGAAGAAGAAGAAGAAGATGGTGATGATGAGGATGAAGAAGGTGAGAAACCTTCTCAAGCCCCATTTTCACTAACACAAGGTTAAGGAGAAGACCAAGAAGAAGAGGAAGTGGAACATGAAGAAGGTCTCAAGGGACAAGAAGCCAGTGAAGCACCTAAGCTTGTAGAGAAGAAGAAAATAAAACCCAAGGAGCCAGTAGTAAAGAAACAAAAGAAGGTTGTTAAGCTAACACAACAAAAGCTAGCAATACCTATCACAAGGGCTACTGTAAAGAAAATATGGGAAGCTAACAAACCCAAAGGTAAAAGATCAACTACTGCTACAAAGAAGATCATCAAGAACAACCAAAGAGGAGAAAGTACATAGCTCTAGATGAATCATATGAGGAGATGATTGAGTTAGATTACAGGAATAAATTCTAAGTGGTAAGCCATGATCCCTCTTTTGATTTAGACAACTTGTGTGATAACATTAAGAACAATGCAGATTTGTTTGGGTTCACACATGTTGAATATGAAAACCTTAGAAAAGAAGAAATGAATAAGGTTAAGAAATCAATATATGAGATGATGGACACATTCAAGACCACCCCTATTGAGCTTGCCAACTCTCTACCAAAAGGTCTATCTAACAGAGTTGAGTAAAGGTGGCAATATAATTTAACAACTAAAAGGAATATAAGGGTGACTACTCTAGCCAAAGTAATGCTCTAATTAGATAAGTCATCTATGACTAAGACCATAAATAAATACAAGGGGAAATTTTCTCCCAAATATAGATCCTTCAGCATTTTATAGAATAACATTGAGGAAGTTGTCAAATAGAGTGCCCAAATATGGAAAGTTATATATGGGTTGAAACAAAAAAATCTAATGAGAAAGCACTTGAAGAAGTAGGTGAGGACAAAGATGACCAAGAGGTAGTTGAGGTTATAAAAGATGGATCTGTCAAGGATGGTCATGAGGGAGGAATAGAAAAGGAAATAGAGGTAGAGGTAATAACTGAAGAAGAGCAACAACAAGATCAAAATGTACCTGAGTTACATATGCTGAGTGCCAATCCTCCTCATGTGGAAAAAATTAGTCAACAAGAAATAATAAAGATCAAGGATGTTTCTAATAACAGTATGCAAAACATTATTCCTTTTATAGAGGATGATTTGAAAGGTATTTTATAGGATTCAAATTTAGCTACTAAACTATGCACTAATCTTGTATTAATTAGTACATAAGAGATTGAAAAAGAATCAACAGGTGAGAAACTGGACACCAATACATCTAGTGTGCCCCCTAAATCTATAGAGAATAGAGATCCAAAAGTAAAATTGAGTGTTACCTTTGACACTCATGTTCCTACGCCCATTGTGGTATACCAAAGAAAGGACCTAGTGACATCAAATGTCAGCAAATTGGTGTCAAATACTTTAGTTAAATAAGTTTTAATAAAGGAGAAGGAGAAAGAGAAGAATAGGATTAAAGAGTCAGTTTTGGCTATGAAACTAGAGGAACAAATAGTAATACAAACATTGGTTACCTTACCAAGCTCTATAACCCCTATTCCTAGCCAAGCTCTTCATAGGTTGAGTGTAGAAGCTACACCATTACAGTCATCAAGGTGTAATCCTAAAACATCTAAGGTTAGAAAAGGCACATCTTATAGAGATGTCAACCTAGATGAGGTTATTGAACTTCCAAAGTTTGATATAGAATTAATCGCCATATAGAAGATGAGCATATTACACAATGCTTTAGAAAGGAAAAAGAATCAAGAGATGCTAAGAAGGGAGAACAAGCAAAGACAAGTTCTATATGACATCAAAGACATATTTCTTGATGCATTCAGCCTCCTAGAACCTAATGCAGATAAACCTATCATTGAGAAATTGGTGAACTTAGTGGATAAGATCAGTAATGTAGACTTGGACACAAACACTAAACTTTAAGAATGGCTTGAAAATAGATTTGTAACAAAGGTTGATGAAAATATTTCTAGTGACATTACACTTAGAGAGGTTGAGTTAGCAACCAAAGTGGATGTGAGGAAGGTGTTAGAGAATATCCTTTCTCTATACACAAAGTTTTGTGATGTAAATCTCTTCACACAAGAAGTTCAAAGACATGTTAATCAACTGGAGGGATATCTAAATGTAATAGGTAAACTATTACAATCATCTCCTAGTCAAAGTTAGTCACATTTTTATAATCTTATCGCTAGTCAAGGTTAGTTAGCTACACTACATGCACAAGATGAAAATATTCAAACTACTTTGATTAGTATTCAAGCCATGTTGACCCCACACATAGAGGTGTTGCACAAGGAACTAGCCTTTCTAGAAACATTGATAAAGAAAGATACTCATATTTCTAATCATGAAGGCCTAGTAGACCTTGCTATAGGGATAGATGTTCAAATTCAATCTCTAGAGGTGGTATGCAACAATTGGGATGTAGAACTTAAGATAATAATGTAGGTCCATAAACCATTTTTGGACAAAAATACTATTTGAGTACCACCTAGGACATAAGTGTCAAAAAAGGGGGACTTGAGAAAATGGGAGATAGTGAAGAGAAGGGGAAACATAGAAATTACTCAAAAGGGGAGTACAAGAAGAAACAAAGTAAGCCAATAGTTGAAGAAAATTTACTTAGTAGGAGTATTAATTTTAGATACCACATAGAACAATCAACTTAGGGGGAGTTATGAAGTTTTGAGGTATGACTGATAAGACATAAGTTTTGCAAAATTTTGAAGTTTTGAAATTTTGTATGTAATCCAAGTACAGATTACAGATTATCTAAATTATGCTTAAGTAAAGGTTATATATGCATGAAAAAGTTTTTTTTTCCACTCATGTCAAAGGGGAAGATTGTTAATCTCATATTAGTTTTTGACATATGAGCGACTACACACTTATTCATATTCATAAAGTGCATGCTAAGCATAAGTTATCAAATAGTGCATACTGAGAGAAATGTATAATATTTTTCGAACACCAATATGTGTTGAGTTAGTCTAGTGTAGAGTTAGTCCAATGCCAAGAAAGTCATTTTATGCTGAGTGTTTCACATGTTGAGTGAATAGTGCATGCTGAGTTATTCAGATGATGAGTCATTCAAAGGTCGAGTTACAACATTGAAGATATAGTGGATGCCAAGCATCAGAGGCTTTAATTTTTGAGTAAATAGTTTTGGACACAATTGTTTGTAATGGCACAAACTACTATGTAAACCATTTATAGGCCAACTTAAGGATTGTTTTGTAGTTTTAGAAGATATTTTCAAAGACATGTTGAGAATCCCTATGTAGTACATGCAACCAATTAGATTGAGGGATTTTCTAAGTAGAAAAATGGGTTAATCACATTCATTGATTCTTACCTAACCCTAAGTCACCTAGTTCTTCTTAAGGAGGAAAAACCCTAAAGATGCAAGATGAGAAAAGAGAGAAGTTTGCATGTGTAGATAGAGAATTCATCATGACTAAGGAGTTGTGAATTGAGATATGCATTGCAAAATTAGTTAGAGAGAATAGAGGAAAGAAGAGAGGACATAAGTGATACATTTGATCAGAGAGGATCAACTATACATCAACAATGAGGTGATCTATTATCTAGAAAAGGAGTGCTAACCAAAGGATCAAGGCTGAGACATTCCACTAGGTGAATTGATAAAATCTCTTATTAGAGTAGCCTTAATAGGTTTCAAGTTTTAGAAGACTTTTGTGTAAAGCTCTTAACTGAGTGCTTACTTCATTCTAAGTTGAAGTCCTTTAACTAGGCACACTTCTAATAGGATGTTGAAATCCTTTAACAGGGTAAGATCTAACAATCTTTGTAAGGATTTAACAGGGCATACCTTTCATAGTTTATGATCAAACATTGTAACCTTCATTAGATGCACTTTACAATTGTAGTAGTGAAAATTTGTGGGTGTCATCCCAACCCTAGTTTTACCTTATCATTGGAGGGTTTTTGGGTAACAAAATATCTTGTGTCATATATGTGTTGAAATGTTTATTTAATTTCATGCTATGGATGAACATACTTAGTTTGGTATTTCAGTTTACATGAAAATTGTGAGATGGATGTGTGGTGAATGTTTCAAGGGTTAAAGTTTTGAAGGACTAATTGACCCACCCCCCTCTTAGAGTTTACTTTCTCTATTGTATTTCCTACAACATGGTGTTGAATCATTTTAACAAGTGATATGGAGAAGTTCTTTGAGCCGAGTAGTCCTAATAGGCCTAGACCTTTCACAAGGTAGATCATAGTTTATGGTCAAACACATTGTAGCCATAATAGGTCACACATTACAACTGAAGTAGTGAAGATTTGTGGGTGTCATCTCCACCCCAGTTTTACCTTCTCATTGGAGGGTTTTTGGGTAACCAATTTATTATGTCATGTATTACTTGTTTCATGCTATGGACGCAAATGTGTAGTTAGCTATTTTAGTTTACATGCTAAATTATGAGATGGAAGTGTGGTGAATGTTTATAGTTAAATTTTTGAAGTGCTAATTCATCTCCCCCCCCCCACCTCAGATTTTTCTTTCCCATTGTTATTTCCAACAATTGGTATTAGATCGTTGTTCTCTAGAAAGGAAATTTTTACAGCTTTGGAGATAAGATCTTGAAGATGGAAATCTATAAGTTGGGAAAGACTATTGAAAACTAGAAGATTGAAATATTGTGTGCCCTACACCACCAAAAGGAGGCAAGAGATGAACTACAACATTCATTGTAGAGAAGAAAGGAATTGACTATTCAGAAAAATGACACTCAATACCAAGAAGAAGACATTGCTAGATTGTTTGAGAATGGAAACTTAAGTGAATTTGATGCAGCAGTTGTATATCTAATGGAAAAAAATAATGACCTAACTGAAGAGGTCAGAAATATTAAGATAGAACAAGAAGTCCAATTATTATTCCTATGTGAGGTGACTAAATAGAAAAAGGAAGCTAATGAAGACAAAGTCTTGATTGATGATGGAAAAAGGATACTAACCAATAAACTAGAAGAAAAGATATTAGATGTGCAAAATCTTGCTAACATGCAACTAGATACAATGAATCAAGTCATGATTGCAAACCATGAATTGAATGGAAAATAAATTGAGATCACAACACTGAAGTTACGAAATGATCAACCGAGAAATGAACTAAGATTAGAGAAGGAATTCATTGAAGGATTATACAAATTGAGTGAATCCATCAAGCACTTTGAGAGACTAATTAAATCTCCAAGACCTAACAATGATACTATTGGATTGGGATACACCAATACAAAGAAAGGAGAACCATCCAAAATTGGTTAGCAAAGGAATAAAAAAGGTAAGAACTACAAACCAACTTGTCATAATTTTGAAAAGCTAGGTCATACAACAAATGTTTCCAAGAGAAAAATTGTCAATTAGAACCCCAAGTAGAATTACAGAGGATACTGCTACAAGAAAACATGGACATCAAGAAAATGAATGCAAGTTCAAAACCATAAGCACTCAAAGACTTGAAGGATACTACTCGAATTTTTAGAAGTATGCACACAAAGAATATGAATGCAGATCCAAGACCAAGTAGACATCAAAAAATTAGACAAAGGTACAACAAAATGGAAAATCCTATGATTGGGATTACAACACAAGGTACAGTTGTCACTATTATCAATAATATTGACATGTTCTTGAGAATTGCATAAGAACACATTTTAGAGGCAACTACAATACATGGTTGAGTGAGACTACATGCTTTAGTTTTCTCAAGATTGGTCATGTTAGCAAAAACTTTCTAACTAGGTTACTAGTGCTAAGTAATGTAAATAACAAAGTCAAAGACAAGATCAATGTTGAGAAGGTAAATGTGTAGATGAACAAGCCATGGAAAAAGAAGGAAGAATGTAGTACATTAAGCTTAGATGAGGTCACTTCATCTAATGGATTAGGGGATCACATCACCCCCAACTAAGCAATAAAAGGTATGTGTGGGACTAATATTTCAAAATTTAAATTATACATCAGTTCTATTGTGCTAT
Source organism: Cupressus sempervirens (assembly GCA_028749045.1). Lineage (NCBI taxonomy): Eukaryota > Viridiplantae > Streptophyta > Pinopsida > Cupressales > Cupressaceae > Cupressus > Cupressus sempervirens. The sequence continues at coordinate 332,762,341 of CM053784.1, read as the reverse complement.
CATTTTGCATGATGCTTAACTATAGGAATCCTTTCAAACTCCTCTCTTGAAAAGCTAATATGGGATCAACTCCAAGGTTTTGGGTAATCTTGCAACCTACTAGAATCAGATCAATTAAAGATACATGTGTCTTTTCACAAGGAGGCCTTTTTTGGTTTGAACCAATTTTAGATAAGATGATCAATCTGCTTGCTATTTCAAAATTAACCACAAAAGAGATATGTTTTTGGTATTTTCTATTTTTAATTGAATGCAATCTAACAATTGAACTATATGAATTCCTAATTTAACCAAGGGTTAGTAAAGAAAATAACAAAGATAAGTTAATGAGAGATGAATGCAAATAGCATGAAAGGGAAATTCCTAATGGACATAAACCATGGTAACAACACATCTACAAGTCAAATCATTGAAAAGATCAGGTAGTAAAAAATGAAAGTAGGAGTAAAGCTTCCTCAAATCCATTGATGTAATCAATGATGCGAACTTAATAAAACTAAAAGTTTTTTTACTTCTCATCATATCACAAGGACATGAAAAGTACTCTCATGCAAGACAAGAAGCTATGTAAGAACAATAGGGTGATATCTTCTCCTACTCAGTATGTCAATGAAATTCATCAACATGTGACAAACACTAGAACTAAATTATCCCACAATAAAATAACAACAACAAAAATATTGGATCCATTATTATCATGAACAAGAATCCACTAAAAATAACACACTCTAGCAAGAATAATGATGGGGACATGACCCAAGCACAAAATGGACACAACAGGAAAGGGAAAATTTTATTAACTGTAAAAATATGCTAGTACACTTAGTGTAGAGAAATAGACTCCAAAATAGGCCCTATGGGCTTAAAATAGCATAAAACTAGAGATAATTTCTTCTCCTAGTACCTTCTCTCAAACTCCACTCCGAACTACCTTTTACAATGCTAGAAATGTTCTTAAATAGACCCTAGAGGGTTAAGGATTAGGAATACATTCTAGAAAGTGCTAGTTGGAATCCACAAACCAAATAGAAGGCTCTAGAATTTGCATTTAGAAGTTGGCACAAAATTAGAAGAATCCAAGAATGGTAACCGAACTTCTAGAAGGCATAACTTTTGAACCGTAGCACTGATTGATGAACCGTTTACATCTCTGGAAAGCTCTCAAAGCACTCTATAGCCTTATGGACCAGATCTACTCATCCCCCATTTTTCAGCCCTTTTCAAGGTCATTTAATGCCCCTAACCTGACTTTGAAGCATTCTTAAGAGGTCTCCAAAAATTGAAAAACTATAATAACTTTCAAACCGTTTGGCCTTTTGACCTGATTCTTTTTTTGGAATGCTCTAAATTAAAATTACATTCATCTAGCCAATTTACACCTTCTAGATCACCAAAATTATGGCTCAATTACATACTCCTATTTTTTTGGCATTTACACATATCCCAAGGTGATTAAAAACTCTAACCCAGAACACTAATAGTGGAACTGTGAGAGTTGGAACCTTTATTTGACCCAAATGGGTATCTAAAAATGAAAACACATGAAACAAAAACTATGTCTAAGTACATTTTTTTGGATGACATAGGATTGCCCTTATACCTCTGGATGCTCTTACATCAGACACCCAGGGTAGATTGAAAAGTGACCCTGTCATTTTATGAATGGTAGAGGAAATCCCAAATGGGAAACCTCAGATGTTGATATCTAAGTTGAGTCCTCTATCGGCCATCCTTTCCACTTGACCAAATACTCTTCATACTACCTATTTTTGGTACTCCTCCCACATGATGATCTAGAATGTCTTCTATCTCCTCCTTCTTAGAAGCAAGAATTGGACATGGCTCTAGCATCGGCTCCTCATTTGCACCATCATCATGATACTCTGTTAAGTCTGCAATGTTGAAAAGAGGAGAAATGTGAATACCATCTAGCAACTCCACCTCATATGCATTTCTTGAGTCATGTTTCTTCATAATTTTGTAGGGGCTAAATTTCTTCATTTTTAGATTGTTGTAAGTACTGGTTGGAAATATTTCTTTTCGTAAGTGTACCATGACTAGATCCCCTACTTGAAATTCCTTATGTCTTCTCCTTTGATCAGCCCTAGCTTTATACTCTTGATTCATCTTGGTAATGTGTGCCTAAACCTCCTCATGTAGATGCTTGATATGTTTAGCAAATTCTTCAGCTTCAACACTTGTCCTCTCCCCTTGCACTATCTTCCTCAATTCTAGTGCAGTCCTTGGGCTATTTCCATATACAATTTGGAATGGTGATTTTCTAGTACTCCTATTTATAGAGTTATTGTAAGAAAACTTTTCTTGTGGTAGAATCAAATCCCACCCCTTGGGCTTATCCCCAACTAAACATCTCAACAAATTGCCCAAACTTTTGTTTACCACTTTTGTTTGGCTATCAGTCTGTGGGTGATGTGTGGAACTAAATTTCAAGTCTATTCTCAACTTCTTCCATAATGTTCTCTAGAAATACTCCACAAATTTAGTATCTCTATTAGAAACTATACTCCTTGGGAGACCATGTAGTCTTACCACCACTCTGAAAAACAAGTTTGCAATATCGACAACATCTTGAGTTTTGTGGCATGGAATGAAATGTGCCATTTTGGAGAACCTATCAACCACCAAAAATACTGAGTCATTACCCCTTTGTGTCCTCGGCAATCCAAGAACAAAATCCATACTTATGTCCTCCCATGGCTTTGATGGAACATGCAATGGCTGATATAGTCCAGTATTGTGACTAAATCCCTTGGCAACTTGACAAATCTGACAACTCTGTACAAAATTCTTCACATCTTGTGAAATCTAAGGCCAAAAATAATGTTCTCTAAGAATGGAAATGGTCTTATCTCAACCAAAATGTCCTGCCATGCCTCCACTGTGTTTCTCCTTAATAAGATTTTCCCTCATGGAACTCCTTGGAATGCATAATTGACTACCCTTGAATAACATACCATCTTGAATCAGATAGTCTAACCACTTAGTTCTGTCTACAAAAATAGGCTCTTTACAAGCTTTCCACACTTTAGAAAAATTAGGATCCTTAGGGTACAGATTCTTAAGTTCATAAAACCCAACTACTTCAACCTACATTACTGTAAGCAACAACAATCTCCTACTTAGTGCATTTGCAACCCTGTTATATTTTCCACTTCTATGCTTCAAATAAATGTATAGCTCTGCAAGAACTCCACCCACTTCATATGCCTCTGATTCAATTTACCTTGGCTATTTAGGTACTATAATGCCTGGTGATCAGTATATAAAACAAATTCCTTTAGCAAAAAATAATGCCTCCATTTCTTTAAGGCTTGAACTATTGCATAGAACTCTTGATCATAAATAAAATACTTATTTTTCACATCATTCAATTTTTCACTAAAATATGCAATAGGCTTACCTTCTTGGCTTAATATAGCCCCAATAGCACTACCACTAGCATCACAATCCACCTAGAACACCTTTCTAAAATCTAGAAGTGCCAACACAGATTGTTCTATCACCTTCTTCTTCAGCAATTCAAAACTTCTCGTAGCTACCGCAGTCCATTTGAACTCTTTTCTATCCCCTCTTATTGTGTCAGTCAGGGGTGCACATATGCCACTGAAATTCTTAATGAACTTCCTGTAAAAACTAACCTGCCCATGAAATGATCTTACCTCAATAGAAGACCTTGGAGTAGGCCATTCCAAGATGGCTTTTACCTTCTCTAGATCTATTTTGAGACCTTCAGGTGATATAAAAAACCCCAAGTAGACTAACTCCCTTTTTGCAAAGATACACTTCTTTAGATTAATTAATAGTTTCTCTTCCCTTAACCTTTCAAGGACACTACGAATATGCAATAAATGTTCTTCCAAAGTCTTGCTGAAAATTAAAATATCATCCAAATAGACAATAACAAATTTTCCCAAGAACTTCTTAAGTACCTCATTCATAAGTCACATGAAGGTGCTTGGGGTGTTTGTCAATCCAAAGGGCATGACTAACCACTCATAAAGGCCATCCTTGGTCTTGAAGGCTATTTTCCACTCATCTCATTCTCATATTCTTATCTGATGATAGCCACTCTTGAGATCTATCTTTGTGAAGTACTGAGCTCCACTCAAGCAGTCCATAAGATCATCCATTCTTGGCAAAGGAAATTGATACTTGATGGTTATCCTATTTATAGCTCGAGAGTCTGTACACATCCTCTACTCTCCATCCTTCTTTGGTGCTAGTACTATAGGTATTGCACATGGACTTAGGCTCTCCTAAATCAATCCCTTCCTCAATAGCTCCTAAACCTATCTATTTAGCTCCTCAGTTTTAGTAGAATTCATCCTATGAGAAGCCTTGTTAGGAAAACTAGCTCCGAGAATGAAATATATCTAATGACTGATTTACCTTACTAATGGCAATCCTTCTGGAACATTATCAGAGATGATATCTCCAAACTCACCTAGTAAATCTAAAACTTCAAGTGGTATTTCACTACTACCTTCTTTATCTTTCCTAGGCATCAAAGCATAGCACATACGCTGATGTTTCATGCCATCTAAAAACTTCCTTCCATCAACAAGACAAATCCTAGCACTGCTACATACCTTTTCACCTTCCTTTTTCATGGGCTTCAGTTTGTGGCGAACTCCATCCTTTGTTAGAGAGTATGTGTTTGCATGACCATCATGTACTAGATGCCTATCAAACTACCATGGTCTTCCCAACAATAGATGGCAAACATCCATTGGAATAACATCACAGAGAACTTCATCATGGTAACCCCCAATTTTGAATTTCACTAAACATTGTTCACTTACCAGGACCTTATGATCATCTTTCACCCAAGCAATCCGATAGGGCTAGGGGTGTTTCTCCCTCTTGAGCTTCAGCTTAGAGACCATCTCCTCTAACACCAAGTTATCAGTGCTACCAACATCAATGATCAGATCACAACATTTATCCTCACACTTGCACCTAGTATGGAATAAAATCCTCCTTTGTCATGGTTCAATATCACCACTTAGTAGGACCCTTTCATTTACCAAAGTCTCTCCTCTTTTTGCATCTTTTGAATCTGATGATTGTACATCCTCATCCACATGAGCAACCCTAGCTTGACCCTCAGCTCTCTTATCTGTCCTTCGTTGTCATTGAGGGCATTCAAAGGCATGATGAACTTCTTTGTTGCAATGGAAATAGGTACCATAGAAGCCTCCTCTTCCTTGTCCATGTCCTCTACCTCTTCCTCTTTGATTTCCAAAGTCTTGATCACAAGAGCGGTTGAAACCCTTGTTCCTCTGGTTCCTGCTAGTACCCACATCTTCATTTTTCTTTTGGGTTTCATTTTGGCCTCCAATGACCTACCACTACCCCTTCCTCCTTGACCATGCCCTCTTTGTCTCCCTTCAAACCTCTTATTTATCTTCTCTTCAACTCGTAGGGCAAACTAGTATGCCTCTTCAACGTTGGTCATTCTTACCAGACTTAATTCCTGCTAGATGCTAGGTTGCAACCCACTGATATAACGAGCAACCTTCTCCTTATTTTCTTCTGCATGCATTGCTCTAATCAGAAGTTGGTAAAACTCCTCTGTATATTCTTGGACTGATTTTCCTGCTTGCTTTAACCCATCCATCTTCTTAAAAAAATCAAGCTCATAATCAATAGGAATGAATTGCTTCTTCAATTTGTCCACCATACGATCCCACCTTGTGATCTTCTCCTTTCCTCTTCTGTTTCTTTCCAATTGAACCTCTTGCCACCAAATTTTGGCATGGCCTTTCATTTTGGCCCTTGCAAACTTAACCCTATTGGGATCCCTGATATCCTCATACTCAAAGTACTCTTCCAGTTCATTGATCCAATCAATCAACTCATCTGGTTTTAGATTTCCTGAAAATACACCCACATCAATTGTAGGTCTTTTCCCAAACTTAGTAATGGCCCTAAAAAGCCTTTCCTCTACCTGATTCAAAACTTCCTCATCAAATTCCCCTTTTGGTCCAATCTCTTCTTCTTCATTGTCATCCTCACTTTCGTTGCCTACGGCAACATTTGTTCCTCTATGAAGCTCCTCCTGCAATGTTTGTACCTGCCTTTGGAGGGCTCTAACCTCCTCAAGATTAATAGCTTTGTCCCTTCCACCATGCTCTCTTCATGGAGGCATCTTCTTAATTCAAACCCACAACCACATAGTCCTAGTGCAAATTACCTCACAGTCGGTGCTCTATCTACACACTCAGAAAAACCAGCTCTGATACCACTTGATGGGGACATGACCAAAGCACCAAATGGACACAATAGGAAAGGGAAAATTTTATTAACTATAAAAATATGCTAGTACACTTAGTGCAGAGAAACAAACTCCAAAACAGGCCCTATGGGCTTACAATAACATAAAACTAGAGATAATTTCTTCTCCCAGTACCTTCTCTCAAACTCCACTCTGAACTACTTTTTACAATGCCAAAAATGTTCTTAAATAGACCCCAGAGGGTTGAGGATTAGGAATACATTCTAGAAAGTGCTAGTTGGCATCCAATGACCAAATAGAAGGCTCTAGAAGTCGCATTTAGAAGTTAGCACAAAATTAGAAGAATCCAAAAATGATAGCCGAACTTTCGAAAGGCATAACATTTGAACCGTAGCTCCGATTGACAAACCGTTTACATTTTTGAAAAGCTCTCAAAGCACTCTATAGTCTTATGGACCAGATCCACTCATTCCCTATTTTTTGACCCTTTTTGAGGTCATTTAATACCCCTAACCTGACTTTGAAGCATTCTTAAGAGGTCTCCAGAAACTGAAAAACTGCAATAAGTTTCAAACCGTGGGGCCTTTTGACCTAATTCTTTTTCTAGAATGCTCTAAATTACAATTACATTCATCTGGCCAATTTACACCTTCTAGATCACCAAAATGATGGCTCAATTACATACTCCTATTTTTTTGACATTTACACGTATCCCAAAGTGATTAAAAACTCTAACCTAGAACACTAATAGTGGAACTGTGAGAGTTGGAACCTTTATTTGACCCAATGGGTATCCAAAAATGAAAACACATGAAATAGAAACTAAGTCTAAGTACATTTTTTTGGATGACACAGGATTGCCCTTATACCTCTGGATGCTCCTACATCAAATAACTACACTCAGAATGAGAACACCAATAGCATATATTATTGCATCAAAATAATGGCCTAGAATACATGCTACATTCCTAAATTTATAAGGAATCATCTCCTCAATTTGTGTTGAAAGTAAGAGATCTCCTCAAGAAAATATATTTTCAAAACCAATAAAACAAATCTAATTATATACAAACTAACTCTCTAAAAGGTGATAAGTGGGTCTCCACCCTTGTTTATATCAATTAATGGGTGCATGAACCTTTACATGACTTAAAACAAAGAAAGATGTAGAAAAGAAGAATGAAGTTGTAAGAGGATCTGGGAGTCACCAGAAGCTCTTAAAATTGAAGCTTTTCCTTTTCTAAATATTTCTAGGAGTTAAACTACTGTCATAATGCATTTCTGGTGCATGGAATGCTCTTAAAATAGCAACTAGTAGTTAACTATTGGCAGACTCTTACTTCTTCAAAATTGTTGGCTCACCTCTGTGAAAAGTGCACCTTGTGCACCTACGCACCTTTTTCACCTTCAAGGAATTTGTGCAAAGTGCTCAATTCACCAAAAAAATCAAAGTTCTCTATTTTGAAAATGATTTCTAGGTTTTTCTCATACGAGGTCTGGGAGCAGTTGTGTACTTATTTTTCCCTTTTTTGATTATTTATACCCTCTTTATAACTCAAAATTTTCATAGACTTCAATTCCTTCTACTTCTTCTATCTGAACTCCTTGATCCTTCCCAGTTAGAGACCAAGTGGTCTAGATTATGCAAAATGATCAAAATTTTGAAACCTTTTCATATCTTTTTTAACAAGCTTTTCTGGGCCATTTTAACTATATTTTTTGGAGGTCTTCTACTCAAAATTTCAAGTTGAAACTTTCATCAAATTTCTAAAATTAGGAAGCCAGAGGCTCACTATTTTAGAGACTAAAATTATAATTTTCGTTCTTCTTTCCAACAGTGTAAATAGTTTTGAATTTTGAGCTCTAGGTCAAAAGAAATGACCCTGACAAGTTAAGGATGTCTTTTTATCAGCACAAAGAATGAAGACATTAGTCTAGAGAGTTGAAAAGCTAACCCAAAATAAACCCTAATTATCAAAAAACCTAACCCAGATCATCAAAATAGTAAAAATTAACTTAAATCACCCCTAATAGCCTAGATGCAAATTAGCGCACCTTATGAGTCGAGAACACCTTTGGAGGTGTGGAGGTATAGGAATTAGGAGTGCACTAGGGAAGTGAGGAGAGGAGAGGTGGGGTCCCAGGCTTATATAGGTTTGGGGCTAGTGTGTGCACCCTTTGGAGGGGTGTACATGTAGAGGTACACATGTACACATCTCCAAAGGAAATAGGTGTGCACTTGTGCCTTTAGCACACATCCATATAGTAAAACACCTAAATTCTCCCAAATTCTTGACTTTAGACACCTAGATTTTCTGAGGTAGAGAAAAAAAGCTAGACCCAGACTCTTGAGAGAGTTCCAAAATGACCCAGGCCCTGGACTATGGGTCTAGAAGACAAAAAAATCACTACGGTGTCCCCATTTCTAGGAGAAATGGGGATTACATTGGGAAACCAAAACAAGTTCCAAGAATCTAAGATCTAAAAATATAATATATGCATGAATTAAGATGCAATGTAGTGATTAAGATCTAGAGGAAATCTATAATTTTATTTTGTTTTATGTTGGTGCGAAGCATTGAAAAGTTCACAGTTGTTTCTGAGCATGAATGATATTATAGTTATGGCTGAGAATATTGGAAATCATGTGTTAGCCAAGTGCGTTGAAAGTTCTATGATATCCAAGCTTACAACTGTGTAAGTATTGAGCATTTAATGCTAAATATGAAGGGTTATTTAGTTGATTTTCAACTTATTTTCACTTAGCAAAATTTATAGAGCGCATGAAGAGGATGAAAGTGAATTGATAAAGAATATTCAAGTGTTTGTTAACTATATTCAATTTTTACTCATCATCAATCATAAGATTTGAAAGGTATTTAGCTATTGCCGAGTTATGCTATTTCATTTCTCATAAACCCTAAGTAGTCAAATGGTGTTTATCTCTTCTACAAATATTAGGAAAGAGGGAAAAGTGGTTTTCAATGTTTAATTAATAAGTAATGATGTTACACAATCAACTAATTGTGATATGTAATTTTTGTCATTTATGGCAATACATGATGTACATGCTAATAGGAAACCTTAGAAACAAAGATACCTAGTGTTTAGTTATCAAAAAATTGTCTACATATAGAATTTGGTTTACAACAGTGTATTATTTTGTTAGTAACATGTTGTAGATGTCATATTATGATAGGAAAAGTTACATTGAGATAGTATACATGTTGGTGATGACATGTATAACCTCAAAATTTTGTATAGACTGTATGGAATAGAGATAATCATGTTTTGATGAAGTAGGCTAGTGGAATTGAAAGAAAGAATTGTTTTGGTTGCAAAACAATTACTTGTCCAATTAGGTCTGACATCCTAGATGTTTACTCTAACTTGGAAAAGTGAATTGGGATCTTACCCAACCCAACAGTAATTTATGTAGAGGCATTTTATTTATGCAAAGGACTTCTTGCGATAAGAAGTCTATAAACTTGTGAGTTATTGCTAAGTGAGAAAACTTTTGTGAAAGTGATATATGCAAATTTTTATATGAGCTATCTGGTGATCCAAGATCAAGCTAAAGATCAAAGATTAGATAAGGAAGGAAAATAATAGTAAATTACTTGTTTGAGTAGTGAGCTCTTCTTGTAGTTGAAATTACATGTTTGGGCAATGGGCTCATATTGGATACATTATACTACAACTCCTAATAGCGTTGGAATCTCCTAATAGGGATTCAAAGTCTCCTAATAAGGACTATTATACTTAATTTTCTCATTGACTTCTAACAGGGTCCATCTTCTAATAAGGAACTTATATATTAGTATATTATCTAGTGGATATTATCCCCACCGGGAATTTCCCTTGGCCAGGGTTTCCCTAGTTAATAAAATATGGTGTTATGAGTTATTTTTGTGCATTGTTACTATTACTATTCATCATTACTTTATTTCTTTGTTATGCATGGCTTAAAGTAACTAATAATATCTAGTTGGAAATTAAAAATTTTAGATTACTAATTCACCCCCCCTTAGTAATCCCTATTTCTAACAATTGGTATCATAGCACATTTACTTTGATGAAGCTTAATAGCTTAAGTAAGATCCCTATGGATATGGAACAATTGATGAAGAACCTTGAAGAAGCTCTTGAACAAATTGATCTCCTTATTGAAGAAAGAGATAAGCTGAAAGACAAATATGAAGACTCCAAAGTATACATTAGTTAGTTGAAGGAAAATATTGAACATTAGAAATCCATACCTGAATCTACTAAATCTAAAACTAATGATAATGACTATTCAAAATTGAAGACAAAGTACAAGATCTTGAAGCATGAGTTGAAGATTACAAATCTGAAGCTAACTTTGAAAAATGATCCTAGCAAAACTAAATCTGATTTGAAGACTGAAAATGCACATTTTAGAGAAAGTCTAGCAAAGAAAACATCTAAGTTTGAAACATTGAAAGAAGATCATGAAGAACTCCATAAGTACAATACTATTGTAAAAGGTGAATTGACATAGTGCAAATAACAACTTGAGAAGTTCTATTCTAGCAGAGAAAACATTGATGATTCTATGTCTATACATAGACCTTCTTATGACAAGAATGGTCTTTGTTATCTAATTAACATGTCTATGAAGAAACCTATGATTAGATTAGATCCAAAAGAAAATTTTTTTTTTGATGAAATAGGTCATTCGATAAGAGATTGTGCTAATAAGTCAATTAATTATGTTAAGGACTTTTATTTTCATAATTGTCATGGAATGGGTCATAATGCAATTGATTGTAGGAAACCTAAGTATGATAGTGATAGAAGAAATAGTAGAATGTCTAGAAATACTAACCCTACAGATAGAAGAAGATCTAATGAAAGGACATCGAGAGAAAGGGGATCTTATGAATATAAAAGACAGATCATGTATTATAAGTGTAACAACTTAGGACACATTGCTCAAAATTGCCATGCACCTAATGATCAAAAAAATCCTAGAAGCAGAGCACCTATATGTTAGTTATGCAACAACTTCAGACACATAACGAAGTACTATAGAATGGACAAGAACTTTAGAGATAGAAGAAACAATAGAAAAAAAATTAGAAATAGAAGGAATGATACAAGGAAATGTGGATCTAACAATGAAGAACAAAGAAAAATTGTAAGTGAACTTTAAGAATAAATTAATGAAGCATTTGTGAAAGGAACAAATATCTCAAATGAAAAGTCAGATGATGATGAGATAAAAAGATCGAAGACAATTGTTGAGTTTGATTCAATTAAGTTGAATTAAGCTTGTTCACAACATCAATATTTGAGAACTTTAGTCAAAGACCAAATTAGAGGTAGAAAAGTTGGGAAAATATGTATCTAGTTGTGTTTAGATGGTACCTAAGCTCACTTGTGATTTGAAGCTTATCTAAACAAGTTATGATGAAATTTGGAGTTACTAGTATTATACTAAAGGCTGATTCTATAACAAAAGATGAAAAGTAAGTTTTTGTAGAGAATTTTGTGATGCAAAGTTTTAAAGATGTTTATCATAATGGAAGAAGGCTATAGTAAACCTCAAGTGATACTTGAAGATCAGATAGATAAGTTTGAGCAGTTATCTGATTGAAGAATGCAAGTAGCAACTTTTTCATATTTGAGAAGTATATAAATAATGCAAGCTCAAGTTGATGGATAAATAGAGTACAGAATTGAATTTTACTTCATTGTGAACACATTCAAAGTGAAGAGCATTCAGAAGTGACTTGTTAAAGTGATTTCAAAGAAAACCCTATTTTTGGAAAGAGGTATTTTATCATTTTTCTGCAATTTTTTTTTGATAAAAGATATTTTTGATAAGAATCATGGATGTGTCAATTGTTCATAGTGTTGAGAATGAGGGTAGACCTAAGCTTAATATAGTTTCCATAAAACCTAGAGATGGAAACCCTAACTTTGCACTGTCTATTACTCTAAATAACATAGTTTGTCTAGAAGACATAGAAAATTATTTGAATTGCAACTTTGAACCAATTGGTAATAAATATATGAATAAGGATATGGAATTGGTCTTTAATCACAACATGTCAGTGAAGCTTGGATTTTAACATTTAAGCAAATTAGACTTGTTTCAGTATCATTTCTATTGTGGGTTAGATACAGATGAATGGATACAAATTATACTAAGTAGGATACATGATGGTAAGTTGTGGATGCAAGATAATATAGTAGACATTTTTTCCAATGTTATACATGAGGTAATTGGTCTTAGAAAACAAGGAAGTGTACCCATAGGAGAGAAACTGGTAAAGAAGAAAGTAGAAAGTTACACTAAGGCAGTATACAATGGGAAGGCTATGGTAATCAACTCCATCAAGTAGGATGATGTGAGATTTCTTAGAAAAACTATTGCTTATTCAGTTTTTGCAAGTTCTAAGATAGATGAACTTTTAGCAAGATTTATATATGTAGCTTATAAGATATGTGTAGAGAAAGAGCAAGTTAATTAGAGTGAAATACTGAGGATGCAACTCTTGGAGAACCTTGAAGAGATTAAGAGGACAAAGAATGTTGTGTTTAGATTCCAATAATTGATTAATCACACATTCTTTCATGTGCTAAAGAGAGTTCCTTACTTATCAGTAACAGATATAATAGTAAGGATAGATGCACTATGGAAAATATATTAGAAGTATGCAAAAGGAAACTTGCAGATAATATATTCGACAGTGATAATTTGACAATGAGAACATTCCAAAATGAGATGAAACAAAGATTTAGGATCTCATCTGCAATTGTGGAGAGGTTCAAAGAAGACATATGTATTCTAGTTGATATAGATTATAAATACATTCAAGCAATGGAACCTTGCGAGACATTTTTGGATCCTTCAAGCTATAATTTGAGTGATGATGTTGCAGTTATCATGAAGAAGGCATTATCTAAGTTCAAAATGATAGAGAGTGAATCTGAGGCCATGAGATAGACCTTGAAGCAAGGTGTACTAAACATACAACCCTTGTCAGTTTCAATCGCTAAAACATCTTCAGAACAGAGCACTCCATATGTGGAAGTGTCTAATGTTCAACCTAGTGTTCAAAAGAGAAATTAAGAGAGATTAGTTGAAGCGATGACTACTAAGAGGCATAAAGCATTGTTGACAATTGAATGTAGTAGTGATGAAGAGGTTGAGGAACAAGAAACCAAGCAACTTGAAAAGGTGACTCCACCTAAACAAGCAATAGGCAAAGCTCAGCAACCATGGAAGCCTAAGATTGAGAAGATTAACACAACAATTGCTAATGAGGGAAACTTTGTTCAGATGAACAAGTTTTATGATCTATACAATAATTTTGAGAAGGATCATATTGATATATCTATTATAAGGCATATCATTGTAAAAATTCATAGTATGAAGGATATCAAAGGAGTAGTGAACCAAAAAGTGTATGAGAGACTCATTGAGAAGAAGACTCTATCAAGAAAATAAGACCTTGAACTTCAAAATTCTATGCTAAGGACAATTTGGAAGACTGATGATGAACATGAGATTAAGAGATTGCTGAATAAACTCACACCATACTTGAGAAATAAGTTGAGGTCATTCTTATTTATGGTTAGTGAGAAGGGTAAGTTGAGAAAGGAGACAACAATAGCTATTAGTTAGATGTTTTTAGAATCATAGACAACATCTCTTCCAACTCCAAGAACCTCAGAAGTGTCAATAAGTGGTGCAACTATGAAGATTGATCAAACCAATGTTATTCTTAACATTGATGATAACAATCCATTTGGTGGATCTAAATCAAACATAACAGACATTGAGGATGTTTAAGAAAAGTTGAAACAAATTAAATAAGAGAAGAGGCTAATAGAAATTAAAAACCAAAAGATAGAGGAAGCCAAGAAGCAATTTCTTGAGGAAGATAGAAAAAGGAAGGAAGATGAAGATAATAGAAGGATTGCAAAAGAAGAAAGGAAAAGGAAAATAGAGGAAGAAGAGAGGAAATGATCAAAAGAGAAAAGAGAAAGAGAAGAAAAGGAAAGGAAAGAAGAGGAAGAGAGGAAAGCTAAGGAAGCATCAAAGAAATAGAGGGAGGATGAGACTAAACCATTTAGTTCATCTACTCTGCTCTATCTTACAAGTTTGGTTGTTGATGATGATGATCAAACTGATTTGATTTCATCTTTATCTAAACTTTTATAGAAGAATAAGATAGTTAAGAGTTTGAAAAGATCACTAATGGAAGAGACTAATAGATTGCATAGTACTTTGATAGTACGACATACTAAGTCAAATCCCAAACTAAGAGCACAAGTAGTGCTAAAGTCTTTCAATGAAAAGTTTACTATTTTGTTGAATGTTGCAGAGGCAAAGGCTCAAATTTCCCATGATGCTAACTTGTTTAGCACCATCTACTAGAACATCAAGAATTTTACTTAGTCAATCTTGATAAATGCATAAAAGAACTTCAGAAATTTCAACAAGAAAGGAAAGCTATGTATGCTAAGTGTACCTTATCATACAAACTAACTAAGAATTTGGACAATTAGATAGAGGAAAAGATGAATTATCTTGAAGCTTTATCTAGCCTAATCCAACACCCATCTAGAAAAGTTGATGATATTGAGAGTCAAGTTGCTAGTGTTCACAGTGAGATCTAAAAATTGGAACTTTAGAAAGAGAAAATATTGAAGAGAACATCAAATTTCAAAGAATATACTGCTCAAAAGTTATCATTTGTTGAGAAGAAGCTAGAAGAATTTGTCAAGGCCAAGGACACATATACAAACTTTTTGTATTTAGATATCAATGTAGTTGAGATTGCATCATATGCATTATGTTCAATTCTCACATCAAAAAAGTCTACCAAGGAGACATGGAACAAAGGTATGGGTGGTTTGATGACTATTTTTGATGATTATATCAAGATTATTTTAGCATAAGGCAAGGACAATAGTTTTGATAGTTTTGGATTGAATCTTCACTTTTTAACATTTTTCATTAATGTCAAAGGGGGAGAGATTCATGTGAAAATTGTATACATGAGATTTTTGGAAGAGATACATGTGTAGTATGAAGTATATTCACTTAGCCAATTTTCCCTATTTTATTGCCATCAATGCCAACAGGGAAGATTATTGACAATTGGCTAATTGTGATATGTAATTTTTGTCATTTATGGCAACACATGATGTACATCCTGACAAGAAACCTTGGAAATAAAGATACTTAGTGTTTGGTTATCAATAAATTTTCTAAGTATAGAATTTGGTTTACAACAGTGTATTGTTTTGTTAATAACATGTTGCAGATGTCATATTATGACAAGCAAAGTTACATGGAGATAGTATACATGTTGATGATAACATGTATAACCTCAAAAGTTTGTACAAACTATACAAAATAGAGATAATCATGTTTTGATGAAGAAGGATAGAAAAATTGAAGGAAAGAATTATTTTGGTTGCAAAACAATTACTTGTCCAATTAGGGATAACATCCTAGATGTTTACTCTAACTTAGAAAAGTGAAATTTGATCTTAGCCAACCCAATAGTAATTTATGTAAAGACATGGTATTTATGCAAAGGACTTCTTGCAATAAGAGGTGTACAAACTTGTGAGTTTATATTATTGTTAAATGAGAAAAATTTTGTAAAATTGATATATGCAAAGTTTTATATAAGATATCTAGTGATCTGAGATCAAGCTAAAGATCAAAGATTAGACAAGGAAGGAAAATAATAGTAAATTACTTGTTTGAGTAGTGAGCTCTTCTTGTAGTTGAAATTGAATGTTTGGGTAGTGCACTCATCTTGCATACATTATACTACAACTCCTAATAGGGTTGGAATCTCCTAATAGGGATTCAAATTCTCCTAACAGGGATTGTTATATTGAATTTTCTCATTGACTCTAAATAGGGTCCTGTTGGTTTGACTTTTTCTGCAGAAAAAAATTTTTCAGTTAAACCATAGAAAAGTCAGATGTTCTATGTCTAAGTGAAGTATAAGGTTTTGGATAAACCATCTATAAGAAATATTCGCCATATAAGCCCTATTTTCATCCCTTTTCATAAATGGTCGGGCGTGAAGTTTTCAAATTTTCAAAAGAAGCGAATATGCTTTCGTATTCCTTTTCCTTTCTCCCCGGTTACCTTTCTTCCTATTTGTCCCAACCGTCAGATCCGATTAGATCTACCGCTGGCGTTACCTCGCTATTGAAAGTTGCATGCTCATTAAGTATAGCGAGATAGCGAGTGTTGAGTTTTTAAGCGGTGGGACCATGAAGTGAAGGTGCGGCGATCGGAGATTTGCTTATTAATTGCTTTATTGTGCAGGTACACTTTGCAATTTGCCATAAAAAGGGGAAGAAGGACCCACTAGAATATCTGACATCAGAGCCGGAATGTTGATTTTTCCGGAAGTTCCGCTACCTCACTATCGGAAAATTCAGGCACTTCACCGTTAGCGAAGTAGCGAGGCCACGTAAAAATCTAAAACTGATGACATTGCATCTTGCTTGTATCATAATTACACCAGGTGGCATGACCATTCATAAATACCGTTGTCAGAATCAATTTTAATTAACAGAAGTAATTACTGGGTACCCCCTTGCTTTTTCCAGCACGGAATCCTTTAAAGTGTCGAAGCTCGCTACCTCGCTATCGAAAAATTGAGGTGCTTCACTGTTAGCGAGTTAGCGAGGTCCCGTAAAATGGTAAAAGATCGGCAAGATCTATGATGACATGTAATGACAGATGACTGTGATAAATTTTGACATGTGCCAACCGTCAGATCCGATTCTCATTAATACCTATCTGACCAAATGTACAATAAATCTGGAACGTCAGCTTGAAGTGAATCAATGGAGCTCGCTACCTCGCTATGAAGAGTTGCAAGGACGATAATTACAGTGACATAGTGAGATGGGCCCACTGCCTTCTTTCTTAAGAAGTCCTGTAGCGTATCTTTCGATCATTTCTTGATCCGATCAACGGTTGTCGCCGCCTCGTTATGGCAAGGTGCTTGTTCTTTATGCATAATGAAGTAGCGACATGCTGACACGTGTTCTCTGATGTCAGTGGGTCTAAAGGTAAGTGCCATCAAAAGAAAGAATTATGTACGTGGCAAGCTCTCATTGGGTAAAATAACTGACATGGCAAGTGTAACTCCTAGTTGTTCTCTTTGTACCGCATGATCGTAGGATCTTTGAAGATCAACGGCGCAGTTTTAAATTAAAAATGTAGTGCCACTCTCTGTATTAATTAGACAAGAAAGCTTCGTCCATGAGAAAAAATAGAGTATAATACAGAGAGATTGCATCAGTTTCATTTCACGTGAGAAAAGATTTGAAGCTATTCTTGTACAGAAGCTATTACTGAAAGAAAAGCGTGCCAAGGTTGATAGAAAATTGTCAAGTTATCTGTTCGCTGAAATTTTGTAGGAATACAGAGGAGAATTGAGACAAAATTCAAGTAAGTAAAACTGCCATCATCTTTGTGAGCTTTTAATTTTTAAAAAAGATAGCCCAAGATGCCTCCTAAGAAGGGATTTACAGGAGCAGTAAACTACCTGGATAGAAATGTGCATGATGATTTACTTGAGTTACTTCCTGAGTCCACTGTAGAAACGGTGCAAGTTAAGAGGTTAACCTCACTCAATCCTCGGCTTAGGGTAGCTGATGGATTGTATGATAAGGGTAATTGGGTCCGGGATGCTCAAACTGCTCAAACTGGTTTGAGTTTATTCAAGAAATGGTTTGCAGAGAGAAAGTTATATGCCCCTCATGCCAACATCTGGAATTTTGATCTTGGCAAGCTTGTTGTCCCCAGCGTGTTTATGGATTTTGACCTGCTTGAAGCCATAGCAAAAAACTATGACCAAGCCACTAAGGTAGTGAGGAGAGTAGATGGTGAGGCTTTAGTTACCATCAGTCCCGAGGAGATTAGGAAGGTTTTCAGTCTGGGACCCCTCACCATGTATCATGTGCCCATTAATCTGATAGATTTAGAAAAGGAATATATATCCAAGAGGGATGTAGTTAGACAGGGTGCATTGAAAGCCCACATAGGCCGAATTGGAGGCCTCCCAACCATAACATCATCTTCTAAAGAGCCCTTCAAGAAATCATGTTTTAATGCCAGGGCAGTGGAGATATATAGGACCCTGTGCAAAGTCTTCGGAGAGGGCGAAGAAGATTTTATTCCGGTGAGCTTCATGTATATGATCACCCAAATCTCTTCTTTTGGTGTGGAAATAATTTTTGATTTTGCATCTTACTTGGCAAATGAGATCCATCATGGATTGGTGGGGATTGCACAGGGCAAGGTGGAAAAGGTTTGGGGTCAGTATTCCTTACTGATGCATATGTTTCTTTTTAAAGGGGCCACTTATTTTGGTAAAGAAATGGTTTTGAATAGAGAACAAGAAGGGGAAGCACTACCAGTCCAATCATGGAGTGCAGACATGACCTGGGAAGTAGAAAATGCTAGCTTTGTTAGATTTGATAGGCATTTTGCCTCCAAACTAAGGTGCCTCTTATTGAGTGACAATCCCAGAATCCCTAAGGCATTAATGCACCTTATCAGGCCTATGGACAAAACCCACAATCTAAAAGTTTCACATAATTGGGGAGATATTATCCCATATTCAGTCTCAACGGTCATCAGGGTCTATGGTTTCAAAGGAACACCCCATGTGTTACCCTATCAGGTACCCTTGAAGGTAGCGATAGCTGAATTTTTGTGGCAGTTGGGAGGAGTGGAGGAGGCCTTTTTGCACAAAAGGGGGACAGGATCAATTTTTCCTACTTGTACTATAGCCCACCAGTTTGTGATAACTAAAGAAGGGTGGGTCTTCCTCCATAAATTTTTGGATCAATATAAAATGGCAGTGTCTCATTCTCATTTTTGTGATGCAGAAGGTTTCTTTAACTCTGCCCTTAGATTGAGAATCAAGCTGCGTCCAGTTCAGCATGAATTCTATTTTCCAAAAGATATAATAAGAAATGAATACTCTCTCCATGAGCAAGAAATAAAGAAAGAAAAATGGAGAGTCTATTCAAAAGTTTTGGAATTCATTAATTGTTTTGATAAAAATTTCAGTCCTCTTAGTAATGCTGCGAACAATGCAGATAAAATACATAAGCTCATGAGTAATTTCTCTGAGATAATGGAGGTAATGAATGAGAAGAAACAACATTTTATTAATTCTTTTCCAGATAAAGCCAGAGAAATTATGAGAAAATTGGGTTTCACTCCCAACATTGGAATAGGTCCACTGGTGGTACAGAAGAAAACAGGATATACTATTGTCCGACAGCAGGTGCCCGTTGTGCATAAAGAAAAACAGATTGTTGGATCTTCCAGCACTGTCCTAGAAGAAAGACCCCCTGAACCTTCCCCCAAAAGAAGAAGAATAATAAGGGAGGAAGAATCCCCTGATGAAAGTGGCTCACCTTCTCAAACCCCAATAAGAGTTGAGGAAGAACAACTCACCAATGAGCAATTCGAACAAATGGGGTCACAAGGAGAAATTTTTGTTACACAAGCAGAGATTGATGAAGGGAACCCTCAGGAACCCCCTGTACCAAGTTTTGAATTAACTACAGAAGATTTCAGAGGAAGGGAATTGGACCCTATTTTGGAACAAGCCAGTCAGCATTTTTTGTCTGATAACAATTTTGTAAGATCTAGGGCTTTCCATCAGTTTGCGTGGAGAGTAAACATGCACATTTTTGAGCAAAGGTGCAATAATATGATAGCAGAACATCCAGAAATGGATGAGACCTCCATTCAAAATATAATAAAGGAATAAATGGTTCAAGAGTTCCAAAATATAACCCCTAATGAGGGAAGACAGATGGTAAAAAATTCTAATGTTTTATTATTGCCCAATTGGGACATTGCTGACGCATTAGTTTTTAATTCTGTTTCAAATAATTTAGGGCTCCAGGATCCAAATAAAGAGGAATTCTTGGGTACAACATTCAGCAATGATCAAGCTGCCCTTGTTATGTGGTCCCTGAGAAGAGGATCCAGAGTTATTTCATCACAGCCTGATGATTCAGGATTGACAGGGAGTATCATTGTAAGAAGAGTTGCTGACACTTCAAATGTACAGGCAGCCCACATGAATGTGGATTATTCTAAATTTGCCCTGGCTACTGCGGAAAGAGAAGAGAGGGAAATGATGGATATGCATAATAAATATGAAGTAGTGGTAGAAGCCTATAATCAAGAGGTAAAAAGGAGAATTGAGTTAGAAAACAGGGTATCTCAATTAGAAAAGGTAATTGAAAAGAGAAAAATAGGAGAATCCAGTACATTAAGAATTGCATATCCCCCACAGTCATCTGTGGGATTAACCCTTATTATTGAGATACCTGACACCCCTGAAAGACCCCAATTCTATACTGTAGAGGAATTTGAAGCAGAAAAAACCAAATTACATGAGTGGCAGATAGAATTTAGAAATCAGCAGGAAGAGAAATGGAGGCAGGGTGTGACATACTTGAGGGATAAAATACAATGGTCAAATTTTTATGACCAGTTGACAAGGATTGTAACCCTCATAGATGAGTTAAATAAAGAAAAGAATGGACTAGATTCTCTTGCACAGAAGTGGAGACAGAGGAATAATGATGTTACAATTATTTGTATATCTAAAGTTCAAATGCCTTACCATCAGGTTGAGAGGATTTTTGATTTATTGAATCAATTAGATAATTTTGAAAATAAAAGAGATTCTTTACAGAGGAAATTGACACTCTGTTTTTCAAGATATCTTGCTAAGAAATTCACCCTATTTCCTTGTGCCTTAGAATCTGTTGATACAGTAAAGGAAAAGGACAAATGGAAAAAGGAAATGGATGAATTATTTGATAACAGAATAACAAACATCATCAGTGAGACTGGCTATTGGTTTTGGGCAAAGACAAATGAAGAGCTGGTAAAAATACAATTGTATTATGCTGATATAAGAAAAGAATTCGATGATTTAGAAGAAAATGCCAATTCTTTAGTAAAGATACAAAGAGAAACCCTAAATTTTGATTGGCCAGATGATGATACTTTCAACAGATGGAAAGATCAGTTTAGTGAACAGATGTCAGGAGAAGATGACGAGGAAGATGTAAGAGTAATAGTTACTCTTGTAGTCAGCAATGATGACATAGAAAATCCCCAGGTTAAAGTGATTTTGCATGTAACAGAAGATGATACATCACTTGCAGACCTTATGGGTATGTACTCTGAAGATGAGGAATGATTGCGAGAGCAGATCATAACAACCAAGAAGCATAACAGAAAGGGACCCGCCAAGAAATGCTGTTGTAATCAACCTTTCTGTTATTCTTGTTTTTTTTGTTTTTCAAAAGAAGGACACCTGTCACCTTCTGTAGCCTGAAGCTTGTTGCATCTCACATTATTTAAGTGAGATCACAAGGCTAAAGAATGGTCCGAATTTGGTTTTCACTAAGTATTGTGCTTAGTTCTGTTTTTGGTCCAAACATTTTGGGAAAGAAATTTATAGTATACTTTTTCTGTCAAAATTTCTGAGATATGGATGAATGTAGAAAGAACTGTGCTTCTTCTCTGAAGGTTTTTCTGGGTCTTTTGTAAAGGATCTATCATTTTCAAAGGAAATGAATACAAACTATGAACTGTCCCCATATCTGTTCTTCTCTGAATTTTGTCTCCTTTTTAATACTGAGCTACCTTGATGTTGTGTGAGTAAAAGCTTATGCAATTGATTGCAATTTAGTAAGACTGTACATCCATTTGTTATTGCTGTTAATTCAATGGATTAAGTAAAGGCTTTGATGAATGTGATGAGGTTGCTTGGGTGTTAAAAAAGATTTTTGAATGATAAATTCTGGTAAGAATTGCTGATGAAAATTCGTTGCAAGGCAACAAATTAGATCTAAGAATTTACTTGACTCTGAATTCCCAATGGATTAGGCACTGATCGAAAGTATTTCAGCCAAAAGAGAAGTATATTATAACTAGCTTTTTCAAAATACATCATAAAATCAATCTTCATTTATCTTTCCTGTAAGATTTTCAAAGTTGGCCAGAACTTGCCTGCCTGGATTGTTTTAGCTTCATTTAGCCATTGTTGTTGGAAACATCCGCAGAGCTATAGAAGATTTCTTGGCCATATCTGTTCAAGGGATGTGTTTATCAGTTATTTACCTATATGTTTGAGGATTTAGAGATGAGAATCAAAATGAAACTAAGGATAATTCTCATACAATTATTCCATCTTTGAACCATCCCCGGGTGCACCTGCCCTGGTTTTACAGAGCCAAAAGAGTAGAAAACCGTCTAAGGTTTTGTTGAAGTTGGGCCCTAATACTTTGCATATGCAAGTGATAATGAGAATTAGCTATTCTTTAGGTTGTGTATGTACTGATATCTAGGTACTAGGCCTTTTGTCGCCTAGTAGTTTTAGTACTGTTAACATCAAAATAAAACACCAACAAAATGGCGACTCCGCTGGGGAATCTCTAACACATCTGAAAAAAGTACTGCAGTTGTCCTTAGTCTTACTAAGTAAGTTTGCGTCGTGTGATCTTTATTTTGCCCGTAGCTATAGGGGAATCTTTAGTGTCAAAACTTGAGAATCTAAAGAAGATATAAACCCAAGTACCATTGCTACACACTGACGCATCCAGCTTATCCGAGTGTCTTATCTAACAAGCAAGAGTTGCAGTCTTACAACATCAGTGATTGATCTCTTTGTGCCATTTTTCTATTTCCTCTTGTGTATTGTTTTCTTTCTGTCAGTAAGAAGTGTTATTATATTTTCCCGAAAAAGGGTGGCGACTCAGTCAAGGTTTTGAAGCTAGTGCTTATTGTAACAAAAGGAGAATATGGCTGACAAGAGAAAAAACACAAGGGCTTACATGAGAGCCAATCCCGATGTATCAATGTATACTGATTTACCCCAAGGTGGTAGGAAGAACCAAAATAAGAAAAGAATATATCCAAATCCTACTTGGAAGCCTAGAGGTAATGCCTCTGTAAATTTCCATTATCAACCGATAATAGCAAGAGAATCATCTTCGCTTAGTTCTGAATCCTAAAATACAAGACTTTTAGGTGGTATTTTCAGTACCCCATTACCAGATCAGAGAGTTTTTCAAGATAAAGACGTATCTACTATGGGAATTGCTTCACCCAGACCAGGGCCTGTAGCAGATATAAATTGTAGGCTAGGATTCAGGAGTTCATCTGATACCCTTTTTAATCCTAGAGTAGCCCCATATATGGAACCAAACCTTATAGATCTAGATGATCCTGCTGATTCCGAGGCAACCTCTGCTGATTCTAAAGAAGTGCAATCTGAAATAGGATTTTTGAAGAAATGGATTGCTGAGGAAGAAGCTAAGTGCATCCGTCTTGAAAAGGAAAGGGAGCGAGCCACTTTGGATGCAATAATAGAAAGAGATAATTTGCTAAGAAGGATGGCTGCTTTGAAAGAGCAAAATAAAAAATTAGAAGAGAATACCCCCACTCTCCATCAGGACGTCTTTGGAAATATTGATAATCTAAGAGCTAAAGTTCAACAACAGGAAAAACTCCTAAATCAAAGACAAGAACCAATTATTGCTCAAGTTCAAGCTTATAAACCCATTCAAGTTAATCCAATAGAGCCCACTGGAACAGTTCCAGATAAAGGGAAAGGCAAGGCTATAGGAATCCAAATAAATGAGCCTCAAGCCATACCGAGCAAGCCTATACAACCCTCCATATCAAAATTAGATCTAGAACTAGAGAAGGCTCGAAAGGAGAGGGAAGACCTTGCAAAAGAACTTGAGAAGGTTGAAAATGAAGCTCAGGCTGCAGAAACCAGAAGGAAAATCCAATTCATAAAGTCTAATTCTGCATTGAATTCATGGCCTAGTTTGTCTATCCCACCTACAAATCCTGCACCAGTTAATGCTCCCATAATCCCGACTCAGAAAGCACCCCAATCTGCTCCTACCTCATCTTCCAATATTGGCACTCAAGTCCCATTCGTCCCACCACAGCTATCCCAAGCTGCTCTCCTAACTCAAGCTAATGCAGCTAGTACCTCTAACACTCCTGGTTTCCAGAAGAAACCTATATACCTCGAAAAATATAGACAAATATCATTTGCCAGTATTCCTGGTGCCCCCCATCCCATATCTTTTGATTTAAGGGATAAAGTGGTTAAGTTTTCTGGAAATAATGCTGTTACTGGTGAAGAACATTTGAGAATTTTCATTGACATGCTCAATGATTATGAAGTTGAACATGAGGACATGGTGATGAAATTATTTGTGCATTCACTCACAGAGGATGCAAGGGATTGGTTCAGGAGGTTGCCTGATGATAGTATTACTTCATGGAGTGATTTGGAGAAATTGTTCAAGGAACAATATGGGGACAATACTAATGCAGGATTCATGTTGAATGAGTTCAACAATATCAAGAAGAATCCAAATGAATCCACATTTGATTTCAATGTGAGATTTTAGAAAGGGATGTACAAACTATTTCAGTTTATGCGGTTAAATGAAGACGTCTGTCTTACAACCTATTTCAATGCCTTTGATAGCAAAATGGCCTACCAACTGAGAGATAAAGATCCTAAAACTCTGAGAGATGCCTATAGAGTTGCAGTGAATATAGAAAATAATAGAAAGGCCTCTGGAAAATTAGGGAGGAGGGATGATCCTAAGCTTTTCAACCCTAAGAATAATAATAAAAGGGAAGGTGACAAAACTCCCCTAGGAAAAAGGCCTGAAGAACCTACTATAGGCCATGTTTTAGAAATGCTTAAGAAAATGAATCCCACTAATTTCAATAAGACAAATGTTACTGAGAGAACCCCTATGAATAACAACAATTTCAATAGACAGCCTAGGATGCAGAATTACCCTTACACCACCCAATGGAAAGATGGTAAACCAGTTCCTAACCAAATCCAAAATATGAAGGATAAGGGTACCCCAGACCCCCTGCAAAGGAACACTGTAAATATGAATGATGATGTACCTTGGTGCATTATATGCCAATCACCTCATTCTGCTGATTATTGTGCTGTTGCCTAATCATTTGACCAAGCTCAAGGAGTGCAAGCAGAAGAAGAAACAGAAGAAAAAAACCATGATGATATAAGCTACAATATGGCGAACACATCTGATGATTTGATAGATTCTGATTCAGAAGAACCTGAGAATGATGTTACCAGCCAGAGAATTGCTTACCAGTTACATCATCAGCAAATATTTTCAGATGATGAAAAGAATGATACAGATAAGGTATGCAATACATTTTTTGAAGTAGGTTTCACAAATTTAAGAATCCCCTCTAAGGAGGAAATTGATATAATTACAGCCGAAATGATTTCACAAGTCCACAGTAATTACAATTTGAGAAATAGAGCAATAAATAATGAGGCAGGAAGGCCATCTAGTATGTTCATCAAAGACACCACTCATAAGACAGATGATCAACACAAGAAAGTCAGTATAGATGTGTCTAAGATCAAGGAGAACAAGGGTCAGAAATGGGAACCAAAAAAGAAGGTTCAATTTCAGAAAGGTGAAGCAACACAGACTGTAGTGCAACCAGAGAAATTAGAACCAGATGTTGTCAAGCTAAAAGTGGTGCCCACTACTCAAAAGACTCCGATCCGAGGTACTATCGTAAAACCTACTGTGGTTGAACCTATTGATATGATTGCCATGTTATCTCAAATTACTGTGAAAGTACCCTTGTCTGAGCTTTTTAGAATTGAAGAGCATAAAAATAAAGCTTTGTCATGGTTGGGTGGGATAGCAAACAACAATAGTATTGATAATCAAGCTGTAGCCCAACAGACCCCATTAATAATAGAGGACAATGGTATTATATCCCAGATTCCTCAGATGTTCTTAGATGATTCATCAGTTGCGTTCATACAAGATATTGATCCTTTTTTCCTTAGTTTAATCATAAAAGGGAAAACCTTGAAAAACTGTATGATAGATTCTGGAGCTTCCAACACTATAATGCCTTTTAAAGTAATGGAAGCCCTAGGATTGAAGGTGGATACTAAGCAAGGTAGATGCCAAGGGATGGATGCTAGAGAGGTTCCAGTAATAGGTACTATAAATGCCTTACCATTCAAACTGGCTGCATTTCCTGAGGTGGAATTAACCATGTCTGTCCTTGTAGTGGATATACCCCCACATTACGGGATGCTACTTTCCAGAAAATGGAGTGCCGCCATGGGGGGAGCCTACAATGTGACCTTACTTATGCCACTTTCCATATAGGGGACAAAGCTGTCAGGGTAAATAGGGAACCAAGGGTTAACCACATCTTAGGTGAAGAAATTGACAAAGATACCACCTGTTTCCTAGACACTGGGGTTAATGCTTTCAGGGCTGAATTAATTATTCAGGAAGTGGAAAACTTACCTGATATCATTGAAAATGAGGTTGAATATTGCATGAATTCAACAAAACTGTGGACAATGTTCTTTGATGGGGCTAGTTCTAAAGAGGGTGCAGGGGCAGGTGTAGTCTTTGTGTCCCCTGAAAATAACACCTTCAGGTATTCATTCACCTTGAAGTTTTCTTGCACAAATAACATTGCTAAATATGAAGCATTGCTGCTAGGTCTCAAAGTGGCCACACATCACAAAATTAAGAAATTGTGTGTCATAGGGGATTCTGAATTGATCATCTCTCAGATTAAAGGAACATACTCCTCAAAAAATAGGAGATTAAAACAATATAGAAACACGGTCTGGGATCAAATAGAATTCTTTGATGCATTTGGGATCTCATGGAGAGATAGAACCCAGAATAAAATGGCTGATCTTCTAGCTAATGTAGCTATCAAACCAAAAGAAATATCATTTGTAGGAATCTCCCAGATTGAGATTCAAAACAGACCTTCTATACCTGACAACATTGACAATTGGCAGGTGTTTGAAGATGACAAAGATATCACAAATTTTTTGCTAAATGAAGACAAATACCATGGGCAGGAGATGGACTGCAATGGACTGATTGAAACCATAAATGGGAAGGAAACCATTTTTGGTCAAGAAATCATGCAATTAAAAACAAATAAGATGCCTAAGGGGTTGGTAGTCTTGGAGAACATTTTTGATAACCAAGACAGAGTAAGATCGGAAATAAAGGACCCCAAACCGCAGGAGCTAGAAGAAGTGAATTTGGGAACGAATGAAATCCCTAAAAAGGTTTACATCGGCCAAGATCTGCCAGTTCAAATCAGAAAAGCATTGATTGACCTACTTAGAAAGTACAGGCATGTTTTTGCTTGGTCATATGATGACCTTAAAGCTTATAGGGAGGACCTTTTCTAGCATGTCATACCGTTGAAAGAAAATGTAAAACCTTTTAGGCAAAAGCAGAGGCCAATCAATCCTACCCTTGCCCCAAAAATGCAGGAAGAATTGACAAAACTGAGAGATGGTGGAATAATCAAACCAATTAGGCATTCCACTTGGGTTTCAAACCTTGTTCCTGTAAGAAAAAAGAATGGAGATATTAGGCTTTGTGTGGATTTTAGAAATCTAAACATTGCATCTCTAAAAGATAATTATGGCTTACCTAATATGGAAGCCATGTTGCAACAAGTGACCGGCTCTGAATTGATGTCAATGATGGATGGCTTTTCTGGATATAATCAAGTTCTGGTAAAAGAAAGTGAACAGTTCAAAACAACCTTCACAACCCCTTAGGGAACGTATGTGTATGTGAGGATGCCTTTTGGCTTGATTAATGCAGGAGCTACTTTCCAAAGAGCCATGGATGTAGCATTTCATGAATATATTGACAAATTTATGGTTGTGTACCAGGATGATCTTACAGCGTATTCTAACAAGGCTGAAGATCACTGCAAACATTTGGAAAATTTTTTTGTAAAAGCCCTGGAATATGGGGTATCCCTAAACCCAAAGAAATGCTCGTTTGGGGTCACAGAAGGAAAGTTATTAGGACACATAGTGTCCAAGGATGGGGTAAAAATAGACCCAAAAAGGGTAATAGCTATTGATAAAGTCCCTAAACCTAAAAACGTGAAAGGTATACAGTCCTTTTTTGGCCAGGTTAATTTTCTGAGGAGGTTTGTTACCAACTTCGCTGAAATCAGTAGACCCATTTCGAAAATGCTCAAGAAAGGAGCTGTTATAGATTGGAATGGTGAACCTTCACAGGCATTCCAGGATATAAAAATTGCGATAAAAAATGCTCCAGTGTTGAGGACCCCAGATTATACAAAACCCATGCATATTTTTTCTTTTGCATCATTCCATACTGTGGCTGCAGTTTTATTACAGAAAAACCAAGAAGGGTATGAACAGCCTATTGCCTTTTTTAGCAAATCCCTACAGCATGCTGAACTGAAGTATGAAATAAATGAAAAACAAGCATACGCTTTGGTAAAGGCTGTAAAAGCATTCAGAAGTTATTTGGTAGGTGCTACTATTATTGCCTTTGTACCTAGTGCTGCAGTTAAAGATATTTTCTCTCAGCAGGAAGTGTCAGGAAGGAGATGCAGATGGATCAATAGAATCCAAGAATTTAACATTGATATGCAGATAACTAAGTTAGTCAGAGGTCAAGGTTTGGCCAAGCTTATGGCCGAAACTAACCTGGAAGCTAATCAGATAAACCTAGTAAATGATGATTTCAGAACTGATTTATGCGACATGGACCAGTGTGACTGGTACATTAATGTTATACATTATTTGCAACACATGGAAGTTCCTCCCCATCTGCCTGATAATGAAAAAAGGAATATTAAATTGCAAGCCATCAGGTATGTAATTGTTCAAAATAACTTATGGTGGAGAAACTTTGAAGGAGTTCTGTTGAAATGTGTTGACAGAGAAAGGGCAGAAGAGATTTTGAAAGAAATGCATGCTGGAGTATGTGGAGGACATTACATGGCCAAAACTACTGCGCATAAGATAATGAGAGCTGGTTTCTGGTGGCCCACTTTGTTCAAAGATGCTCAAATTATGGTTAAAAAATGTGATCCTTGTCAGAGATTTGCTGGGAAGCTGAAATTCTCAGGAAATATTCCACTGAAGCCAGTTGAAACTAAAGCACCTTTTCAACAATGGGGTCTGGACTTCATAGGAGAAATTTTTCCCAAGTCCAGTAATGGCTATTCTTGGATTCTGGTTGCTACTGACTACTTTACAAAATGGGTAGAGGCTATCCCTACCAGAAATGCAACGAGTAAAGTAGTAAATAATTTCTTATTGAATAATATCATTTCCAGATTTGGATGTCCACAGAAAGTTGTCACAGATAATGCTATGTGTTTTAGGTCTGAGGAATTCATCAAGTTTTGTGATAAATATGGAATGACAAGAACAACGTCTGCCCCATATCATCCACAAGGGAATGGACAAGCTGAGTCCACAAATAAAAGCCTGTTGAAAATCATTAAGAGAACCTTGGACGAAAATAAAAGGGCATGGGATTCCAAGTTACAGTTGGCAATATGGGCTGACAAAGTAACTGTAAAGAAGGCAATTGGGGTGGCTCCATTTGATTTAGTGTATGGAATTCAAGCTAGAATGCCCCAGAACAATTTGATGGGATTATACAATTACATCCAGTCATATGATGAAGATACTACTGATGAAATGAAAGAAAGAAAGAATGAATTGGTAGGATTGACCGAAGCCAGAAGAGAAGCATCTCTGAGAAATCAAAAATTGCAGTTACAAGTCAAAATACTCTATGATAAAAGAACTGTAAACAAGAAATTTGAAAATGGAGACCTAGTCTTAATGTGGAACGCCAGAATTGAAGATAAAGGAAAACATGGTAAATTTGATCCCATTTGGTTAGGCCCATATCTCATTGAGAATGCTTGGGGTGAAGATTCCTGCATAATCAAAGATGTATTTGATAATATTCTTGAATTGCCAGTTCATGGATAGTTCTTGAAGAGGTATTTTTCTTGAAAAAATACTTAGTTTCTTCCATGAACATTAGTTTTAGTTTTTCCTAGCATCCTATTTTCTGTAAATCCTTGTACAGTCTGAGTTTTTGTTTTTGTGTGTTGCTCTGTGCTCTCTGAAGAAGTTTTCATTTCCCGAATGTGTGGTCTGCTCTCCCATAGATTCTGAATCCTTGCATAGACTCAAGTAGTCTATCATCCCCAGACAGAGCCACTGTTGGTCTGACTTTTTCTGCAGTAAAAAAATTTTCAGTTAAACCATAGAAAAGTCAGATGTTCTATGTCTAAGTGATGTATAAGGTTTTGGATAAACCATCTATAAGAAATATTCGCCATATAAGCCCTATTTTCATCCCTTTTCATAAATGGTCGGGCGCGAAGTTTTCAAATTTTCAAAAGAAGCGAATATGCTTTCGTATTCCTTTTCCTTTCTCCCGGGTTACCTTTCTTCCTATTTGTCCCAACCGTCAGATCCAATTAGATCTACCGCTGGCGTTACCTCGCTATTGAAAGTTGCATGCTCATTAAGTATAGCGAGATAGCGAGTGTTGAGTTTTTAAGCGGTGGGACCATGAAGTGAAGGTGCGGCGATCGGAGATTTGCTTATTAATTGCTTTATTGTGCAGGTACACTTTGCAATTCACCATAAAAAGGGGAAGAAGGACCCACTAGAATATCTGACATCAGAGCCGAAATGTTGATTTTTTCGGAAGTTCCGCTACCTCGCTATCGGAAAATTCAGGCACTTCACCGTTAGCGAAGTAGCGAGGCCACGTGAAAATCTAAAACTGATGACATTGCATCTTGCTTGTATCATAATTACACCAGGTGGCATGACCAGTCATAAATACCATTGTCAGAATCAGTTTTAATTAACAGAAGTAATTACTGGGTACCCCCTTGCTTTTTCCGGTACGGAATCCCTTAAAGTGCCGAAGCTCGCTACCTCGCTATCGGAAAATTGAGGTGCTTCACCATTAGCGAGTTAGTGAGGTCCCGTAAAATGGTAAAAGATCGGCAAGATCTATGATGACGTGTAATGACAGATGACTGTGATAAATTTTGACATGTGCCAACTGTCAGATCCGATTCTCATTAATACCTATATGACCAAATGTACAATAAATCTGGAACGTCAGCTTGAAGTGAATCAACGAAGCTCACTACCTCGCTATGAAGAGTTGCAAGGACGATAATTATAGTGACATAGTGAGATGGGCCCACCGCCTTCTTTCTTAAGAAGTCCTGTAGCGTATCTTTCGATCATTTCTTGATCCGATCAACGGTTGTCGCCGCCTCGTTATGGCAAGGTGCTTGTTCTTTATGCATAACGAAGTAGCGACATGCTGACACATGTTCTCCGACGTCAGTGGGTCTAAAGGTAAGCGCCATCAAAAGAAAGAATTATGTACGTGGCAAGCTCTCATTGGGTAAAATAACTGACATGGAAAGTGTAACTCCTAGTTGTTCTCTTTGTACCGCATGATCGTAGGATCTTTGAAGATCAACGGCGCAGTTTTAAATTAAAAATGTAGTGCCACTCTCTGTATTAATTAGACAAGAAAGCTTCGTCCGTGAGAAAAAAAAGAGTATAATACAGAGAGATTGCATCAGTTTCATTTCACGCGAGAAAAGATTTGAAGCCATTCTTGTGCAGAAGCTATTACTAAAAGAAAAGCGTGCCAAGGTTGATAGAAAATTGTCAAGTTATCTATTCGCTGAAATTTTGCAGGAATACAGAGGAGAATTGAGACAGAATTCAAGTAAGTAAAACTGCCATCATCTTTGTGAGCTTTTAAGTTTTAAAAAGGATAGCCCAAGATGCCTCCTAAGAAGGGATTTACAGGAGCAGTAAACTACCTGGATAGAAATGTGCATGATGATTTACTTGAGTTACTTCCTGAGTCCACTGTAGAAACGGTGCAAGTTAAGAGGTTAACCTCACTCAATCCTCGGCTTAGGGTAGCTGATGGATTGTATGATAAGGGTAATTGGGTCCGGGATGCTCAAACTGCTCAAACTGGTTTGAGTTTATTCAAGAAATGGTTTGCAGAGAGAAAGTTATATGCCCCTCATGCCAACATCTGGAATTTTGATCTTGGCAAGCTTGTTGTCCCCAGCGTGTTTATGGATTTTGACCTGCTTGAAGCCATAGCAAAAAACTATGACCAAGCCACTAAGGTAGTGAGGAGAGTAGATGGTGAGGCTTTAGTTACCATCAGTCCCGAGGAGATTAGGAAGGTTTTCAGTCTGGGACCCCTCACCATGTATCATGTGCCCATTAATCTGATAGATTTAGAAAAGGAATATATATCCAAGAGGGATGTAGTTAGACAGGGTGCATTGAAAGCCCACATAGGCCGAATTGGAGGCCTCCCAACCATAACATCATCTTCTAAAGAGCCCTTCAAGAAATCATGATTTAATGCCAGGGCAGTGGAGATATATAGGACCCTGTGCAAAGTCTTCGAAGAGGGCGAAGAAGATTTTATTCCGGCGAGCTTCATGTATATGATCACCCAAATCTCTTCTTTTGGTGTGGAAATAATTTTTGATTTTGCATCTTACTTGGCAAATGAGATCCATCATGGATTGGTGGGGATTGCACAGGGCAAGGTGGAAAAGGTTTGGGGTCAGTATTCCTTACTGATGCATATGTTTCTTTTTAAAGGGGCCACTTATTTTGGTAAAGAAATGGTTTTGAATAGAGAACAAGAAGGGGAAGCACTACCAGTCCAATCATGGAGTGCAGACATGACCTGGGAAGCAGAAAATGCTAGCTTCGTTAGATTTGATAGGCATTTTGCCTCCAAACTAAGGTGCCTCTTATTGAGTGACAATCCCAGAATCCCTAAGGCATTAATGCACCTTATCAGGCCTATGGACAAAACCCACAATCTAAAAGTTTCACATAATTGGGGAGATATTATCCCATATTCAGTCTCAACGGTCATCAGGGTCTATGGTTTCAAAGGAACACCCCATGTGTTACCCTATCAGGTACCCTTGAAGGTAGGGATAGCTGAATTTTTGTGGCAGTTGGGAGGAGTGGAGGAGGCCTTTTTGCACAAAAGGGGGACAGGATCAATTTTTCCTACTTGTACTATAGCCCACCAGTTTGTGATAACTAAAGAAGGGTGGGTCTTCCTCCATAAATTTTTGGATCAATATAAAATGGCAGTGTCTCATTCTCGTTTTTGTGATGCAGAAGGTTTCTTTAACTCTGCCCTTAGATTGAGAATCAAGCTGCGTCCAGTTCAGCATGAATTCTATTTTCCAGAAGATATAATAAGAAATGAATACTCTCTCCATGAGCAAGAAATAAAGAAAGAAAAATGGAGAGTCTATTCAAAAGTTTTGGAATTCATTAATTGTTTTGATAAAAATTTCAGTCCTCTTAGTAATGCTGCGAACAATGCAGATAAAATACATAAGCTCATGAGTAATTTCTCTGAGATAATGGAGGTAATGAATGAGAAGAAATAGCATTTTATTAATTCTTTTCCAGATAAAGCCAGAGAAATTATGATAAAATTGGGTTTCACTCCCAACATTGGAATAGGTCCACTGGTGGTACGGAAGAAAACAGGATATACTATTGTTCGACAGCAGGTGCCCGTTGTGCATAAAGAAAAACAGATTGTTGGATCTTCCAGCACTGTCCTAGAAGAAAGACCCCCTGAACCTTCCCCCAAAAGAAGAAGAATAATAAGGGAGGAAGAATCCCCTGATGAAAGTGGCTCACCTTCTCAAACCCCAATAAGAGTTGAGGAAGAACAACTCACCAATGAGCAATTTGAACAAATGGGGTCACAAGGAGAAATTTTTGTTACACAAGCAGAGATTGATGAAGGGAACCCTCAGGAACCCCCTGTACCAAGTTTTGAATTAACTACAGCAGATTTCAGAGGAAGGGAATTGGACCCTGTTTTGGAACAAGCCAGTCAGCATTTTTTGTCTGATAACAATTTTGTAAGATCTAGGGCTTTCCATCAGTTTGCGTGGAGAGTAAACATGCACATTTTTGAGCAAAGGTGCAATAATATGAGAGCAGAACATCCAGAAATGGATGAGACCTCCATTCAAAATCTAATAAAGGAACAAATGGTTCAAGAGTTCCAAAATATAACCCCTGATGAGGGAAGACAGATGGTAAAAAATGCTAATGTTTTATTATTGCCCAATTGGGACATTGCTGAGACATTAGTTTTTAATTCTGTTTCAAATAATTTAGGGCTCCAGGATCCAAATAAAGAGGAATTCTTGGGTATAGCATTCAGCAATGATCAAGCTGCCCTTGTTATGTGGTCCCTGAGAAGAGGATCCAGAGTTATTTCATCACAGCCTGATGATTCAGGATTGACAGGGAGTATCATTGTAAGAAGAGTTGCTGACACTTCAAATGTACAGGCAGCCCACATGAATGTGGATTATTCTAAATTTGCCCTGGCTACTGCGGAAAGAGAAGAGAGGGAAATGATGGATATGCATAATAAATATGAAGTAGTGGTAGAAGCCTATAATCAAGAGGTAAAAAGGAGAATTGAGTTAGAAAACAGGGTATCTCAATTAGAAAAGGTAATTGGAAAGAGAAAAATAGGAGAATCCAGTACATTAAGAATTGCATATCCCCCACAGTCATCTGTGGGATTAACCCCTATTATTGAGATACCTGACACCCCTGAAAGACCCCAATTCTATACTGCAGAGGAATTTGAAGCAGAAAAAACCAAATTACATGAGTGGCAGATAGAATTTAGAAATCAGCAGGAAGAGAAATGGAGGCAGGGTGTGACATACTTGAGGGATAAAATACAATGGTCAAATTTTTATGACCAGTTGACAAGGATTGTAACCCTCATAGATGAGTTAAATAAAGAAAAGAATGGACTAGATTCTCTTGCACAGAAGTGGAGACAAAGGAATAATGATGTTACAATTATTTGTATATCTACAGTTCAAATGCCTTACCATCAGGTTGAGAGGATTTTTGATTTATTGAATCAATTAGATAATTTTGAAAATAAAAGAGATTCTTTACAGAGGAAATTGACACTCTGTTTTTCAAGATATCTTGCTAAGAAATTCACCCTATTTCCTTGTGCCTTAGAATCTGTTGATACAGTAAAGGAAAAGGACAAATGGAAAAAGGAAATGGATGAATTATTTGATAACAGAATAACAAACATCATCAGTGAGACTGGCTATTGGTTTTGGGCAAAGACAAATGAAGAGCTGGTAAAAATACAATTGTATTATGCTGATATAAGAAAAGAATTCGATGATTTAGAAGAAAATGCCAATTCTTTAATAAAGATACAAAGAGAAACCCTAAATTTTGATTGGCCAGATGATGATACTTTCAACAGATGGAAAGATCAGTTTAGTGAACAGTTGTCAGGAGAAGATGACGAGGAAGATGTAAGAGTAATAGTTACTCTTGTAGTCAGCAATGATGACATAGAAAATCCCCAGGTTAAAGTGATTTTGCATGTAACAGAAGATGATACATCACTTGCAGACCTTATGGGTATGTACTCTGAAGATGAGGAATGATTGCGAGAGCAGATCATAACAACCAAGAAGCATAACAGAAAGGGACCCGCCAAGAAATGCTGTTGTAATCAACCTTTCTGTTATTCTTGTTTTTTTTGTTTTTCAAAAGAAGGACACCTGTCACCTTCTGTAGCCTGAAGCTTGTTGCATCTCACATTATTTAAGTGAGATTCCAAGGCTAAAGAATGGTCCGAATTTGGTTTTCACTAAGTATTGTGCTTAGTTCTGTTTTTGGTCCAAACATTTTGGGAAAGAAATTTATAGTATACTTTTTCTGTCAAAATTTCTGAGATATGGATGAATGTAGAAAGAACTGTGCTTCTTCTCTGAAGGTTTTTCTGGGTCTTTTGTAAAGGATCTATCATTTTCAAAGGAAATGAATACAAACTATGAACTATCCCCATATCTATTCTTCTCTGAATTTTGTCTCCATTTTAATACTGAGCTACCTTGATGTTGTGTGAGTAAAAGCTTATGCAATTGATTGCAATTTAGTAAGACTGTACATCCATTTGTTATTGCTGTTAATTCAATGGATTAAGTAAAGGCTTTGATGAATGTGATGAGGTTTCTTGGGTGTTAAAAAATATTTTTGAATGATAAATTCTGGTAAGAATTGCTGATGAAAATTCGTTGCAAGGCAACAAATTAGATCTAAGAATTTACTTGACTCTGAATTCCCAATGGATTAGGCACTGATCGAAAGTATTTCAGCCAAAAGAGAAGTATATTATAACTAGCTTTTTCAAAATACATCATAAAATCAATCTTCATTTATCTTTCCTGTAAGATTTTCAAAGTTGGCCAGCACTTGCCTGCCTAGATTGTTTTAGCTTCATTTAGCCATTGTTGTTGGAAACATCCGCAGAGCTATAGAAGATTTCTTGGCCATATCTGTTCAAGGGATGTGTTTATCAGTTATTTACCTATATGTTTGAGGATTTAGAGATGAGAATCAAAATGAAACTAAGGATAATTCTCATACAATTATTCCATCTTTGAACCATCCCCGGGTGCACCCGCCCTGGTTTTACAGAGCCAAAAGAGTAGAAAACCGTCTAAGGTTTTGTTGAAGTTGGGCCCTAATACTTTGCATATGCAAGTGATAATGAGAATTGGCTATTCTTTAGGTTGTGTATGTACTGATATCTAGGTACTAGGCCTTTTGTCGCCTAGTAGTTTTAGTACTATTAACATCAAAATAAAACACCAACAGGTCCATCCTCTAATAAGGAACTTATATATAAGTATATTATCTAGTGGGTATCATCCCCACTAGGGTTTTCCCTTGGCTAGGGTTTCCCTAGTTAACAAACTATGGTATTATGAGCTATCTTTGTGTATTGTTACTATTACTATTCAACATTACTTTATTGCTTTTCTATGCATGGTTTTAAGTAAGTAATAATATCTAGTTGGCTATTAAAATTTGTAGATTACTGATTCACCGCCCCACCCACTCTCTTAGTAATCCTTATTTCCAACAATTTTCAATGTTAAATTAGTAAGTAATGATGTTAGACAACCCCCATTTCATGTTATTCCTAAGATAGCATATAAAGGAGACCCATCTGGTGTATTATCTATGACACCACCAAAAGTATTGATGATCCAAGATGTTAGTTGTTTTATATTGTGAAGATTGGAGAAGTAGGAGATATGGAGATGAGAGATGCCTACAAAAAACTGTGTGATAATGGAGTCTTGAGATGAGAGTATAAAACTGTTGAACAAAAAGGGTTAAACTATGCCCTAGATTTTCCCCAAATGTTCAAAGATCAAATGGATATGAATTTTTTTGAGTTGCATACATGATAAATATATTTTTTTGGAAGGTGAACCAATCAAGATCAGTAAGAGGATTGTTAACTAAGTATCATGGTATCCTACTCTTGATCGACCTAAGAGCATCACAAGTGATCCAAAGGAAACTATTGAAAATAGTATAGGTGTACTATGGTATAAGAGAGGGATGTTAATTTCCACAATATCTAATCCCCTAGTTTCCTTTGTAGTGAGAGTGAGTTCTCACAAATTCTTGTAGTCTAGCCAACTGAATAGTGTATCATGTATGGTTGTTGATTTGGGATTCAAGATAGTAAAGATAGACCACTCATATGACCTTGTCAAGTTGCAACTATAGAAACTATCAAAAAAATTGGAGGCCATCTAGAAAGCTAAAAGTGCATCATGCACATTTTTTTCTTTACTAGTTTGCATTTTTTTTATGTGGAAAATACCTTCCCCGCCTTTGGTCAAGTTTCTTGGAAGGCTAATAGGTCAATTGTACAACATATTTCAAAATTTATTGAGCATGTAGGAGATAATTTTGAGTTAGTGATGGCTAGTTAATTTGAGGATTTTAAGAAATATATGAAACAAAAGTTGAGGATCCCTATATCCCTAGTGGAAAAACATTAGGTTGGTGTTTGTTTCCTAGTGGATACAGATCATGCATATGTGCAAGTAGAAATATCAAGATTCAGATGGCTAAAACCCTTGCCATATGAGATCGATGTAAATGAGGCCTCTACAGCTATTACAACTCTACTAGTAGAAGATATTGACAAGAATGCCATCTCATTTCATAATTATGAGGAAGCCAGATTAAGGATCACAATTTACCTAAAGACAACTACAATTCTTAGAATAAGAACAAACTAGTGGAAATGTTGAAGGAGAGATTTGGTGAAGGAGGTGAAGAAGAAGAAGAAGATGATGATGATGATGGAGAGGAAGAACAAGGCCAAGTCCCACTAGAATTAACTCAAGGCCTAGGTGAGGATCAATTAGAAGAAGCAAAAGGTGTTGAGGGAGAAGAAACTAAGGAAGCACCCAAGGATACTAAGGACAAGAAGAGGAAAGCTAAAAAACAAATTATGGGGAAAACAAATAAGCCTATGAAGAAACCACAATAGAAGCCAGTTGTACCTATTACTAGGTCAAGTACAAGGGCAATGATAATTCAACCTACAAAATTTTTGAAGCCTAAGGGCAAGAGGGAACTTGACATAGAAAAGATGAGTGAGTTTGCTAAGAAGACATACAAAAGATTGAAAAAGAAACCAGTGCCTCAACCAGATTTAGACGAGGAGAAGATAGAGTTAGCTAACTTGAGTCAATACAAGGTGTTATGCCACAATCCCTCTTCTAACATAGATAATTTGGGTGAAAATATTGTTACAAATGCATATTTATTTGGGTTCACACATGTTGATTTTCATAAGCTAGGGAGTATAGATAAGAATAAGGTTGAAGAATTCATATATGAGATGATGGCTACAGTTAAATATACTCCACTAGAGATTTTTGACTCCTTACCTAAAATTCTATATGGCTAAGTTGAGAAAAAGTGGCAATTTATTTTGACCATTAAGAAGCAAATAAGAGAGGCTTAATTGGCCCAATTTATGTATGCTTTGGACAAGCAGATGATGGCTAAAGCCATGAACAAATATAAGGGGAGATTTTCCCCCAAATATAGAGGTTTTAAAAATTTGAGGAATAAGATAGAAGAAGTGGTAACTCAAAGCACATTGATTTAGAAAGACATTTATGGTCTATCCACCAAGGCCAAAATAAAGAAAGGAGATGGAGAGACTAAGGAACCTAAGAAAGGTAAGAAATAAAATGATGAAATCATAGTCAAATAAGTTGATATGGAAGGGACTCAAGGAACCATAGAAGAGGCCACAACTAAAGATGAGCAACAAAATGTACAAGATGTACAAGTGTCGACTGTCAATCCACCACATGCAAAATATGAGATTTAATGGGAATTAGTGATTATAATCAAGGATGTTGTTGATAATTCACTAGATATCATAAATCATTTGACTAAGGCTGATTTGAAGAAAATTCTTAAGAACTCCACCACCATAGCACAATTATGCACAAATCATGTACTAGTGAGAGTGGATGAGATTGAGATTGAAGAACTCGTATCTATAGGGGAGAAACTACAAGAAACATCAAATGTGCCTCCTCAATCTATAGAAGTGAAAGAGATAGATACACAAGATCTTCAAGGAGATCAAAGTGCAAACCTGGTACAGATAGTTGCCACAACTTATACACTATCTACAATGCCCACAATTATATTTTAGATGAAAGAGGTAGAGGCATAACACACAGAAACATCATTTCCTAGCCTAAATAGTTTAGGTTTGCCAACATTACTAACTATTGAGAAAGATTGAACTAAAGTGAAAATAGGTTAGGAAGCAAGTCTTGTATCCAACACATAATTATGAGGTGAAGCTCAAATGGAGGATAACACCACTAAGGAGTCAGGGTTGTCTACTAAGCCATAGGAGCAATAGCAATACAAACACTAGTCACACTGCCAATATCTACATCTCTTATTAGTAGCCAAACTCTTCAAAGGCAAAGTATATAGGAAACCCCAATACAAGTATCAAGGCCAAGCTCTATCACACCACCTAGTGTTGATACTACACCATATGATGATGTAAGTCTTGATAAAGTGATTGAGCTACCTAAGTTTGATCTTAATACAATCATTATAGAAGAGATGAGTATACTACAAAATGCTCTACAAAGAAAGAAGAGGTGGAAAATTTTGAGTGAACATAAGAAAAAGAAAGTGCTACATAATATCAAGGATGTATTCATTGATGCTTTCAACCTCTTAGAGCCAAATGAAAACAAGCCTATCATAGAGAAACTTGTCACTATTGTGGACAAGATCAAAGATGAAGACCTATATGCAAATGTCAAATTACTTGAATGGTCTAAAAGGAAGTCCCATACAAAGGTACTAGAAAAGATATCAAGTGCTATTGCACTTAGACATGTTTACTTAGCAACCAAAATGGAAAGTGTCAAGATAGTGTTATAGAATATCTTCTCTCTATACACCAAAGCATGCAATGTGGAGAATTTTACATAAGAGACACACAAGGCTATT
This sequence comes from Cupressus sempervirens, assembly GCA_028749045.1. Lineage (NCBI taxonomy): Eukaryota > Viridiplantae > Streptophyta > Pinopsida > Cupressales > Cupressaceae > Cupressus > Cupressus sempervirens. The sequence continues at coordinate 332,721,634 of CM053784.1, read as the reverse complement.
GACTAATAGCAAGGAGATCTATAGTAATAGGTAACACTTTAAAGTAATATCCTAGTCAAAGTCAACTGCATTTATAGAGGCTACTATCCACTCAAGGTAGCATTTCCAAGCTACAAGCACAAGATGCTAATATTTGGTCTACCTTGATCATTATCCAATCCATGTACACTCTGAACATGGAAGTGTAACATAATGAACTAACCTATTCAAAGACATTGATGGAAAAATATTCACATATTTCAACTCATGATGGCTTAGTTCACCTTGTTGCTTAGCTAGATATTCAGTATCAATCACTAGAGGTAGCTAGCAACAAATGGGATACAACATTGAAGATAATCATGGAGTTACATGAGCTATTTTTGGATAAAAATAATCTAAATGTACAATCCAAATGACATAAGTGTCAAAAAAGGGGGATTGCAAAATTTTGAAGGAAAATAGTTTTTAAGGTAGATATCTACTCAGCAGGAGTACGAGAGAAGATTCAAAAACTAAAATGAGGTATTTACTTGGGGGGGGGTAATGAAGTAATAAGGTATGATAGATTAGTCATCCATTTTGCAGAATTTTGAAGTTTTGAAATTTTGTATATGAGTTGAATAATGTTGTATATATTATCTAACTTATACATAAATAAGAATTCATATGCCATGACAAAGTTTTTTTGCCACTCATGTCAAAGGGAAAGATTCTTAATCTCAGATTGGTTTTGACAAGGTAGTGAAAAAATACTTAGTCTTTCTCTAGTAGTATCACAATGCAAGTCGAGTGATTAGAGTGAGCTAAGTAATCAATATGTGATTAGTCATCAAATCATGTTGCACATAAGTTTCTAGACAATACATGCCAAGCACCAGTATGTGCCAAGTAGATAGTATGTACCAAATCACTCACATGTCGAGTGGTCTATACATGTTGAGTGATTCAAGTGTCGAGTAAACAAAGAGTGTTGAGCTATTTAGAAGTCAAGTTATAGCATTAAAAGCATAGTTAAGATTGGACATTAGAGTCTTTAGATGCAAAATGAATAGTTTTTGACATAGTTGTTTGTAATGACACAAACTTCTATGTAAATCATTTTTGGATTGATACAATCATATTTTACTATTCAAAGAGATAAGTATGGAGGTATATTGTGAATCCCTATATGCAAATTAAAGGATGAATTAAGTCAACATATGGATCATCCACAACCATTGATTCTTACCTAACCCATTCCGCCTATGTTTATTTAAGAAGGAAAATCCTAAAGAGTTTGTAAGTGTGAAAGGAGAAAAATGCTAAGTGTAGAGAGAGCATTCATGGTGGCTATGGAGGTTGTGACTATGTTTTGAATTGCATAATTAGTTAGAGATAACAAAACAAAGTAGAGAAACAAAAAAGAAGACATATTTGATCAAAAGGATCAAGGATTGATCAACAAAGAGAAGATCTAACATCTAGTAGTATTGTGCTAACCAAAGGATCATGGTGTTGAATCATTTTAATAGGTGATATAGAGAAAATCTATTACCTAGGTAGTCCTAATAGGCTTTAAGTCTTAATAGGATTTTTTAAATCTCTTAACCGAGTGCTTGCTTTATTGTAAATTTAAATCATCTAACAAGGTGAGACCTAATAGTCTTTGTAATCCTTTAACATGGCAGATCTTTCACATGGTAAATCATAGTTTATGGTCAAACACATTGTAGCCATAATAGGCCACACTTTACAACTATATTAGGGAAGATTTGTGGGTGTCATCCCCACCCAAATTTTACCTTCTCATTGGAGGGTTTTTGGGTAACCAATTTATTATGTCATGTGTTATTTGTTAGATGCTATGGCTACAAATGTGTAGTTAGCTATTTTAGTCTATATGCTAAATTATGAGATGGATGTGTGGTGAATATTTTATAGTTAATGTTTTGAAGTGTTGATTCAACCCCCCCCGATGCTCTTAAAGTTTACTTTTCCATATTTATTTCCTAGAAAGAGAAGAGTGCACATAGATGTTGAGTTATACATAATAAGTTGAGTATAGTTAAGGCCGAACAATAGACCGAAGAAGACTTTTGACCAAGCATCAGAATCAGTGAGTGTCGAGTGACTCAAAGAGAACATAAAAGTTTGGAATGATACAAATTTTGAGGTAAACTGTTTGAAGAAAACTTGAACATGACATTTAATGATCATAGAGTTTGTTACATAGGTTGTTATGTGGTTTTGCATGGATCACAATACCTATGAGGAAATAACAACCAATCAGATGAAGATGCAAAAGGGGAAGTGTCCAGAAGACTTCATAGAAGTCTTTAAATAGGAAGATCTAAAACCCTATTTTCATAAGTGATGAGAGATATTACATAAGAGATTATGAAGTGTGCAAAGGGAGAGAAGAAGTTAACTTTTGGATGTTGCATGCATGAGAGAGTTATGAAGAACAAAGGTTAGCAAGCTTATAAAGAAGTGAAGATCATATGAGAGATTGAAAGGAGGAGATTTGTAATCAACAATTACAGTGGAGATCGATGGATTAGGTACTAAGACAGTTCAAACAGATTGAATTAGGGTAAATCTCTTAACATCATAATAGCATTTGATTTTACAATTTATATTATGCATAAACTAGTTATGACAGGGTCAATATGGTGAATGCACTAAACTTGTTTAAGGATAAATATTTTATAGATCCTAATTCACCCCCCCTCCCCCCCACTCCTCTAAATATCTTAGTTTCTCAATTAAACTTCTAATAATTGGTATCACGACTTTGGTTTTCTTACAAGAAGTTTAACAACTTGTGAGTTTAGATCTTTTAGATGGAGGCTTACAAATTGGGAAAGCTTATTGACAATCAAGTGATTGACATCTTGCTCATACTGTAGAAACTTGAAGTAGCAAGAGAGAAACTGAGGAAATCTCTTAGAAAGAGAAAAAATATGGTCATTCAATAGAATGCCACACTTTATGAATAATTTTATACCCAAGGATTGTTTGACACTAGAAATTCTAATAAAATTGATGTAGCCATTGCAAATCTAGTAGAGAAGAATAGTATATTGAATGAAGAAGTTATAGGATGGAAGAGAGAACATGAAATCTAGTCAGTAAGGATATGTCATGTAACTAAATAAAAGAAGAAAGCTGAAGAAGAAAAAGTTATAACTAAGGAAGATAAAAGAAAAATGGTTATCAGACTTGAAAAAAGGTCATCTAATGTTTAGAATCTTACAAACACTCAACTCTACATGATAAATTAATTGATACTTGCAAATCAAGAATTGAATAGGAAATACATGGATATAGAAAATATGAGATCATAGATTTACCTAATGAGGAATGAGTTAAGATTAAAAAAAAAGAACTTGTGGAAATGACAAACAAGCCCAATAAAGCATTAAAATAATTTTAATAAATGATGAAATCATCTAGGCAATCTCAAAACACTTTTAGACAAGGAAATACAAAGAAACATTCATCTACTGAAGAAGGAGAATCATCCAAGAGTGGAGAGATGAGGAGCAAAAATTCAAAAGGAAAACCAACATGCTATCATTGTGGTATACTTGGACACACTACAAACATTTGTAGAAGCAAGAATGGTATACAAAATCATAAACCTAAGTTTACTAGTTTTTTTTTTCACTACAAAAAGTAAGGAAGTCATATACATGAGTGTAGATGAGGAATGACAAATACATCTATTGCACCTAAATTCGAAGGTTATTGTTATAATTGTCAAAAGTTTGACATAGAGCATAGGAATGCAAATCATGGGAAAACCCTAACTAGACAAATATGAATATATTGAAGAAATATTGTTCTAATTGTAACAATATTTAACATGTGAATAAAAATTATAGGACCCAAGCAACAATACCAAATAATGACCACATCAAGGGTAAAGTCAAAGTGCATTTTGAACAAACAAAGAAGAAGATGAATCAAACCTGGAAGAAAAAGGTGGAAACTAAAGGTAGTGGAAAAAATGAAGTCAAGGGCACTTAATCCAATGGAGAAGGTGATCACACCACCTTAAAATAATCAAGAAAGACAAGAAATGAACTATGTACTTAATGATTTATCTTACATCAGTTCCTAACATAAAGTGTGCAAAAGTTTACATCTACATGAGAAACAATGCATTAGAATAGATCTATGGAAAGAATAGTGCAAAAGAATCATTTATACAATGGGTATTAAATATCAATAAAAAATATCTATATTGACTAAGCATTGTAATATGGATTGAGTACTATTGAATTGTCTCTTTGCACAATGTTGAATGATAGGAATCCTTTCAAAATCCTCTCTTGAAAAGATAATCGAGGATTAAATTCAAGGTTCAGGGAAATCTTGTGACCTACTAAAATCCACTCAATTGAAGATAAATGTGTATGTTCACATCATACAAAGAGGCCTTTGTAGGTTTTGAACAATTTTAGATGATTTGTTTGATAGATTTCTAATTTGAAAAAGTAACCACAAAAGAGATATATATATTTTGTATTTTATGATTTATGATGAATGCAATTTATCAATGCAACTATATGATTTCTTATTTTAACCAAGTGTTAGAAATGAAAATAACAAAGAATAAGGTAATGAGAGGTTAAAGAAAATAACATGAAATGGAAATTCCTAATGGAGATAAACCATGAAAACAACACGTCTATGAATTAAATTGCCAAAAATGATTGGGTAAGAAACCAATGAAATTAGGAGTAATGCTTCCTCAACTCCACTGATATGATCGTTGATTAGAACTCAATAATAATTGAAAGATGTTTCAATTTTCATCAAATCACTAGGCCAAAAAATTGTGCTCATGTGAGACAAGCCGTTATGCAAGAATAATACCTGATCTTTTCTCCAATTCATTATGTCAGCTAAATTCATTAACACAAGGCAAACACCAAAACAAAAAGGTCACATAATCATAACAACAGAATAAAACCATTGGTTCCATTACTATTCATGAACATGTATTCAAAAAAAAACACAATATGAAAAGAATAATTACACTCAGAATGAGAGCACCAATACCATATATTATTGCATCAAAATAATGGCCTAGAGTACATATTACATCCATATATTTATAAGAAATCACGTCACCCATTTGTATTAGGAGAGAAAGCTCGTAAAATGTAATTCATACTAAAAACTAATTAAAAAAATCTAATTATATACAAACTGACTCTCTAAATGGTGCTAAGTAGGTCTCTGTTGGCCAAATCTTCCCTCCCACCAAAATTGCCATATTTGAATTCAAATATTAAATGGTCATGTCCCACCTTTAATATTAAACAATGCTATGAAATATGAAATAAATTAAATAAAAACCTTATAATATTTTTGTGTTTTTCTAAGTTTATTTTTGTAGCCCCCGCAACTTTCTCCAACTGTCAGATCTCGAATAGATCTATGGTAGTCACTTTCCCACATTTATAATTTCCTAGTGTTTAAAAAATGTGGGGAAGCTACCTTTCACCACATGTCCAAGTTGGGGCCTTGCTTCTTGTTTTTGGGTCATCTTTTGACTATGTTAACATGTCAATGTGAGTTAGAATATGGCCAAAATTCTATTGGTTGTCACTTTCTTACATTCTATATTTTATCAAAATTTCTGACAATGCAAGGAAGCAATGTTATGACATATTGACTGGTGGGTCTATTCTTTTGTGTGGGCTACTAGGGTTGAAAAGGAATGCTAGGTAGTTTCCAAGTGGAAAATATGTGTTAGTTGCTTTGTTCTAATTGTTCGAGGGTTTGCATGTCTATGGAGGTGGATGTCAAGTGTTCAGTGGGCCCAAAAGTTTTAAAAGCAAGCATAGTAATAACTAGGGTCTTTCATGATCATTGATCATTTGGTGATCGATGATCATCACTTTCTTCCAATATGGACTTTCATAGAAATTAGATAATGTAGGTAAGTAACAAATGGCCACATGTCCCGGCAGGCCTAGTTAAGGAAGTAAACACTGTAGCTTGCAATGATAGTTAAGTTGGCAGTTTCATAGAGCCATCATGGTCAAGTTTTAGAAGGTGGCACAATTAGTTGGCCAATGAGGATGTCAAACCTATGAATACCTCGTGAGGTGAAAAAAAAAAGAATAAATAATGCTATATTTCCACATGGCTCATCTTGGTTGTAAGACTTTGTTTGACTGCTGACCTTATTGATTTGTCAACTAGAAATGAAGGAAAATTGGGTTTCCTTGCATAATATGATCTATTTGATTGATCCCAACCACTCTAAGTTAATGTTAGGTTTCAAATGATGCAAAGGAAACTCTTCCCACCATCTGATCATCCATTTTGAGGAGTTTTAGCATTTATTGGCATCTTTTCCATCACTTTAGGGTTTGCTCAGTTCGGGGTTTCCATAATTTTCATGCCTCTACAAGTGTAACAAATAAAATCTATTATTTGGATTGTCTTGATTGTTCTCTAAGAACTTAATGGTAGTGGTTGTGGAGTAACTTCAGTTAGAAATATCTTAGTTATGCATGAGCTATAAAGGCAAATTTTGTAATCTTTGGAAGGGTCAATCTTTCTTTGATTCTCTAGTATTGCTTCTATGCATGCTACTATAACTTCTCATGCATCTAAGCCACTGTAATCCTCTACTAAGTCTCTTTTAGCCATTAACACACTGTGCAAGATTTCTTTGCCTCTGGTTAATGTTCTTGTCTATATTATGCAATTTACATGATTGTATGTACTTTTTGACATTTGAATGATATTAAGTGAAGACTCTATTGATACAATTGATTAATTTCGTGTTGTCATCGATTGTTAGTGTATGTTGAGATCACTCAAGCAATAAAGATAGTTTTTTGTGTCTACTGAGCATTCCTGTGTTTGCCCAGTTTAGAAGGTAGTGTCTACCAAGTTCACAGTTTATGTTGAGTTCACTCAGGTGTTGAAGGAAAAGTTGCAGAAAGTGAGTATTAATCAAACTCACTCGGTTAATGAAGAAAAGTTGGATGGAACCAATGCTAACTAGTTCACTCAATTTCCAAAGGATTTTCCTAAGTTTGCAATGTTAACTGAGCTTTTGTTGGTTAACAAAGGAAATCATTTCTGAGTTAATGTCTTTCGAACTGGGTCAACTAAGGAAGGATTTTTTTTTTTTTTTTTGTATTAAGCTTAATTGATTTATCTATTGATTCCAGCCAACTTAGGTGATGAATATTTATAATTCTAAGTTGTATTTGAGCCGACTTGACAAAGTAGAAGATATAAGTATAAGGTCAAGTTGTGAATTCTAAGTGTGTAAGTGAAAGAGATGATGACGTGATTGAAGATCTAATGATGAGAAGAGGAAGCATATTTGAAGGATAAGTAGAACATCCTTGTGGAGAAACAAATCTATATACAATTAGGAAGGATCAAGTACAAGCCAAAACAAAGATTTGTAATTAGCAAATCGGTTGCATTCAAATCAGGTCATCTCATTGTTACTCTCTAATCATTGTAGTAATGATCTAAATCTCTTAACAAAGTTGGTTTAATAGCTATTTGCAAATCCTCTAACAAGGTGACAATTCAATTAAATTGTTCTCAAGACCTATAACAAGGCCACTCGTAATCGGGTGATTAAATCCTCAAATAGGGTCACACCTAATAGTTTGTTTTGTAACCTTTAATAGGGTTGGCTACTAATAGGGCTCACTTTAGAAGAATGAAAAACAATAACTAGTTGCAATTGGTGGTTTTTCCCAAATTGGGTTTCTACATTAAATCCTGGTGTCAAATGTGTTTGTACTATTTTCTCTTATGTGTGTGCAACTAAGTTAAGTTAATGGTAATAAAAAATAACATCTAAGGCTTTATAAGTTAATCATAAACTGAGCTAATCCAGTTATTACCAAGTTAAAACATTTTGTATGTATTCACTAAGCATCAACAATATTCAATTATCTATTTGCTTTATGTACTAACATCTAAGGGATCTGGGATTTATTTTAGTAGTAATTGATTCATCCCTCCTCTCTCAATTACTCCTCTTATATTTCCAACAATTGGTATTAGAGATTTTGGTGCTTGCAGAGAAGGTTTCAAGGATCTAAGCTAAAGATCAGGATGTCTTACAAAAAAAAGATTCCCAAGCTAAATAGAGACAATTTTGTAGCATGGCAAGGACTAATGAGGTTACATTTGGCTACCATTAGTGATTATGGTTGCAAGTATCTTGATGTTGAATACAAGACTCCCACTAGAACATTATAAGTTGAAGAGTTGTTGAAAAGAAGAATCATAATATCATGATGATTGATATTGCATCTTCTCTCAGTTATGATGAATTTGATGAGGTAAAGGATTGCAAAAATACTTTTGAAATGTGGAACAAACTAAAAGATGTCTATGGAGGAGATGAAAATGTAAAAAGAGCCAAAGTAGAAAGCCTTTGAGGACAATTTTATCAAATGAGAATGAGTGAAGAGGAAAACATTGAAAAATATGTGGAAAGAATCAAGGCTAGTATAAGTGAAATCAAAGGATTTGGAGGAGACATTAAGGAGGAAACTATTGTAAGTAAAGTGCTCAGAACTCTTTTTCCCATTTATGCAATCAAAGTATCTACAACTCAAGAAATGAGATGTGATCCAAACAAAAAATTAGGTTTGGATGCTCTAGTTGAAAGATTGACAACTTTTGAATTAGATAACTATGATAACTATGTTCCTGTTTCAAAGAATATTGAATCTACATTTAAAGCTAAACTCACACTCAAAGAAAATGGCCAAAATTCAAAGTCCAGTCAATCAAGAAGTGAAGAAGATGGAACATCACAAGAAAGTTCAGACAATGATCTTGAAGTTGTTGAATCCCTACTTGCAAGGAAGTATTCCAAAGGTAGAGGAAAGTACAAAGGTAAAGTTCCTCTAATTTTCTTTTCTTGTGAAGAAGTTGGTCACATTGCTGCAAGGTGTCAATTAGAGAAAACAAAGATGAAAAGAAAAGTAATAACTACAAATGCAAGAAGGATTTCATGAACTACAAGAACCACAAGGACAAGAAATCTTGTTTTATGGCCAAAGATTTTGATAACAATGAAGATGAAATGGTATACATTGTTGTAAAGGATGAATCTAATGATGAAGCAGATAAGATGGCAATTGTCTCTCATGTTAGCAAAAATGATACATGGATTATTGATAGTGGCTGCTCACATCATATGGTTGGAGATAAAATAAAATTTGAGGATATGGAACCTTATAATGGAGGTAGTGTGAGATTTGGAAACAATGAACCTTGTTGCATAAAAGGAAAAGGGCGTATCTCATTGACCAATGAACTTGTATGTGACAATTTTTATTAGGTTGAAGGATTAAAGCATAATATGCTAAGTGTGGCATAGTTGAACAAGATTGGATTCAAGATAGAATTCATCAAAGGCAGGGCCAAACTACTAGATGGAAAAGGAAATTTAGTTAGATCTGGCAAGAAAACAAAAGGTGACTTATTTTATCTTGATCTAAATGAAAATTCATGTTTTATTGATCAAATAGAAGAAATCTAGTTATGGCACATAAGACTATGCCATGTAAACTTTGATAATCTGATTAAGATTAGCAAACATAAGAGAGTAAGAGGTCTTCCTAGTTTGAAGAAACCTAACATGGGTCTATGGAAGAATTGCCAAATTAGTAAGATGGGAAAAACTAGTTTCAAAAGAAAAAACTATTAGTCTAAAGAGGTCTTAGAAATTGTGCATACTGATTTATGTGGTCCTATTGGAATAGAGAGTTATAGTGGAGAAAAAACTTTCATTCTTTTTGTTGATGACTATAATGTAGTTGAAAGAAAAATCTAAAGCTTTTCAAAAGTTCAAGTGGTATCTGGCAAGAGTAGAAAAAGAAACTAGAAATAAATTAAAATGTTTGAGATTAGAAAGAGGTGGTGAATTCATCTCCAATGAATTCAATAACTTCTACATTGAAAGTGTAAACAAAAGATAGGTATGAACCCTTGGTACACCTTAGTGGAATGGTATAGCTGAAAGAAGGAATATATCCATCATGGATTGTACAAGAACCCTGATGATTGAAAAGAATGTTGCTCTCAAATACTGGAAGGAAGCTATCAACATTGTAGTTCATACCTTGAATAGATTTTAGTCAAAGAAAGATTCAAATAAAACACCTTATCAACTATGGTATGGCTACAAACCTAATGTAAGTTACTTGAAAGTATTTGGCAGCAAATGTTATATATTGAAAGAATCTAGAAAAGGAAAATTTCATGTAAAAGGTGATGAAGGCATATTTCTAGAATACTCCTATAGAAGTAAGGCTTATAGATGTTTGAATTTGTCTACTCACAAAATTATAGAAAGTGCACATGTTAGAATTGATGAATTTTCAAAAAAGAGTGAAGAAGAAAGCAAAAAGGAACCTAAAGATTATAGAAAGTTTGTTTACTATGAACCTGATACCTTACCAAATCTATCTGAGAGAAATGAAGCTTCATCTCTTGAATCCCTAGAAACTCCTATATTTTAAGGTGTCTAGAAACAAGCTAAATGAAGATGGAAAAGTTTCTAGAAATAAAGCAAGATTGGTATGTAAAGGATATTCTCAAGAAAAAGGTATTGGTGGTGAAACTTTTTCTCCTTTTCCAAGATTAGAAGGTGTTAGAACTATACTAGCATATGCAACACATAGAGGATTTAAAGTATATCAAATGGATGTTAAACCTGCATTCTTGAATGGAATTCTTGATGAGAAATTCTACATTGAGGAACCAGAAGGTTTTGTAGATCCTAGCAGAAGAGAAATGGTTTCCAAATTACACAAAGCTTTATATGGTCTCAAGTAAGCACCCAAAGTTTGGTATGAAAGACTTTATAACTATTTGGTACAGATTGGCTTTCAAAGAACAAATGATAACAATAGCCTATATATCATGGAAGGACTGCAAAAGAAGATTGTGTTGACAGAGATATTTGTTGATGATATTCTATTTACAAGAAATGATGACTTATGCAAAGCATTTTTAGAAGAAATGAGTAAAGAATTTGACATGTCCATTTTTGGTGAAATAAAATTCTTTGTTGGACTGTAGATTCAACAAAACAAAAATGGTATCTACATCACTCAATCTAAGTATATCAAGGAAATATTGAAGAAATTTGGAATGGAAGAATCAAAATTTGTTGGAACCCCTATGACTACTAGACATAAGCTCTCCAAAAATGATGATTCCAAAGAAGTAGATAAGACCACATATAGATCAATGATTGGAAAATTATAGTATGTAGTTCACACAAGGCTTTATATTTCTCTACCAATTGGAATAGTGGCATGATTCTTAAAAAATCCCAAAGAAAATCACATGATGGTAATTAAGAGAATCATGAGGTATTTGAAAGGTATAGAAGACTATGGTTTAAGGTACAAACTTGGAGGCAATTTGGACTTAAAGGTATTTACTAATGCTAATTAGGCAGGAAGTATTGATGATAGGAAAAGCACTAGTGGTGGAGCATTATTTCTTGGTAAAAGACTAGTATCTTCGACAAGCAAGAAGAAAAATTGTACATCAATCCACAACGAAGGTAGAATATGTAGTAGCAATAGTCAGTTGTTCTAACATTGTTTGGTTCAAACAACTATTGGAAGGAATGAAGGTAGAGATCAAATATCTAGTTGTCATATATTGTGATAACATTAATGCAATCAATATATCAAAGAATCTAGTAATGCATTCCAAAACAAAGCACATTGCTATAAATATCAATTCTTAAGAGAATTGGTGCAGGACAAAGAAGTTAGATTGAAATATGTGAATACAAAGGAACAGATTGTAGACATATTCACCAAGCTATTACCTAATGATGCATTTTTGTATCTGAGGTAATCTAGTTGTCATTCCCCTATCTAAAATTCAGTAAATAAAGTTTAGTGAATGCATAGACTAGAACCTGTTGAAGGTCAATCAATTGGGTAGAATTAGCAATGACATATTGCAAATGAATCAGTACTTGAGGTACATGGATATTAAATAAAATTTCTATCTTTAGTATGTGTTGTCAAAGAGGGAGAGGTTTATTGTCATATCTCATAAGAAATTTCTCTAAGAAGGAGAAGTTTGCAGTAAGAAGGAGAAGTATACAGAAGTTTTTTGACAAAGGGAGAAATCTAAAGACAAGAAAGAGTTGACACTAATAGAGGGATTTCTCATGGATGAGAATTATAATGAAACTAAGGATTTTCCTTGCTTTATTCTTTTCTCTAGAAATTTCATTGTGACATAACATGTTGTGTTGCCGTCAATGCCAAAGAGGGAGATTGTTGATACAATTGATTAATTGTGTGTTGTCCTTGACATAACACAAATGTCATATCAGTTTCAGTTAGTGTATGCCAAGCTCACTTAGGAAATGAAGACAATTTTTCATGTCTAACAAGTGTTCTTTTGTTTTCCTAGTTCAAAAGGTAGTTTCTACTGAGTTCATAGTGTATGGCGAGTTCACTCAAGCATCGAAGGAAAAGCTGCAGAAAGCGAGTGTTAACCGAGCTCACTCAGTTAATGAAGGAAAGTTGGATGGAACCAGTGCTAACCAAGTTCACTATGCTGCCAAAGGATTTTTGTGAGTTTGTAATGTTAACCAAGCTTATGTTGGTTAACAAAGGAAATCATTTCTGAGTTAGTGTCTGTCGAACTAGGTTGGCTAATGAAGGATTTTCTTATTTTTTTGTATTAAGCTTAATTGATTTATCTATTGATTCTAGCTGACTAAGGTGATGAATATTGATTATTCTAAGTTGTATTTGAGCTGACTTGACAAAATAGAAGATATAAGTATAAGGTCAAGCTATGATTTCTATGTGTATAAGTGAAAGAGATGATGATGTGATTGAAGATCTAATGATGAGAAGAGGAAGCAAATTTGAAGGATAAGTAGAATATCCTTATGGAGCAGCAAAGCTATAGATGATCAGGAAGGATCAAGTACAAGCCAAAATAGAGATCTATAATTAGAAAATTAGTTTCATTCAAATTAGGTCATCTCATTGTTACTCTCTAACCATTGTAGTAGTGATCTAAATCTCTTAACAAAGTTGGCTTAACAACTATTTGCAAATCCTCTAACAAGGTGACAATTTAATTAAATTGTTCTCAAGACCTCTAACAAGGCAAATCCTAATAGGGTGATTAACAAGGTCACACCTAATAGTGTGTTTTTTAACCTTTAACAAGGCTGGCTCCTAATAGGGCTCACTTCAAAAGAGTGAAACACAATAACTAGTTGCAATTGGTGGTTTTTTCCAAATTGGGTTTCCATGTTATATCCTGGTGTCAAATGTGTTCATACTATTTTCTCTTATGTGTGTGTAACTAAGTTAAGTTAATGGTAATCATAGATAACATCTAAAGATTTATAAGTTAATCATTTACTGAGCTAATCCAGTTATTATCGAGTTACAACATTCTATATGTATTTACCGAGCTTTAGTAGTATTCAATTTTCTATTTGCTTTTTGTACTGACATCTAAGGGATCTAAGATTTATTTTAGTAGTAACTGATTCACCCCTTCCCTCTTAGTTACTCCTCTTATATTTCCTATTGGGATTCAAAATTGAAGCCCTAATTTTGACTACCATTGAAAAATAAAGCCCTATAAATGATTTTTAATGCATATGTACCTAGTTGTACTTGTGAGGCTTAAGAGGTGTTTAATATTTCTAAAACCTTGCATTCAATATGTATGTGTGTTCCATGAAGATTAATTGTCATTTTGAGTGATTATGTGAAGTCTTGTTTTGAGCAATGTCCAAATCTACATTTTTGCCTAAGTGTCAAACAACAACAGGAGGTTGTGTTTGCAATTGAATATCTCACACCCAGTAATGTTTCATGACTCACAACTTTGGGACTGTTTAGTGTCCATACCAAAGAGCCTATATTTTAGATTTTGAGTCATTTTGAGTCTATTTGACTAGATTTTGAATCCCTCAAAGTTGGTCATTTGTTAGTGTAATGCTGATGTGAATTGTTTAGAATTCTAGAAGGCCCTACTTGACTTGTTATAACTTTAACCTAGTTGACCAAAATGATAAAATTCCTATTGAATTACATTATAGTGGTCAGAGATATGTTGTGTTTTAATTTTGAGCTTATGGTGAATCCGTTTGATCAGTTTTCAAATGCAATTTGTAATTATTTTACTGGTGTCAAGAAGTGCAGAGTTATCAGAACCCCTATTTGTGATTTTATAACTTGAGATCTATGATAAGTGAGATCAAATTGATTGTACCACTATGTTTTGATTTGAAAATACTATAAGTATGCCAATTTTCAAGTCTTGATGAATCCATTTGCACACTTTCCCATGTCAATTCCATTTGCAAAAAATGTTTTTTTTTCCATTGTTTCAATCTGCAAAATTTGAGTAGCCCACTTTGACCGCTCATCAAATGCATCCAATTATTCATCATGAGCCCAAATTGTAGATTTTTATTTTCCTCATGACAGTGAACCAATGCCCTATTTTTTGTTTCCCCAAGTGCCTATTTACCCATTTTTCAAAGCCAAATCCAAAAGCAATTTATGGTTTTCAGACATGTTTTCATGCAATAATTCTGAGAAGGCAACTTTGATAGTCAATATCTTTTGACTAGGAATTCATCATGAGACAAGATTGGACAAGGTGTAAGAATGTAGAACAGAGAATTAGTATGTTTGATTCTTGATTTTAATTAGGTGTTTGGATCAATTTTTAAGGCTAGTCAAAAGACCTCCTGGCACAAAGTTGACAGTTTGCAAAAAAGATGTAAAATGAGTTTCAAATTGGTTTCCAGTGGTTTAATTTTGATCAAATCAGTATCAGATGTTCTATGGATCAATTTGATGAATCAGTTGTCTGAAAATGAATTTTTTTTAGCCAAACCCACTTTTGGAGATTGACTAAATCTCACCTGATTGATAAAAAGTGATGGGTTTGACAAAGTGTCAATGGTAGTGACTCTCTAATTTCATGAATCTTTACATGGAAGTATATTTTGAAGGGTTGGAGCAACTTTATCGCTTTATATTTGTGATGGCAATGACACATGTTTTTACAATTGCTTAACTGTGTTGCTAGTAATTGTCAAGATTTACAAATGGTCACAATGGGAAAATAGGCATAGTCAAATACTCATGAAAATATAAAAAAGCTTTCAAGAGCCTTGACCTTGAGAAGGTAGTCAACCTTTGTGAAGTACCATACATAAGGTTCTTAGAGTAGGAACATATTCTTTGTCTGGATGGTGTGTTTCATTCGATAGTTTCGTGAATCTGTTTCAAAGGGAGTTACACATATGAAAATGGTTTTTCATGCACATAAGGAAGTTGATGATATTCATTATAAACCTCTTGCATTGGTTAGTTAGTGACAAGTCTTTTAGCATATTTTAATGGAATTTTTCAGTACGTGTAATACTCAATAATCAAGTCATCTCACCAGCAACTATTTACATGTCATTGCCTTCTCAAAATTTTTCCTATATATCTTGCTAAGAATTACAAGAGAAAAGGTAGCCTAGAAAACATTTACAAATTATGGATCTAAAGGAAATCCTGGTAGATTACCATCCATGCCATGAAAAGGGAGATATCTAGAATGTCAGCAGATGACTGTATCAAACGAGTTGTGATTGTTGACATGTCAAATGGGATAGCTGGTGACAAAGATATACCTCATCCAAGCATTGGAAATGCTGGAAGAATGGAAGTCCCAAATGATGATATGCAACATAAAGTTATGATTGAAATAGTTGAGAACCATACGCTTGAGGCTATTGTAATTGATGAAATATGGATAGAGCTTGAAGCATTGGTAGCTAGTACTATTGCTCAACGTGGAATCTAGCTGGTTGGAATTGCTCATGGAGTAACTATTCAAAATCTCATAAAGAATCCATCTTTTGAGATGCTTGTTGGTGGCATATAGAGTGTTACACTTGGAGAGGAAGAAACAGTTTGCAGGAGATGTTAGGAACAATTGAAGTTTGAAGGCAACATTTGAATGGAGAAAAGCACCATTCATAGTGTCAAGAATAGGGAGCTAGCTAGGGGAAGCTGTAGCCCACAAATAAAAAAAGTATCCATAGGCAAAGAAGCTACCTTTTGAAAGAAGCAACTAGAAACAAGGAAAGGTAGAAGGTATAAAGAGGAGAATGTGGTAGATCCCATGATAGACGAAAATGACAAGGGATATTCAATGCATGAGAATGGAGGAGGAAGCAGAGTGGCATGTGCAAGTCAAGCAGAGGTTGAAGATAGCTACACTCCACAGTAAGCAGGAAGGCAACATTAAAGAGGAGGAAATGTAAATGAAGGAAGAAATAGGAAAGAAATAAAAGAAGTGCACTTTAAAACTTGTTTTTGTATAACATTTTCCATTTGATACCTAGTTGAAATTCTTTGTAAGTTGGTTTTTGTCCACACATACAATACAACAACAGTATTCTGACATTTTAATCTATTACCTACTTGAGAATCGAAACCTTCTTATATAGAATGACTTGAAAAATCAAATCCTAGGAATATGAATATCTTTTGAGTACAGGAAATTAGTGATTAAACTAGAGTAAAGTGCTTCACTTTCATTGGCAAGATCATGCTCAACAATATAAAGAAAAAAAAGTAAAAATAAATTATCCCACATTGTCAAAGTGGGGGTACTTTTCTTTGTTTAAATACTCCCACACACGATATACTTGTTTTCTTTGAGACAACAATAAGTTGCAGTGCATGTGGTGGACCCTGTGGGTCCCAGCTGACCAGAGGTTAAAAAGTTAAATTTTAAACAACATGTGATCATCCAAGACATTGATGTTAGTAGCAATGTGGAGATCTAGACTAGTCATTGAATGACATGTGGAAAATAGATGATATCCTAAGATGAGATCAAAATCGAGTGCCATGTGTCATAGTGGACACATGATGGCACAATGCTTCCCCACTTCTGGAAGATGCTTAGGAGTTAAGAAAAGTGGGGAAGCTCCAAGCCACCATGTGGCAGTGGGCCTAACCTGTGGTAATGAGGTGGGTGCAAATTTTGGACCACTAATAGAGTGCCACATAGCAATGATGTGTCAAGTGACATGATGTGGTAGATGATGTAGTAGTATGAGAGCCAATCAAGTGCTACCATGTGGTAGCTCAGTCAAACTAGGTTTGACCCAAGATCCAAGGATAAGGGAAAATTTGAAAGTGGTAAAAAATAATTTCAATTGTTTTCTTAAACAAGGGTACATGTAGATTTTTTCAATCTAAAAAGGTTTTATTCTAAAGTCTGAACTTTAGAATATTTAAATTTTTTGAAAAACTCAAAAGTACAGACTAGAGGCCATGCTAGGGGTATATTTTTCAAACTGAGATTCTGGGGGATTTCCTGTAGGTGAATATAGGCATATTCTATATCACCAGAAGTGGGAGAAGATGAGATTTCCATTTGTGGAGTTTATTTTTGCACAAGAAGCTATTTGTTTGAGCTATAGGAGGTTTTCTCCCAGATTCCTAACTTGCAACCGCATTTAGGCATCGAAGTTAAATTTTGATTTCTAAGTAGAGTAATGACCTGAATATGTTTTAAAATGGTAAAAATGTAGTTGGAATCAATTTTGGTCACCTTCAAATTAGTTTAAACCTAAATTTTTACCAGCATTTCATGATGCAGTTCAGATATTTTCGAAAGAAAAATTATTTTCATCATTGAATAGAATATATTTCCAAGTTTGTTACATGATAATGATGAAAAAAAAATTAGATCAAAAGGGTAGAAAGAAAAGTAGGTTTTGCAATAACAAAGGATGGAATTTCAATTGGACACATGTCATCTTCAGATCAAAACTGGGAATTCACTCCTTGTCTATATCTTTATTTTTCTCATCCATTATAAGGGTACCAATTTTTCATTGTGAGACCATTGTTGGTTAGAAATTTCTTTCTGTGAGACCACTTTGTTGGGTCCAAAACTATGATTCCACCATTATTCTTCAGCATATCTCTTTGATATGACAATAGTAGTGAAGTTAATACAGTTAGTTCTAATATGTTAGATATTTATGTGTTTTAATTTCTTACATTTGAATGTATAGTTTCAAAGAAATTAATAAACAAGAGCAGAATCTCTTTATTTTCATTCAAATTCTCATCTCCTATCTTTATAATCTACAGTCTTATGCGGCTTAGGGGCAAACAACTGAGACCCATTTGCATCCCCTTAATGTTGTATGCCTAATATATTTCTCTATTGGAACAAAGGGCCAAGTAAATGTATGATGTATTTGATAGGATTGTTGGTTATTTGAGAAGGATATTTCATGATAATGAGGTCTTTATGAACACTGATGTCCAATTCGCAAAGTGATAGGATAGATCTAATGTCTAGGTGTATGAAATATATCCTTGATATCACAGATGTATGCATTTGATTCATGAAATTTCTCAATAGATAAGACATTGATCAGCTACAGGATCATTTTTTCTTACTGTTGCATATTTGGGATTTTTGCTGGAATTCAACATCATTAATCAATTGTATTTCCCTTTAATTTTGAAGAGCTAAAAGGTGATGCCCTCACTCTACTTGTGAATTCCATAGAGTCGCAACTTGATACTGCATATCTTGGTTATTACATAAGTATAGGAGATTAAGGATTTTATCTACTTTAATAGATTCAAGAATATGTTTTAGCACTGGTACCATATTAATTGAATCTAAGGTCCACCCACCTAGGTTTTGTAGAGCCTAAAGTAGAAGAAAGGTCTAGCCTTATAGTTGGCCTAGTGTCTGAGAGGATATGTTAAGGATGGGAGTTATTTGCCCCTAGATGTACCTTATTCTCATTAGGTTAATTTGGAACTATCCACATTTCAAAACACCAACAAAATGGAAACTCTACTAGGGAGTTGTATTGAATCTAAATGATAGACAAACCTTGAGAATTTGAGGAACATTCAATATGACAGGAAGAATTTGCTACAACAACAGGGTTGTGAGTTGTTTTGCATTTCTCTGCTAAAGTTTTGTGTTCCCCAATTAATCTTTATTCATGGATAGCAATATGTTGTGAGAATTGCATGTAAATTGTGTTCTATGATTTTTATAGGTCTATCTTGAATTAGTTCAATTTTTGCAAGTGCTATTGCAAAAGCTCAGAGTCAAAATTGTTTAAAATGGTTTCTCTCTTCTAAGTGTTTGACAATTTACAAAAGTTATACAAGTTGTAAATTCATCCAGATTTGTCATGCTATAAATCATGTTTTAAATATTTCTCATAATTGTGAGTGGTGACTCTAAAATATCTTTGTACTAGTGTAGATTGGTTATATATAAATATTTTCAAAGAGTTTTCAGCTTGGTAATGTAGATTTGAAAGTTATGTTAAGTTTTAGGCATGAAGAGAGAGTCTATAAGTTCTTGACTGATGAGTTTTAAAGTATTGTGTTGATCTACTATCATAACATTTTTGAATGATAAAATGAATCATGGAAGTGTTTTCATTCGTTTCTCCTAAAAAAGATGGCGGCTCTATAAGGATTTGATCAGTGGTGTGAAGAATTGAAATCAACACCTATGCCAATTAGTAGATCAATGTTTTCATGCAGCAACACTAAAGGTATTTTACACTTTCATGTGATTTCTTTTCCATGAAAGTAAGCTTTACATATGTGTTCTTTGTCAAGTGGTAATTTCAGCACTAAGTAGGAGATTGGTTTGATTTACCTAAGCATACTTTATGAAGAATAGATTCAGTAAGTGTTGTCATATTTTGAAGTATGTTTGAAGTTGAAATTGGTAGAAGCTATTTTTAGATCTGTTGCAAGTAATGAATTCTGAAAGTAATTATGGTGAATAATTTTTAAATTTGTTAGAAATATAAAATTTCCCTTCATCAAGTATGCAATCGGTTAGTAAGAATTATAAATCTTTTTCTACCAAGAGATACATGCCATTAAATTTCAATGGCATTCATGATGGCTAATCCATTTTCTAATTTCAAAGGACCATTTGAAGATCCTAGATTAGTTTTAGATGCTGACATTGATGACATGTGTGAGTACAAATCTAATTTTTTATTTGAATACAATCTGGCTATACATAAGGATACACAACTTCAAGGTATGTGTGACCTTTTTCCCCAAGTTGAATATGAAGCCTTCATATTCAAAGTTGATAGCATGAAAGATTTGTTTGATGAAGAGGATTTTTAGTTTGAGTCTGATATTTTTGAGCATGCTGATTATAACTTTCATAATGAGCAAGTTGTAGAAAGTGATTATAGTTTTTATACACATTATGAAAGTGAAGGTGTAGACTTCGTTCTATCAAGTGAGTTGATTCATGATGCTAATCTGATTGGTGAGACTAAAATGAATAATATTTCCAATTTACCTCATGAAATTTTAGATGAAAATCAGTTTTATAATAGAGGTAAAATCTTTTGTTGAAGTTTGGTGGCCCCGGGCCATCGTTTGTACATAGTAGAAGTAGTTCTTTCCTGCTTTCAATAAAGTTTTTCAATAGAAGTTTTTGTTGTCAAGTGTGTGGTCTACTATTTCCAAAGATATGAATCATTTCCATGCCCACAAGGGACATGCATCCCCAGATAGAGCCATTATTGGGACTCAAAATTGAAGCCCCAATTTTGAGTACCATTGAAAAATCAAGCCCTATAAATGCTTGTTAATGCATATGTACCTAGCTATACTTGTGAGGCATAAGAGGTGTTTAATATTTCTAACACCTTGCATTCAATAAGTCTATGTGTTCCATGAAGATAAACTGTCATTTCGAGTGATTTCGTGAAGTCTTGTTTTGAGCAATGTCCAAATCTATATTTTTGCCTGTGTCAAACAATGACATGAGGCTATGTTTACAATTAAATATCTTGCACCTAGTAACGTTTCATGACACACCAATTTGGAATTGTCTATTTTACATACCAAAGAGCCTATGTTTTATATTTTGAGTCATTTGGAGTCTATTTTACTAGGTTTTGAATCCCTCAAAGTTGGTCATTTATCGATGTCATGCTGATGCAAATTGTTCAAAATTTTAGAAGGCCCTATTTGACTTGTTATAACTTTGACCTATTTAACCAAAATGATAAAATTACTATTTCATTGCATTCTAGTGGTTATAAGAATGTTAAGTTTCAATTTTGAGCTTATGGTTAATCCGTTTGATTAGTTTTCAAACATGATTTCAAATGAAATTTGTAATTTTTTATTGGTGTCAAGAAGTGCAAAGTTGTTGAAACCCCTATCCATGATGTTATAATTTGAGATCCATGATACCTGAGATTGAATGGATTGTAACACTATGTTGTACTCTAAAAATACTTTAAGTGTGCCAATTTTCAAGTCTTGACGAATCCATCTACACACTTTCCTAGGTCAATTCCATTTGCAAAAAATGCTTTTTTGCCATTGTTTCAATCTACAAAATTTGAGTAGCCCACTTTGAAAACTCATCAAATGCATCCAGTTATTCATCATGAGCCAAAATTGTAGATTTATATTGTCCTCATGACAGTGAACCAATGCCCTAATTTTTGTTTCCCCAAGTGTCTATTTACCCATTTTTCAAAGCCAAATCTGAAAGTGATTCATGGTTTTCTAACATTTTTTCATGCAAGTAATTTTGAGAAGGAAACTTCAACCGTCAATATATTTTGATTTGGAATTCATCATGAAACAAGATTGGATAGGGTGCAAGTATGCAAAACAGAGAATTAGTAAGTTTGATTCCAGAGTCTGATCAGGTGTTTGGACTAGTTTTTAAGGCCAGTCAAAGAACCTCCTGGAACAAAGTTGATAGTTTACAAAAAGATGTAAAATGAGTTTCAAATTGGTTTCCATTGGTTGAATTTTGATCAAACTGGTATCATATGTTCTATGGATCAATTTGAGGAATCAATTGTCTAAAAAAAAAAAAAATTAGCTGGACCCACTTTTGGGGCCCGACTAAATCTCACCTAATAGATAATAAGTGATGGGTTTGACAAAGTGTTAGTAGTAGTGACCCTTTGATTTCATGAATCTTGCCATGGAAGTGGATTTTGAAGGAGTGGAGAAACTTCATTGCTTTATATTTGTGATGGCAATCACACATGTTTTTTTATAGCTTCTTAACCATGCTATTGGCAATTATCAAGATTTACACATGGTCACAATGGGAAAACAAACACAGTAACATACTCATGGAAATATAACAAAACTTTAAAGAGCCTTGACCTTGAGAAGGCAGTCAACCTTTGTGAACTACCATATAGAAGGTTCTTGGAGTAGGAACAAGTTCTTTGTCCAGATGGTGTGTTTCATTTGATAGTTTGGTGAACCTATTTCAAAGGGAGTTATGCATATGAAAATGGGTTTTCATGCACATAATGAAGTTGATGATATTTATTATAAACCCCTTGCATTGGTTAGTCAGTGACAAGCCTTTTAGTGTATTTTTATGGGATTTGTCAGTACGTGTAATACTCAATAATCAAGTCATCTCCCAATGACTATTTACATGAGAAGTCATTGCCTTTGCTAAAGTTTTCCTATATATCTTGCTAAGAATTACAAGAGAAAAGGTAGCCTAGAAAACATTTTCAAATCAGAGATCTAAAGGCAATCAAAGCAGATCACCATCCATCCCATGAAAAGGGAGATATCTAGACTGTTGGTAGATGACTATAACAAATGAGTTGTGATTATTGACAAATCAAATGAGATAGCTAGTGATAGAGATATACCTCATCTAGGCATTGGAAATACTCAAAGAATGCAAGTCCCAAATGATGATATGCAGTATAAAGTTATGATTGAAATAGTTGAAAACCATATGCTTGAGGCTATTGTAATTAATGAAATTGGGACAAATCTTGAACCATTAGTAGCTAGTACTATTGCTCAACATGGAATCTAGCTATTTGGAACTGCTCATGGAGGAACTATTTAGAATCTCATAAAGAATCTATCTGTTGAGATACTTTTTGGTGGCATATAGAGTGTTACCCTTAGAGATGAAGAAGAAATTTTCAAGAGACATTAGGAACAATTAAAGTTTGAAGGAAGCATTTGAATGAAGAAAATCACCATTCATAGTATCAAGAACAGGGAGCCAGCTAGGAGACGCCATAGCCTGCAAATAAAACAAGTATCCATAGGTAGAGAGGTTGCCTTTTGAAAGAAGAAACTTGTGACAAGGGAAGGTAGAAGGTATAAAGAGGAGAATGTGGTAGAGCCCATGGTAGAGGAAAATGACAAGGGATATTCAACACATGAGGATGGAGGAGGAAGCATAGCGACACGAGCAAGACAAGCAAAGGTTGAAGAGAGCTACACTCCACATCAGGCAGGAATGTGACATTAAAGAGGAGGAAATGAAAATGAAGGAAGAAACAGGAAAGAAATAAAAGAAGCACTCTCTAAAACTTGTTTTTATATAACATTTTATGTCTAATACCTGGTCAAAGTTCTTTGTAAGCTATTTTTTGTCCACCCATACAATACCACAACAACATTTAGACATTTTAATCTATCAGCTACATGAGCATGAAAACCTTCTTATATAGAATGACTTGGAAAATCAACTCCTAGGAATATGAATATCTTCTAAGTGAAGGAAATCAGTGATTAAATTGGAGTAAAGTTCTTTCCTTTCACTGGTAAGCTTGTGCTTAGCAATTTAAAGCAAAAACAATAAAAACTAATTATCCCACATTATCAAAGTAGGGGTACTTTTCTTTGTTTAAATAATCCCACACATGATATACTTGTCTTTGAGACAATGGCATTTGTAAGCCATAGTGCATGTGGTAGAGCCTGTTGGCGCTCAAAATTGTAGCCTAAATTTTGAGCACTATCGAGAAAATCAAGCCCTTAAATGCTTTTAAAGTGCATTTGTACCCAGCTATCAGTTTGAGGCCTTAGAGGTGTTCAATGCTTCTAGCACCTTTCATTTAGGCTGTCCAAGTGTTCTATGAAGTTAATTTGAGATTCTGAGTCATTTGGCAAAGTCTTGTTTCGAGCTAGTGTGAATTATGTATTTTAACCCTAAGTGTCAAATAGTGACAGGAGATTGTGTTTGCATATAAATATCTCACACCCAGAAATGTTTCATGACACCACTTTGGGAATTTCTAGTGTTTGTACCTAAGAACCTATGTTTCAAATTTTGAGTCATTTCGAGTTTGTTTGACTAGGT
Organism: Cupressus sempervirens; assembly: GCA_028749045.1. Classification (NCBI taxonomy): domain Eukaryota; kingdom Viridiplantae; phylum Streptophyta; class Pinopsida; order Cupressales; family Cupressaceae; genus Cupressus; species Cupressus sempervirens. Next base: position 332,697,439 of record CM053784.1, on the reverse strand, counting down.
TTTGAATCCCTCAAAGTTGGTCAATTTTCAATGTCATGCTGATATGAAATGTTCAGAATTTTGGAAAGCCCTATTTCACATGCTATAACTTTTGACTAGTTGACCTGAATGCTAAAATTCCTTTTGCTTTGCATTGTAGATGTCAGAGACTTGTTATGTTTCAAGTTTCAACTTATGACGAATCTATTTGATCAGTTTTCCAATGTGATTCCAAATGGAATTTCTATCTTTTTACTGGTGTTAGTATTTGTAGATTGATCGGTACCCCTATTCGAGATGTCATAACTTGAGATCTGTGATAAGTGAAATTAAATTGATTGTACCCCTGTATATTTTTTTGAAAATACTCCAAGTGTGTCAGTTTGCAAATCTTGAAAAATTTGTATGCACACTTTTCCAAGTCAATTCTGTTTGCAAAAATAACGTTTTTGCCATTGTTTTCAATATGTAAAATCCAAGTAGCCCACTTTGAACGCTCACCATTTGCGCCCAGTTATTCTTCATGAACCAAAATCACAGATTTATAATGTCCTCATGACAGAGAACTAATGCCCCAAGTTTTATCTTCCCAAGTATTCATTTGCACAGTATTCAAGGTCAAATCAAAACCCTATTTGTTGTTTTCTGATGTGTTTTCTTGCAGGTAAACCTGAGAAGGCAACTTTGACAATCAATATCTTTTGACTGGGAATTTTTTATGAGACAAAATTTGACAGGGTAGGAGTATGCAAAGCAAAAAATTAGTGAGTCAGATTCCAGAGGTTGACTAGGTGATTTGGTCAGTTTTTAAGGCCAGTCAATGGAGCTCCTGACATGAAATTGACAGTTTGACAAGAAGTGGTAAAATGAGTTTCAAATCAACTTTTCAGCAATCAAATTTGATTTGAATTAGTATCACATGTTCAGTTGATCAATTTTCTAGCTCAGTTGTTCGAAAATGAAATTTTTTTAGTCAGACCCACTTTGGGGCTCGACTAAAAATTCTCTAGACTACAGGTTGAGGAGGTGTTAGATGTGAAACTTGGAGTGCACTGTCTTTTTATCAACATATTTATATTCCAAAAAAGGGAATGAAGAGGTATTTCAAGTTGTATTGCAAATGTCAAGTTTTGAGAAGCTTCGAGATTTTGTTCTTGTGTCATTACAAGCAATGCATAAACAATGGTCAGATGCTATAAATATGTTTAAAGGACAAGTTTCACCATTTTTCATCTCTGCTTGGAGTTAATGCATTAGTTTCAAATCAATAGGATGAATTTATGTGCTTGAATTCGACATTAGATCAAATCTTATTCTCTCCATTTTTTTCTCCAAATGAGATTTTATTATACACAATTCAAAGAGTAAAACCCAAAGTTGAACCAAAAAATGTACAAATTACACAAGAAGATGCTAAATGAGGAAGGTAAATGTTGTTACAGTTTGGTATGGGGTAGGGGACAGTCCAATCCATAGCATGCTCAAGGGAATCCACACCTACAAATAATAAGGAACTTGCGTGCAATGTATACAAGAGGACCTTCATGCCAAATAGTTGATAAGTTGCAGGCATTAAAAGTAAGCAGCCACGGCATTGAAGAGCTAACACATTTTCAACCTGGTGCATTGTAAAAGAATATCAAAATGCAAAATGTCAAAGTAGGAAGCATCACATATAAACACCATATATGCCACCCAAGTGCTACAAATAAAGGAGCTCACGGTATAAAGAAAGGAAGCATTAGATTCAAATATGATCTAGTGCAGAAATAGAGAGCTTTGAGCCTACATTTGAGTCAAATCCACATCACAAAAGGAATGATGTTTTAGAAAGAAAGCCGCATGTTTATATATTAAGGGCTTTTATGGGTGTAGATTCAAAATGTCTAAGGTAGGTTATGAAGCTTTACGCTAAGGAAAAGACCACTCTAAGTTTAAACAAAATGCTAGCAATGCAACTGGAAGACCACAAATGTGCAAGGAGTTCCAGTAGTAGTCAATGCTAGTACAAATGGCAATCAATACCAAATCCTCAGCCACAACAGAGGCATGCATTCTAAAAGCAAAGCCACAGTCTAAAATTTTATTCAACGCATTTAAAAGGTAGATCATGCTCAACAACAAAGGAATCAACGCCTTGGTAGGAACATAAAAGAAACTATCCATGCATTAAAGAACATGAATTGAAAAAGGAGAATTCACATGGCATCGGACAAGAATATCATTTCACGAATGATGGACACATAGCTCATAGGGAAAGTTATAACAGGATTTAGTCCCACATTAGGGAGGGGACATAATTATTAATGTTTAAATACATTCCTGCTCACCATTGAATGTGTCCAAACAAATTAAGCTTTTGCAAGCCGTTCACCAATGCACACGGGCCCCACTTGACGATGTCCTAGATGGATGACATCAACTTGTAATCCATTTAGTCTGGGGTTAATTTTGAACTAGATTATGCATGTGCTAATGTGGCAGGAAAATGTTGAGATCGTGACATGTGGATAATTTGACCATTGTCACTATGTCAGCATAGGAAAGATGCATGAGAGTTAACATCGTGAGATAGCGATGATGATGTGGCAGCAGGTCTCAGAGATGGTGATGTGGCACTCAAGAGCAGGGTGATAACATGGAGTTCTTGACGAATCATAAGGTGCCATGTGGCACAAATTTCAAGGCAAACAATGATGTGGTGGGAAAATCCCATAGTTCACCAAATGTTGACATGTGGACAATCTAATGATTGTTGCTATGGTGCTATAGGAAAAATGCATGAACATTACCATAGTGACATAGCGAGGGATGATATGGCAATGACATGTGGCAGATGGTGTAGATCAGGCAGGCCAATCAACAAGTGACATGTGGCGCCAGTCAAACAAAGACCTTGAGTTCTTATAGCAGGGGAGTCATTTTCAAAATGATATTCTGGAGGTTTCTGGTAGCCAAAATGGGTGCTTCAATATATTGTCAGAACCGGGAAGAGCTGAATTTTCCATTTCTGGAGTCAGATTATGCATAGGTGTTCATCGGTTCATGTTGTAGGTCAATTTGTAAAATCTTGGGTATTGACAATGGAACAACCATATTTCATCATGAAGTATTAGAGTTTGTTGCAGGGCATTTTTGAAGACTTTTTGGAATTTGAATGTGAAGAAAATCAAGCCAAATCAGTTTTCTTGCATTATACAAGCCATTTTCAACTAATTTGTTACTTTTACTGAGTTCAATTTTTCACCAAAATTAGTTACATTTTCATCATCGAATTTCTGAGATATTTTGATGCCTTTGAGAACCAAAATGAAGGGATTTGATTTTCAGTTAGAAGGAGAAGGTAGAGAGAGGTTTCTTCTACTTCTTGGGAAGGATTTCTGAGTGGACAGATGTCAATTGCAGATTGAATCTAGGAATTCCTTCTTGCTATATCTATCTTTTTCTTTCTCTTTATAAAGGTTCCAGATTTTTCACTGAGAAACCAGTTGGTTCCAGTCTTTGGAGAAAAACTACTCACTGCTATGAAACCAGGTTTTGGTTCTAGTTTTTGATGTGTTCTCATGACCGTGACACCATTTTTCAGAAATTTCTCTTGTATGAATAGTAGTAGGAAGATAAATACAGTAAGTTCATATCTGTTAGGTGTTTTCATGTTTTTATTTCATGCATTTGGTTGTATTGTTTCAAGGAAATTAATACAAAGGGTAGAAGAATTTCATTATTTTCATTCTAATTCTTGTCTCCAGTCTGATTGAGTTGTAATGTTTTATGACCTTTGAACAAAGATCCTAGGTCATAGTTGTAGTCCCTTAAGGTTTTATGTTGTTTTGTTGTTGCTTATGACTCAAGCAGTTATGTAAATGCTTTAGTAAATCAATAGGGTCACAAGTTTGTTGAGAAGGATATCATGTAAGAATGAGGTTTGGATTTAGCACAGATGTTTATTTACAATGTAAATAGATAGATTGTATATTTGAATATATCCATAAGTATCAAATATCCATATGCATGCATTTGATTCCACACTAATAAGTTTATAGGATCATTTAGTTCTTGATGATGCATACTAGGGGTTTTGTTGAATTCAACATTATAAATCAAATGTGTTTTACTCTTTCATGTTGAAGAGCTATAATAGAATGCCCTCACTCAGCTTGTGAATATTCTAGATTTGCATTTAGCTACTACAGATCTGTGTCATTTCATGAGTTACTAGGAGATATAAGGGTTTCATTTGCTTAAAAGATTTAGGGATACATTTTTGCACTAGTACGGTATCATTTGAAAATGAGGTCTACCCACCTAGGTTTAGTAGAGCCTGAAGAAGAAGAAGGGTCATGCCTTATAGTTGGCCTATTGTTAGAAATGGCATGTTGAAAATTGGAGTTAGCTACCCCTAGATATGTTAGTTTCTCATTGGGATAATTGAAAACCCTCCAACATTTTCAAACACCAAAAAAATGGCGACTTTGCTGGGGAGTTGTGTTGAGATTCATGATAGACAAACCTTGAGAATTTAAAAGGATTCAACACAATAGAAGGAGAGACACAAAGAAAGTTTTCATATAGTAGTAAGTTGATGTGTTCAGTCCATTTCCTTGCTACATTTTTGTGTCCCCAGTAAGCTTTATTCTATTATAGTAGTAGTTCTTGAATTGGATGTACATTGTGCTGAGAAATTAGTGTACCTTCAATCAGTTCAATTTTGTAAGTTGTTGTAAAAAAATCAGAGTCTAGAATCCAAAAATGAAGAGTATCTTATTCTCTTTTCAAAATATTTGAGGATTTGCAAGTTATTTCATGCTGAGAGTCAGGTTCAGAATTAGATCAGTAATAATCTGTGTTTTAAAAACTTTTCTCACAATGGTGAGTGGTGACTCTATCTCTGCAACTAGTGGCATTTAATTGTACATATATTCTATTGAGGGCTTTCAACACATTGTTGGGAAGATCTGAGTTTGTGGTTGAATTTTTTGTTTGAAAAGAGGAGTGTAGTTTGGATCAGATAGTGTGGAAGAGTTATGTTCTAGCTTTGTTTAGAAGTTTCAATTTCAAGATAAATCTGAAGAGCATTTCTTCTACCTTCTATTGTTTCAAATCAGATTATAACTTTATTCAAGTCTAATTCAATTCATGTCTCACTTAATGTGAGTGGAAACTCAAAATTAATCTCTGTACCAGTGTAGTTTTATGCGTGAATTGTGATTAGTTATTTTAGGAGAAGACAAATCTGATGAGGTTGAAATATTTAAGTGGTTGCAAGATTTGTGGTGTGTTGATTCAAAAGGTTTAGTAAGGATTTGGTAAGACTTGGGGTCTTCTATTGTAAATGGTAGACAAAGAACTTTTAGCCATCCGAATCTTGAGGTATTCTCATTTTCATGTTTTCTCGTTTCATGAAAATTGATTGTGAAAAGTGTTCTCCATCAAGTGAATTTCAGCATTAATAGGAGAAGAATAGTTTCAGAGTTTTATACACTTCATCAGATCAAGTTTTAGCTTGTTGTTTTAAAGTTGTGAAGTGTATTTGAAGTGTTCATTTGGTAGAGGGTTGTAAAGATCTCCTACATGTTATAAATCAGAATTTATTATGGGTGAATGAGTTTCATATTTTGAAAAGAATGTCAAGTTTTATTTCACCTAGTATGTAGCCAGTCAGTAAAGTTTCTAGATCTATTTCTACCAAGAGATATATGCCATTAAGTTTCAATGGTATTCATGGTTTTTGAAATGTCATTCCTAATGATGTGTAAAATAAATTGCCTAAGTTTAGAGGAAACCATCTTGTTTCAGCCAGTCATCATGTTGAATTGTTCGGTGATTTGATGGGTGACTATGAGATTGCTCATGAAGACATTCACATGAAGTTATTTGTTCAAACCTTGGAAGGAGATGCTAGAGACTGGTTTTCATTTCTACCAGCGTGTTTCATTTCATCTTGGGGTGAGTTGCATTCCTCCTTCATGGAGCAATTTGGAGAACGAGTAAGCATGTCTAATTCTTATGATAAGTTTTTCAAGATCCACATTGGGAGTGATGAACTTGTGCCTCAATTTAATATTAGATTTGATAAAAGTTTGAATGATATCCCTAAGAGTTACAGACCTGATGATCAAATGTGCTTAGCTATTTATTTTGATGCAATTGATAAGAAAATGAATTATCTACTAAGGGATAAAGAACCGTAGATATTATATCAGGCTTTTATGACCGCTAGAGATATTAAGAATAATATGAGGTATGGATTGACTAGAGATCATTTTGCCTTGAATGATTGTCAATATAATGTGTTTGAAAGAAAAGTGGAACATAGTGTTGATGTTTGAGTTTCAAAATAGAATGTCAACAACCCTGTTGTAAGTTATAATCAGATTGAGAATTCTAATCAAAATGTGTGTATGAGAAAGGTTAGTCCAGTTGCAAATAGAAACATGCATGTTCATGATGCTATAGTAGTGAATAATATTTCAGACTCTGATAGGTTTCAATGACATGTTGATTTTACAGATCAAACATTAGTTACAATAGAAAGTTCTTTTCATAAAAGTTATGTGTATGATGATGTTACTAATGTTTCCAATTTTGAAGTTGCTGAACCTCGATCTCAGTCTTGTGTAAGTGAGAAGGCTGAAAGTTATCTCTCTGATCATGAGTTTGATGTTGTTGATCCAACATGCTATGGAGAGTTAACACAAAGTGAAGAGCATGAATCACAATCATCTCAGACACAATTAGAAGAATAGAATGCACATGTTAATAATGTTTCAGTAGTAAATGGTAAGATGTATTCTTTTAATTAGTTGGATAGGAAAGAATTGAATTCTCTTATTGAGAGGTTGCATTATGTTAATAATGAATTAGAAAGATATGAATCTCAATGTGGGTATGAAGAAGTTGTAAGTCATCTTCCAAATGATGACAATGAAGTTGTTTATCCAATGTACAATGAAGAAGCATCATATGAAGGAGATGATTAGAGTGGTTGCTCGAATCATAGTGAGGAAAATGACACTGTATGTTCACCTTCATATGAATCTGATTTTGATTGGGAAGAAGAAAGTTATGATAGAAGTGAGTACTCTTTTGCTAATAAAGATATGAGTACTATTTCTAAATCTAAAAGTGAGTTTCCATTTCAAAATTGTGTAAATCAATTTGAGATTGAAAGTTATGAAGAAAATGTGTCTGCATAATATGAAGATAAAGAGGTTATCCATAAAGACGTATTGCCTAATTGTGTAGAAGAATCTCTTGAGGATGTGTGTAGTGATGATCAATATACTGTTGATTCTAAGGTTAATAGGTCAGCACCTATTGGTAAGATAAATGATGATTTGCTTGCAAGACATTTGAATCACTTACATGAAGACAATGAAAGTAACTTTGATTTATATTCTACATGCTTTGTTGATGGAATTAATGATGTGTCTTCAAATGATGATTCTGATTTTTCTTCTTCATATGTTGAAAGTGTCCACGACAATGATGTTAGAAATGGATTTAAATTTTTCACTAATTCATTATATGGTAAGGAGTTTGATGTTGATCAGCACATCACTTGTCCTAATGTCTACAAAGGCACTTTGCATGGAGTTATCAATCCTCTTTTTGAAGAACACATGGACAGTTCAGATTTAGTTAAGGGTGATTTTGATAATGATACTTTATCCTACTACTGTAAGAGATCAGAATTTTCTTCTTCTGAGTTTGATAGTGAAACTAATGATTATGTTGCATCTGATGAGATAGATGACAAGGTGTTTGATGAAGTTGTTTTTGAAAATTAGTATGCACCTTGCAATGAGTTTTATGATGAACTCTCTGATGTGAAGACTAATCTGTTCGCTGATTGTGAAGAACCATTTGAAGATTGTGGATTATCTTCAAATTCTGATGTTGATGACATGTGTGAGTATAAGTTAGAGTATTCATTTGAGTATCATCCGATTGTGCATAAGGATATGCAAGTTGAAGGTATGTGTGACCCTTTTCCGCATGTTGAATATGATGCATTCATATTTGAGATTGATAGCCTGCATGATTCATTAAATGAAGAGATTTTTCAGTTTGAGTCTAATGGTTATAAGCATGCTAATTAGAACTTTCATAATGAGCAAGTTGTAGAAGATGAATCTAGTTTTTACGTGTATTATGAAAGTGAAGGTGTTGATTTAGTCTTACTAAGTATGGAGTTTTAGGATGTGTATCTAATTGGTGAAACTGATATGAGATGTAATTTTAGTTTACCTCATGAGGAAAGGATTTAAAATTAGGTATATGATAGAGGTAAACAATTTTGTTGACGTTTGGTGGCCCGAGGTCATCATGTGTATATAGTAGATGTAGTTGTTTCCTACTTTCAATAAAGCTATTCAAGAGAGAAAGTTTTTTCTATTTTGAGGGTGGTCTGCTTCCCCAGAGATTTAAAATCTTGCCATGCCCGCAAGGGGCATTCACCCCCAGATAGAGCCACTGTTGGCACTCAAAATTGTAGCCCAAATTTTGAGCACTATTGAGAAAATCAAGCCCTTAAATGCTTTTAAAGTGCATCTATACTCGGCTATCAATTTGAGGCCTAAGAGGTGTTCAATGCTTCTAGCACCTTTCATTCAGCCTGTCCAAGTGTTCTATGAAGTTAATTTGACATTTTGAGTCATTTGGCGAAGTCATGTTTTGAGCTAGTGTGAATTATGCATTTTAACCCTAAGTGTCAAATAGCAGGAGGTTGCGTTTGCATCTAAATATCTCACACCCAGAAATGTTTCATGACTCACCACTCTGGGAATGTCTAGTGTTCATACCTAAGAACCTATGTTTCAAATTTTGAGTCATTTTGAGTTTGTTTGACTAGGTTTTGAATCCCTCAAAGTTGGTCAATTTTCAATGTCATGCTGATATGAAATATTCAAAATTCTAGGAAGCCCTGTTTGATGTGCTATAACTTTTGACTAGTTGACCTGAATGCTAAAATTCCTTTTGTGTTTCATTGTAGATTTTAGAGACTTGTTATGTTTCAAGTTTCGGCTTATGAAAAATCCATTTGATCAGTTTTCAAATGCGATTCCAAATGGAATTTCTATCTTTTTACTGGTGTTAGGTATTTGCAGATTGATCGGTACCCCTGTTCGAGACATCATAACATGAGATCTATAATAGGTGAAATTGAATGGATTGTACCCCTGTATAGTCTTTTGAAAATACTCCAAGTGTGTCAATTTACAAATCTTGATGAATCTGTATGCACACTTTTCCAAGTAAATTCCATTTACAAAAATCACATTTTTGCCATTATTTTCAATATGTAAAATCCAAGTAGCCTACTTTGAATGCTCACCATTTGCGCTAAGTTATTCTTCATGAACCCAAATCACAGATTTATAATGTCCTCATGATAGAGAACCAATGCCCCAAGTTTTGTCTTCCTAAGTATTTGTTTGCCCGGTATTCAAGGTCAAATCCAAACCCTATTTGTTATTTTCTGATGTGTTTTCTTGCAGGTAAATTTGAGAAGGTAACTTTGATAGTCAATATCTTTTGACTGGGAAATTTTCATGAGATAAAAGTCGACAGGGTAGGAGTATGCAAAGCAGAGAATCAGTGAGTTAGATTCCAAAGCTTGACTAGGTGATTTGGTCAATTTTTAAAGCAGGTCAATGGACCTCCTAACATGAAATTGACAATTTCACAGGAAGTGGTAAAATGAGTTTCAAATTGATTTTTTAGCAATCAAATTTGATTTGAATCAGTATCAGATGTTCAGTTGATCAATTTTCTAGCTCAGTTGTTCGAAAACAAAAAAAATTTAGTCGGACCCACTTTGAGGCCCAACTAAAACTTCTTTAGACCACGAGTTGAGGGGGTGTTAGATATGAAACTTGGAGTGAACTATCTTTTTATCAACATATTTATATTCTAAAAAAATGGAATGAAGAGGTATTTCAAGTTGTATTGCAAATGTCAAGTTTTGAGAAGCTTCGAGATGTTGTTCTTGTGTCATTATGAGCAATGCATAAACAATGGTTAGACGCTATAAATATGTTTAAAGGACAAGTTTCATCATTTTTCATCTCTACTTGGAGTTAATGCATTAGTTTCAAAGAAACAAGATGAATTTATGTGCTTGAATTCGACATTAGATCAAATCTCATTCTCTCCATTCTTTTCTCTAAATGAGATTTTATTATACATGATTCAAAGAGTAAAACCCAAAGTTGAACCAAACAATGTACAAATTACACAAGAAGATGCCATATAAGGAAGGTAAATGTTGTTACAATTTGGTATGGGGCAAGGGACGGTCCAATCCACAGCATGTTTAAGGGAATCCACACCTGCAAATAACAAGGAACTTGTGTGCAATGTATAGAAGAGGACCTTCACACCAAATAGTGGATAAGCTACAGGCATTAAAAGTAAGTAGCTAGAGCATTGAAGAGCTAACACCTTTTTAACCTGGTGCATTGTAAAAGAAGATCAAAATGCCAAATGTCAAAGTACACAGCATCACATATAAACACCAGATATGCCACCCAAGTGTTGCAAATAAAGGAGCTCACTGTATAAAGAAAGGAAGCATTAGTTTCAAATATGATCTAGTGCAGAAATAGAGAGCTTTGAGCCTACATTTGAGTCAAATCCACATCACAAAAGGAATGATGTTTTAGAAAGAAAGCCGCATGTTTATATATTAAAGGCTTTTATGGGTGCAGATTCCAAATGTCTGAGGCAGGTTATGAAGCTTTATGCTAAGGAAAAGACCACTCTAATTTTAAACAAAATGCTAGCAATGTAACTAGAAGACCACAAATGTGCAAGGAGTTCCACTAGTAGTCAATGCTGGTAAAAAAGACAATCAATACCAAATCCTTAGCCACAATAGAGGAACGCATTCTAAAAGCAAAGCCATAGTCTAAAATTTGATTCAGTGCATTTAAAAGGAAGACTATGCTCATCAACAAAGGAATCAATGCCTTGGTAGGAACATAAAAGAAATTGTCCATGCATTAAAATAACATGCATTGAAAAAGGAGAATCTGCATGGGATCGAACGAGGATATCATTTCACAGATGGCAGACACATAGCCCATAGGGAAATTTATAATGAGATTTAGTCCCACATTAGGGAGGGGATATAATTATTAATGTTTAAATACATTCCTGCTCACCCTTGACTACATCCAAACAAATCAGGCTTTTGCAAGCCGTTCACTAATGCACATGGGCCCCACTTAAAGATGACCTAGATGGATGATGTCAGCATGTAATCTGTTCAGTCCGAGGTTAATTTTGAACCAGATTATACATGCACTGATGTGGCAAGAAAATGTTGAGATCATGACATGTGGATAATCCAACCATTGTCGTTATGTCGCCATAGGGAAGATGCACGAGAGTTAACTTCGTGAGATAGGGATGATGATGTGGCAGTGGGTCTCAGAGATGTTGATGTGGCACTCAGGAGCAAGGTGATGATGTGGAGTTCTTGATGAATCATAAGGTGCCATGTGGCACAAATTTCAAAGAAAAGAATGATGTGGTGGGAAAATTTTGTAGTTCACCAGATGTTGACACGTGGATGATCTAACAATCATCACTATGGCACTATAGGAAAAATGCATGGAGATTACACTAGAAACATAGCGAGGGATGACATGGCGATAACATGTGGTGAATGGTGCAGATCAGGTAGACCAATCAACAAGTTACATGTGGTGCCAGTCAAAAAAAGACCTTGAGTTCTTATAGTAGGGGAGTCACTTTCAAAATGATATTTTGGAAGTTTCTGGTAGCCAAAATGGGTGGTCCAATATATCATTGAAACTGAGAAGAGTTGAGTTTTCCATTTCTGGTGTCAGATTATGCACAGGTGTTCATCGATTCATGTTGTAGGTCAATTTGTAAAATCTGGGGTATTGACAATGGAATAGCCATATTTCATCATGAAGTATCAGAGTTTGTTGCAAGGCAATTTTGAAGACTTTTTGGAATCTGAATGTGAAGAAAATCAAGAAAAATAAGTTTTCTTGCATTATAAAAGCCATTTTCAACTGATTTGTTACCTTTACCAAGTTCAATTTTTCACCAAAATCAGTTACATTTTCATCATTAGATTTTTGAGTTATTTTGATGCCTTTGAGAGCCAAAATGACGGGATTTGATTTTTAGTTAGAAGGAGAAGGTAGAGAGAGGTTTCTTCTACTTCTTAGGAACGATTTCTGAGTGGACAGATGTCAATTGCAAATTGAATCCAGGAATTCATTCTTGCTATATCTATATTTTTCTTTCTCTTTGTCAGGGTTCTAGTTTTGTCACTAAGAAACTAGTTGGTTCCAATCTTTGGAGAAAAACCACTCACTGCTTTGATACCAGGTTTTGGTTCTAGTTTTTTATGTGTTCTCAAGACTGTGACACCATTTTTTAGAAATTTCTCTTGTATGAACAGTAGTAGGAAGATAAATACAACAAGTTGATATCTGTTAGGTGTTTTCATTTTTTCATTTCATGCATTTGGTTGTATTGTTTCAAGGAAATTAATACAAAGGGCAGAAGAATTTCATTAGTTTCATTCTGATTCTCGTCTCCAGTCTCAGTGAGTTATAATTTTTTATGACCTTTGAATAAAGAGCCTAGGTCATAGTTGTAGTCCCTTAAAGATGTATGTTGTTTTTTTGTTTCTTATGACTCAAGCAGTTGTGTAAATGATTCAGTAAATCAACAGCGTTGCAAGTTTTTTGAGAAGGATATCATGTAAGAATGAGGTTTGGATTGAGCACAAATGTTTATTTACAATGTAAATAGATAAATTGTATATCTAAATATATACATAAGTATTGGATATCCATATGCATGCATTTCATTCAAAGATTTGCCCAATGGTTAAGGCATTGATCAGTTTACAGGTTCATTTAGTTCTTGCTACTGCATACTAGGGGTTTTGTTGAATTCAACATTATAAATCAAATGTGTTTTACTCTTTCATGTTGAAGAGCTATAATAGAATGCCCTCACTCAACTTGTGAATATTGTAGATTTGCATTTAGCTACTGCAAATTTGTGTCATTTCATGAGTTACTATTAGATATAAGGGTTTCGTCTGCTTAATAGATTCAAGGATATGTTTTTACACTGGTACGGTATCATTTGAATCTGAGGTCTACCCACCTAGGTTTAGTAGAACCTAAAGAAGAAGAAGGGTCATGCCTTATAGTTGGCCTATTGTCAAAAATGGCATGTTGAAAATGGGAGTTAGCTCCCCCTAGATATGTCAATTTCTCATTGGGATAATTGAAAACCCTCTAGCTTTTTCAAACACCAATAGAGCCTATGGTCCTAGCTGACCAAAGGTTAAAATGTTAAATTTTGAACAACACATCATCATCCAAGATGCTAATGCCAGTAGCAATGTGGAAATATAGACTAGTCATTTAATGACACATGGTGAACAAATGATATCCCAAGCTAAGCTCAGAACCAAGTGCCAAGTCTCATAGTGGACACATGGTAGTATGATGCTTTCCTACCTGGGAAGATGTTGGGGAGTTAAGAAAAGTGGGGAAGCACCAACTTGCCATGTGGTATGTGTAGATTATGAAACAATAATAGAGTGCCACATGGTGATGATGTGGCAAGTGATGTGACATGGTAGATGATGTAGCAATCTGAGAGCCAATCAAGTGTTGCCATGTGGTAGCTTGGTCAAACTAGAGTTGACACAAGATCCAAGGATAATGGAAAATTTGAAAGTGGTAAAAAATAATTTTAATTGTTTTCTCAAACAAGGGTATGTGCATAGTTTTTTGATCTAAAAAGGTTTTATTCTAAAGTTTGAACTTTAGAATATTTAAATTTTTTGAAAAATTCAAAAGTGTAGACTAGAGGCCATGCCAAGTGCATATTTTTCAAACTAAGATTTTGGGGGTTTCCTATAGGCAAATATAGCCATATTATATATCACCAGAACTGGGAGAAGAAAAAAAAAAAAAATTGGAGTTTATTTTTACATAGGAAGTGGTTTGTTCGAGTTACATGAGGTTTTGTCCTAGATTCCTAACTTGTAACCACATTCAGGCATTTAAGTTCAATTGTGATTTCTAAGTAGGGTAATGACCTGAATATGTTTGAAAATGGTAAGAATTTAGTTCGAATCAATTTTGGTCACCTTCAAATTAGTTTAAACCCAAATTTTTACCAACATTTCATGATCCAGTTCATATATTTATACAAATAGAATGGTTTTCATCATTGAACAAAAGATATTTCCAAGTTTGTTATAGGATAATGATGAAAATCAAATCAAATCAAAAGGGTAGAAAGAAAGGGAGGTTTTGCAACAACAAAGGATGGAATTTCAAGCGGACACATGTCTTCTTTAGATCAGGTCAATGAATTTACTCCTTGTCTATATCTTTCTTTTTCTTATCCATTGTAAGGGTTCCAGTTGTTCACTATGAGACCATTGTTGGTTGGAAATTTTCAGTCTTTCTATGAGACCACTTTATTAGGTCTAGAACTGTGATTCCACCATTATTCTTTAGCATATCTCTCTAATATGACAATAGTAGTGAAGTTAACACAGTTAGTTATAATATGTTAGGCATTTCTATGTTTTAATTTCTTACATCTGAATGTATAGTTTCAAAGAAATTAATACAAATGAGTAGAATCTCTTTAGTTTTATTTTGATCCTCGTCTCCTATCTTTGTAATCTGTAGTCTTATGTGCTTTAGGGCAAAGAACTAAGACCCATTTACATCCCCTTAAGGTTGTATTTCTAATATATTTTTCTATTGGAATAAAGGGTCAAGTAAATTCTTGATGTATTTGACAGGGTTGTTGGTTATTTGAGAAGGATATTTCATGAGAATGAGGTCTTTACGAACATCGATGTTTGATTCACAAAGTGATAGGATAGATCTGATGTTTGGGTGTATGGAATATATTCTTGATAGCATAGATGTATGTGTTTGATTCATGAAATTTCCCAATAGATAAGACACTGATTAGCTATAGGATCATTTGTTCTTACTATTGCATATTTGGGGTTTTTGCTAGAATTCAACATCATTAATCAATTGTATTTTCTTTTAAGTTTGAAGAGCTAAAAGGTGATACCCTCACTCATCTTGTGAATTCCATAGAGTTGCAACTTGCTACTGCATATCTGGGTTATTACATAAGTATAAGAGATTAAGGGTTTTATCTACTTTAATGGATTCGAGAATAATTTTTAGCACTGGTACCCTAGTAATTGAATCTAAGGTCCACCCACCTAGGTTTTATAGAGCCTGAAGTAGAAGAAGGGTCTAGCCTTATAGTTGGCCTAGTGTTTGAGAGGATATGTTAAGGATGGGAGTTAGGTACCCCTAGATGTACCTTATTCTCATCATGGTAATTTGGAACTGGCCATGTTTCAAAACACCAAAATTTCCAACACTCTTCCATACCATTCTTTTGTTGTTTGATCTACATGTCATTGTTGAATTATTCAAGGTCTAAATCTATATTCATTGAGGTTATAACTGGTTAAATTTTGTATTTATCGGTGGAAATAAGATTTAAAACTCTATTTTGGTGCATCACCCCCTTAGGTTACGATAGGTAGATTTGCTTTCTATGCATTCCTTCTCCCTTTTCCTCTCCACGAGTAGTTAGGTGCATCTTGATAGCAAAGGAAGCCAGCCTTCTCTAGAGACTCAACCTCACAAGTTAAGTCTCATAGCTTGGAGGTTATTTCCATGTTTCACAAGGTTTTCCTTAGGTAAAAACTTTGGACAAAGGTCTAAACTTTTGTGAAAATAGTTTTTGGCACACCCAGTGGAACTATATTAAGAATATTTCAAAGTCTACTAGTATCAATAAGAAGAAAATTTCATGATTATGTTGAAGAGATAGTATTGGCTTTAGTATTCAAGCTTGCAATAGGCTTATTCTTCAAATACTTGGCAATTTCGAGCTTCAAATACATCTAGTTCCAAACCATAGTTGTTGTGATTCATGACCAAAGCTGAAACAATGGCATCTTCTAGAGGTAAATTTTAGTATCAAGAGATTTCATTTTCAAATCCTAGAAGAAGGAAGACTAGATTATCTTTATCACCAGTTAGGAATACAAATGAAATACATACCCTCACAAGATTAATCTCTACTCCTATTGTGACATCTCAACCTAGAAAGCCATTAGATCATATTAATAGACCACTTTCTTAAATGGCTAGAGATCATGCTTTTGCCACCTTTAATGATGGAAATCCCCTCTTGTTAGCCCAAAGACATGACATACCAGTAGCTGCACTTAAAAGTATACCTAATTTTACTGGTGAAACTTTTATCTCTCCCTTAGAACACATTCAAGAGGTTGCAAATGTTTGCAATACCCATGGTATTACAAAAGATGATGTGGTCGTTAAACTCCTAGCTTCATCTTTAAAAGGGAAAGCCCTACAATGCTACAAAGTTCTATCACATGATTCTATAACGTATTGGGATGGATTAGGAGCAAGATTGTGTAAACATTTTGAGGGAAAAGTTACTATTTATCACTTTAAAAATAGCTAACTACCATAAAAAGAGCCCCCCATGAATGTATGACTAATTTGAACTACAGATTCCAAAATACATGGGACAAAATACCTATTTCAATGAAGCCCACCCCTGGTAATGCCTTCTTGCATTACCTCAAAGCTTTTAATAGTGATATTTCCACTACAATTCAAACCATGGTAGGAGATACCTTATGTGATTCTTATGAAATAGAAATATGGGCAGAAAACATATTGATACAAGGAAGAAAGTTAGCCCCAAGGCCTCCTATGCCTTTCTTCCTTGATATCCCAAATCACCAACAACCAATGGCCCCTATGCCCACAAATTCTACATCACAACCCCTTGCTCTAGTCCCTCAAGATTCCACATCTTCAAATGGAATAGATGAAATCAAGGAGATGATGTAGTCTATGATGTTGAACATAGATAAGAGATTGCAAGGCCAAGAGAAGAAGTTGGAAGATAGCTTCTATGTGATGTAACAGGTGAGCAACAAAGTGGTGACTTTGGAAAGACAACAAACTCAAGGTAATAAGGCTCATCAATTGAAATACCAAACTTCAAAAAATCATAGGCCTCTAAATCATAATTATGGAAATATTTCTTTTTATTAGAGTAGGTAGAATGGTCATGCTTCTACCTCAAATGTAAATCAAAGTAGGGCCATATTCCATCGAAACAATATGGCTCAAGATCAAGATTGTTGTCCCTCCTTCAACTACTCCTATGCCTATTGCATGTGTCAAAAGATTGAATCCTATTTAGCTTTGACCACCCAAGAGCCTACAATAGGATAGTCATATAATGAGAACAAACCCAAAGATGCTTCACATATTCAAAGACAGGGTGATTGATCCTTCACAAATCATTAGGTGGAGGAACATTGTAATGTAAATCAAGACTCCATTGCTCACAATACTATGAGAAAAAGAAGAACCATTGAAAATGCTACCCCTCCTCCTCCTAATCAAGCTTCAACATCAAATGTAGTACCTCATGTACAAGAAAAAATAATCAACCCAATGCTCCTCAACAACAAAGGTAGAGTAGTGACAAAAGAAATGTGAATAGTCCCCAAGTTATTCCATCTCAATCTCCCATACATACAACTCCCAAAACTTCTACCAAAATTCCTAATGCCTCATTCACTATGGTAGAGTAGATGAAGAAGAAAAATGTGAATATTTCTATGTGGGATGGTATTGCTACTATACCTTTGCATAAGAGATTGCTGCAACAAGAATTGGAGAGAATTGAACCAAGAGATCAACCACCTAGCATGAAAAGTGCCACAATCCTAGTACAACCATCAAGGGAGGTAGAAACAAGTAAAAAGCTTATACCTCCTCCATTTTATGTTCATTGATTATAGGGGATGATCTTGTCCATAATTGCATGATTGAATCAAGGGTTAGTAGTTCAATGATGTCTAAGTGTGTTGCTGATGATTTAGAAATAAAATATGAGCCCTTTGTTAGGGATGTATTACAATTAGATGGTAGTATTGCCAAGATTTTAGGGATCCTTAGGAATGTTGAAATAGCCCTACATGCATGCCTTGGTTGTACTATAACTTAAGATATATTAGTTGCTAAGTTCAGGACACACTTTTCCATTTGTTTATCAAGAGACTTCACTACCCAAATAGGTGGTTACATATCTTATGATTGGTCATATATGTTTTTTAGAACAAGATATGGAACCATGGCTTAAATCAGAGAAGAGCCTCTAGCCCTCCATCATATTGAGCCCTACACCCCTAATCTCATCAATATGAATTGTACCATCTTAAAGATAGATGAAACTGATATAGTAAATGAGCCTTCAAATTCTCTAGTAGAGATACCTTCTTTTCTCTTAGATGAATGGGCTAATGCATATCAATTTGATCCCATATTAGAAATGCTTGAGACAAGCCTCAATACATACTGTGTGTTAGAAAAGGATACTCTTGTCCCTAACCTCATGAATGCCAAAGAAGATATGAGTGGGATATGGAGTATTTATTTTGATGGATCTAAGAATGGATCAAGGGCTGGTGTGATGTTGATTTCTCCTACACAAGTAAGGTACTACTTCTTCTTTACGCTCCAATTCAGTTGTAGCTATAATGTGGACGAGTATGAATCCCTGATCCAAGGTCTTCGATTTGCTTTAAAAAGAGGAATTTGAGCATTAAGTCTATTTGGAGATAGCAAGCTGGTGGTTAATTACATGAGAAATTAGGATATCACTAAGAATGGTTTTCTCAAGTCTTATAAACATAGAGTATGGGATTTTCTTGAAAGTTTCAATGCATTTAATATTTAGAGCATCCCTAGAATGAGGAATAGACATGAAAATAGACTTGTAGCAGTAGGTGCATCTTGTGATGTGCCAAGGAATCTTGAGGAGGAAAAGAAGAAACAAATTGAAGTGGTAGTTAGACCTGTAATTCTTGAAAACAACACCAATTGTCAAATCTTTGAATTTGATGCACAAATTGTAAGTTTCTTGTAGAATGAAGCATAATTCTCAGATAGAAACCAATCCAAGTTGCATGACTAGTATGGGGATCAAATCATCAATCTTAGTTCCAACAAGTTGCCTAAGGGTCTCATTACTTTAGAGAGTGTCTTCAACCCTGATGACCAAGCAAGAGACAAAGGCATGAAAATAGCTATTGATAGATGATTATACACCATTTGTGGTTGCTAATGGAAAGTCCTTAAACATACGGAAGGTATGCTCTAAAACTAAGCAAGATAATTTCATTCATCTATGCCAAGAATTTAATGATATATTTTCTTGGACATATGATGATTTAAAGGGTATTGACCCAAGTTTTTTTTAAGGATACCATAGACTTAGTAAGAAATGTCAACCCAATAAGGTAGAAACAGAAGCTAGTGAATCCTAAAATTGAACCCTTAATGAGAAAAGAGCTATCCAAGCTAATTGAGGCTAATATAATTTTCCCTATCAAGCACTCATCATGGGTAGAAAACATTGTCCTCATTAGGAAGAAGAATGGAGAAATTATATTATGTGTGGATTTTAGGGATCTTAACCAAGCTTCCCTTAAAGATCATCATCCCCTTCCTTCCATTGAGTAGATATTGTCCAAGGTTAGTGGTTCAAAGAGGTTCTCATTTCTTGATAGATTCTCTAGTTACAATCAATTATTGGTCAAAGAGTCTGATAGATACAAGACTACATTACCACCAAATGGGACACCTATGCTTATAGTAAAATGCCTTTTGGGCTAACAAATGTAGGTGCAACATTTCAAAAGGTAATTGAGATGGCCTTCGAAAACATGATTGAAAGGTTTGTGTTGGTTTACCTTGATGATATCATAGTGTATTCAAAGGATGTAGCAAATCATTTTGGTCATCTCAAAAAAGTGTTCATAAGATGTAGATTGTTTGGGGTATCCCTTAATCCAAGCAAGTGTGTCTTTGATACTAATCAAGGAAAATTATTAGGACATATTGTATCAAATGATGGTTTAACCATTGATCTAGAAAGAACAAAGGCAATAATTTCTCTTCCCCTTTATAGTCATAAGAAAGGTCTACAAGGTTTTCTTGGTAGAATAAATGTTGTGAGGAGTTTTATCCCTAACCTGGCTACCATAGTGAAACCTCTTATAGCTATGCTTAATAAGAATATGGTGTTTTGATGGACCAAGGAATGAAAGATAAGTTTTGAAGAGATAAAAGTAGCCATAGCCTCAGCCCCTATTCTCATCAATCCAAATTTTAAGAAGGATTTCATCCTTTATACCTTAGGGGGTGAATCAAGTATTTTTGCTATTTTGACTCAAGAAAATGATAAGAATGAGGAGCAGCCTATTGCCTCCTTTAGTGAAGGGATTAAGGAATATGAAGAAAAATATAGTTATGTAGAAAAGAAAGCCCTTGTAGTCATAAGAACTTTGAAGAAATTTAGACACCTTCTATCACATAACAAGATCCATTTGTTAGTACCCCATGCTAATGTGAAGGATTTTCTTTTGAGAAAATATATTAGTGAGAAGAGAGCAGGTTGGATCACTAAGGTAATGGAGTATGCGTTAAAGTAAATAATTAATTAATTATTAATTATTTATTCTATTTACTTAAGCTTACTTAAGTTAATGCATTTATTTAATATTTAGTATTTAATGCATGTAGTGATGAGTTGTTGACAACACTGGAATTTGTTCCCTTCTAGCATGTTCCACCTTTTTGTGGAAGAGTGCTTAGTTGTCAACCTTATCTTCTACCTCTTTCTAGCTTGTTCTAAAAACTTCCATGAGGCCTTTATATTCAGGCTCTCTCTTTTTATTTTCTCATTGCATTCTCATTGTAAATACAATTTTATTGTTTTGCATTATTTCTCTCTCATGTCTGTTTAGGGTTTTTCCAAGCTCTACCTCTTCCTTCTTAGTTTCCCTTTGATAGGTTATTTTGCATGTAGGTGATCTTGGTGACTATGGAGTTGGATTTCATCAACTCCTACATGGTATCAGAGCCTCCCTACTGCTTCTTGTTGAAGGATTTTTGAAGCCACAATTTAGAGACACAAAACCTAGTTTGTTTGTGCATTTTTCTTCAATCCGAGGGAAGAGCATTTTTTTGGAGCACTTTGGGCCCAAACAGACTTTGCCATTGGATTCAGAAGGTGTTTCTTAGTTAGGATCCATATAAAATTTTCCCATTTTAGTGATAGGGCTCTAAGAGGCAAAAACTTTTAGTCGGAAGGCACCGTACGGACTGTACGGATAGATTTTTGCAAAAAAAATTAAAAAATTAGCAAGGCCATGCCACTGTAGCACCACCCAACGACCACCATAGGGACACCTATGCACAACCTACACTTCACTTGGATAGGCCATGCTACTTGGCTACCTCCTCATCCCGTGTAGTAGTGCTTGTAGGTTTCTCTATTAACAACACAATCTATTTTTTCCACTCCACCCACAGATCTCTACCCAATCATCGCTTCTACTCAGCCTCTCCACCCTTGACCCATTAGCACCCATGTGGAAGTCTACATAAGTACCAATGTGAATCTCTACCCAGTCAGTAGTGACACATGGATTTTGTAGCCCCATTAGTAGACACTAGTAGCAACTAGGGTGTGACATGTGGCACAGTGCCACATGGCACTTTTCCATGTGGACTTACCATGTCAGAGCCTGACATGTCAGCTTTGCCACATGGCACCCTTTTTTTCTATGATAGTTGTTGGGCCGTCAAATTTAGGCTTGTGTTCTACTGACATCATCATGACATCATCAGCCCTCTTGCACCTCCCAAGGTCATTTTTAGACCTACTTTTGATTTTTTGGCCATTGAGCATACAGAGGTATTTTTTCGATCCAAAAGAAGCACCAGAAAGCTAGTTCTAAGACGGAGACATTAGTGTAGGTTATTTTAGATTTTGATGTAGTTTTCTTGCCCTTTATTTAGTTGAAGTCCAAAGTTCTATTTTTGACTCTGGCATACATATATTTTGTGTCCCATCTCAATTTTTTGAAAACATTATATTTTTGGAAAGCTGGTTTTCTCATCTTTTCAAAAATGTATTCCTTTTCCTTAGATTTTAGCCTATGCTCTTTTTATCATGTTTTTGGCATTTTTGCTATATGGTGGATATCTTTGGTGTTTTAGGTTTGAGGATCATTTTCCTAGCGTGGTTTCTTTTGTTTTAGGTTCTACTTTCTTTTGTGTCAATTTTTTTCCCTATTCTAATCATTATAGACATCATTTGTAAGAACCTTTGTATACACACTAAGATAAATTGTCACTTTTGCATTTTGGGTTCATGAACATTGTTTTTTAAGTTAGTTTTACTTACACTCTTTTTATAAAGCACCATGGGGGGGATAGTTGTTTGCTATTTTATGCCTTCTCCCTTTGTCAAGTGAGTGTCCCTTTCATAACATTAGCCCCATGCAGCATCATTGTGACCATGTCTTTATAGGTGTTTATACCTCTTCCTCTCTCGTCATTCTTGTTTTGTCTGTAGGATATTTTTGGCCCACCTTCTCAGTTGCCTATCATCTGACCCCATCTAGATTATCGTATAAATGAGGTGATTGCAGTGGCTAGCTAACTATGCATTTTAGTGAGATGGATCATCTACCATATAGACACGCTTGGGTCATGCCTTCCTCTTCCATGGAGGTTCTTCAAATCAGCAATTTCTTTTTGATAGCATATTTTGCAGCTTCTTCATGCTTCAGTGATGCTCTTCATGATCACTCCTTGTTCTTGTTTTAGGGGACATTTACCTAGTTGGAGGCTTCTTTAGTTCTTCACTAAGTTCTTACCTATTTTTGGGGGAGGGTTTTTCCCACGTGGTTTTCTCTCTTTCCCCATTTATAGAGGTTGCATCTCTTTGCATTGTACATGGGTATCTAACATGGCCTCGTTTCTAGGACCCATTTTGCATTTTCATCTTAGTTTTGTGAGCTTAAGGCATTCCCCTAACTTGCACTTAAGGGGGGTGTTAGAGTAAATAATTAATTATTTATTATATTTACTTAAGCTTACTTAGGTTGATGCACTTATTTAATATTTAGTATTTAATGCATGTAGTGATGAGTTTTTGACAAGACGGGAATTTGTTCCCTTCTAGCATGTTCCACCTTTTTGTGAAAGAGTGCTTAGTTGTCAACCTTATCTTCTACCTCTGTCTAGTTTGTTCTACAAGCTTCCATGAGGCCTTTATATTCAGGCTCTCTCTTTGTATTTTCTCATTGCATTCTTATTGTAAATACAATTTCATTGTTTTTGCATTATTTCTCTCTAAAGTTTTTCCAAGCTCCACGTCTCCCTTCTTGGTTTCCCTTCGATAGGTTATTTTGCATGTAGGTGATCTTGGTGACTATGAAGTTGGATTTCATCAACTCCTACAATATGATGTGGACATCTAGATTACCAAATTAATAAGAGGGAAGGGATTGTGCAAATAGATGATCTCATCTTAGGAATTAGATGAAGAAGTTATCCTAGTTAGTGTTGAAAGAGCATCAAGAAGCAAGAAATGATAATCCAAGGAATTGGATGGATGACATGATGACCCTCTTATTAGGAAATGGATATCCTCAAAGATTGGATAGAACTAAAAGGAGATAGTATAGTTTACAGTTAATTCCTTATGTCATAGTTGATGGTATCCTTTTTAGGAGGGATTCCAATGGAGCCCTATTGAGATGCATTTATACAAACCAAACTGAAAGAATGATCAAAGAGCTTCATGATGGCCCTAATGGTGGCCAATTTTTAGCAAGGACAACTGCAATGAATATCATGAGAGATGGTTACTAATTGCCATCCTTATTCCATGATTGTCATAAGTATGTGAGGAAGTGTGAAAAATTTTCCTTCTTCTCTGGTAATCAAAGACTTACAACTCTCCTTCTTCACCCCATTTAGATAGATCAACCTTTTGCTCAATGGGGATTTGATTTCATAGGTCCTATCAATGCTCCTTCTAGATTTAGTCACAAATGGATCCTAGCTACTATAGATTACTTTACTAGATGGACAGAGGAAATAAGATTAAAGGATGCCACAAAATATTCAATTGTTGAATTCCTTGATGGAATTGTGACTAGGTTTGGTGCCCCTTCAACCATTATTTTAGATAATTCAAAATCTTTTGTAGGAGCTTAGCTTTGTGCATGGGTGGTTGATCATAATATCGACTTGAGCACATTCTCAAACTACTATCCTCAGGGTAATGGATTGGCTGAATCATCTAACAAAAACCTAATCAAGATTATGAAAAGGACTTTAGAGGATAACAAGAGGTATTGGCATCAAAATTTGAAGACAATACTATGGGTTTATAGAATAACACCTAAGACAGCAATTAGAAATTCACCCTTTATATTGGTATTGTAGAAGCTCAAAAATGGTTTGTGTCTATAGTTTCATCACCTTCTTGTACTAATTCATCCCATTTTCTCATTTAACTAATTTTGATCTTTTGGCCAACTTGACTATATCTTAACAGATAGTGTGTAGTCCAGTAGTTATCACCAAGTAGTTAGTGGTTACCAAACTATGCAGTATTTACCGAGTCAGTAGTTATTGTGATGTGAAGCTAGTATCTATCAAGTGATGGAAGAGCAATGTTTACCAATTGCAAGCAAGGTAAACATAGTATTTAGTTTCCTCTGAGTTACACTATATCTACCAACTCTCTAGTTTTCACTGAGTTCCAACCTACATTATGTGATTAGTATGGACTGAGCCTTTACTTCTACTGAATGCATGATGATGCTAAGTAATGTAGTGGATGCCGAGTATTAGAAGGTCACCAAGTCAGCTATTTAGAACCCAAGTTTCTACATTTAGGCCAACCTAGTAATACTAGTGTTAATTTGTGTTTTGGCCGACCTTGTTAATATAAGAATTGGAATGTTATATATGTAATGTATCATATCATACCCAATGCATGTATACCTATTATGATTCAAATTCAAATCCAAAAACAAGGTAGACTTAATAGTATTTCTTTAAATCACTTAATAGAGTACATACTTTATTGTATGTTTGTAAAACCTCTAACAAGGTGGACCTAGCAGTCCTAATTGCTCCTAATAGGGTAGATCAGTAGAATTGATCATTGTAAGCCTTAACAAGCCAACTTTATACTATAGTATTTAAGTTTTGTGGGTATCATCCCCACCCTAGTTTTACTTTCTATTTAGAAGGTTTTTGGGTCACCAAATACTGTGTTCATGTGTCATGAATGTTTATTTTTTAGTTTCTCATGCATGTAGTAGATTAGATCAATTAATGGTGAATGGGTTATGTTGATTAAGTGCTGAATTTGACAAAAGTTTTGAGGTTACTAATTCACCCCTCCCCTCTAAGTGGCCTAGCTAGTCTTGATTATTTCCAACAATTGGTATCAGAGCTTTGTTAACACAATTAGTATCCCTTATAGCAGATTTGGTCACAATTCTTTTCAATTTCACAAATATTTCTTGGCAATAGTATCTAATTAGGACTTAGAAATTAGATGCAAATAAGTGTTGACAAGCTTTGATACTCTTCAAATAGTAAAGTAAAGTTGATTTTGATTTTAGACATGGTGCTTATTCATGATCTCTCTATCTACAAACTAGATTAACTAGATCAGTGCCTCATCCATTGGGCTTCAGAGTTCACTTCCATTTATAGATCTAATTGATCGCAATACAATAACTACTATCAACAATTCTTACTGAAATTCATTCTTATAGACATCCTTTGTATTACCATGGAAACTCTATCAAATTTACTAAAGCATTTACTTAATTCATTAAATCAATAGAAATAATGAATTGGCATACAACCTAAAATGAATTGCATTCAATTGGATAAGCTTTTCTTATACAACATCAAAATGACTAGGTAATAAAAATGGAGACAAAATTTAGGAAGAACAGATATGAGGATAGTTCATCTTTGTATCAATTTCCTTTGAAAATTGTATACAACTAAAATAAAACTTAGTCTGACTCAAGAAAAGACACTAGATCCTTGTAACATCAATGTATTCTCAAGTATTTGCAGAGAAAATACATCACAAGTTTTGCACCAATAAATTGGATCGAACAATACTCAGTATAGAATAAAATTATATAATGAATTGAACCCTTTCTCTAGTCCTAGAATCTCACTTATATAGAGTGAGATGTAACAAGCTTAAGGCATAGAGAGTTGACATTTGTTAGTCAAACAAAAGATATTTACATATATGGTTGTCACAAAAAGACAAAATTTTGTTTAACAAAAAACTTATACATCAAAGTATTCTTTTGGTGGGCACCTCTTCTATTACATCTCAAAATGCTACAAATTCCATGATTTTCTCCTGTGCTATTGTAATTCCTCGAAATATGTAGCTATCAAACTTGCTAATTTTGTGTCCTATTTTGATATTTTTAAGTTAACCTCAACTTAGGAATCTTCACTAGCTTCATCATGAACTAATAAAACCACATTTATTCTTGTTTCTTCCTCTACCATGCCATCATTTTGGGGCTCTGAACCTATAATTGCAATTGGTCACTTTTCTTTATCCTCCTCTTTCCTCTAATCTCTTGTAGGTGGTATCAATGATTTGTATTTCATCTTAATCCATCTCATCATTATCACTTTCAACTTCCTCCCACTGCTCATCAGAAGCAATCTCTGCCATCCACTTTTCTAAAAGTGTGTCATCTGGCCAGTTAAACTGTAGAATATCATTTTGCTTCTTGATCACATACTCAGCCATTTTTCAATGCTAACAAAATCTTTTTTTAAAGAATCAAAGAATGATTGGGCCTTTACAATTTCCTCTATTATGGTTTCCCACCATGCATGTCCTTTTTCATTAATGACTCTATTTATTCTTGAGAAAAACAAGTCATCTAATTCTTTGGTCCATTCATCCTTAATTTTCAATCTATTCTTCTTATCCAAATCAAATAGGAATAAGTAAAACTTTTTACTTCTATACCTATCCAAGTAGCTAACAATTCTTCTTTGCAACTCAACTCTTTTATCATCAAATTTTGGAAGATCATTAGTCACAAATGATGCAGGAGCATCCTGGGTTTCCTTGGAATCCTGCACTTTTGTTCATTCTACCAGTTGATGCCAAGTGCTAGTTTCCAGTTGATGTCGAGTGATGTCAAGTGCCAATTTCTAGTTGGTGTCGAGTGCTAGTTTCTAGTTGATGCTGAGTGATGCCAAGTACTAGTTTTTAGTTGATGCCAAGTGCCAATTTCCAGTTGATGTTGAGTCATCTAGTGGGTGCTGAGTTGTCTATGTTTGGTTACTATTTGGGCTGACTTTGCTCGTATTTAATTTTGTTATAGGTAGTTATAGTTGCTAAGAGCTGACTTGTGGCTTCTCTAAGTTCTAGAATGTTTTGTAAGCCATTTTGGAAAGTATAAATAGAGTGCTTAGGCGTAGATTAATGGTAGTTTTTTTGGGGGAGAGTTTAAAAAGAGCTTGGTATGAGTCTAGAAATGCGAATTTGAAGCTAGATCGTGGATCTGGAAGTTGTATTCTATATCTAGCCATAACCCAGAAGGCCTTACAGCTGGGCATGTATGCTATTTACTTGATGAATTAAATAAAGATATATTGTTCTCTCTCCTTGGTGTTGTGCTCATGTTGTGTTTTCCACTGTGTTAACTCTTGCAGGATGGTTTGGATAGCTGGGTGAGCTTTTGGCCCTAGTTATTCCTCCTCTTGCTTGTGTCAACAACATAAGTTTTTTCTATGTGGTCATGTGAAAATTTTATGATAGAATAACATAAAAAATATGACCTCTTTTCTCTTTTTACTCCACTTATTGACAATGGGTTTCAAAATCTCATCACTTGCTTTTATTTCATCCCATATGTTTATTACTTTTTCTAATTTATCATAAAACAATGGCCATTAAATTTTATCAACCAAATACATGAGAGCCTTTCTCAATTTGTCCTCATACTACACATTTAACTCTACATGTAAAGCCCACAATTTTCTCTTCTCCTCTTCAAAATCTTTAGTAGTGTAGAACTCGGGCCTCTATGGGGTATCTTGTAACTCAACAATTGGTGTGGATTTAAATGGATCAACTAGGGGGTGAAGAGGGTATGCAATTCTTGGTTTGCTAGACTCCCTCACTTTCCCTTTTCCAAGCTATTTATCCATTTGGGATACTTGATTTTCCAAAAATTGTATCCTCTTTCCTCTTTCCTCATATGCCTTAAGTATTTCTTCAAACTTGGCATTGAGTTCTAAGAATATACTATTTTCTCTCCCAGCTACCACATCCCCAAAATTTAACATTTCTTTAGCCATTTTTGTGACCTACTAACTATCTACTTCATTAGCTCTATATACTATAAGAATACTAGTGTGTTTAGCAATTGAAATTTCTTGCATTCTAGTCTTATTTCTTTTTTTAATAGACCATATGACTAGGGCTTGGTAATCAATACTAAATTTTATTCCTTTGTGTGCTTGTAATATTTTTTCTTTAGTATTATAATGCACATCTTTCTACTTTCTAATAGAGTCAAAAATCATAGCATTAGCTATGTGCCATTGAGGAAAAATGAAGACTCTTGATTCTCTAACTAACAATCTCTCGGCCTCAGGTGTGAGATGAGAAAAATCCTCTAAATGTTTAGCTTTTACTTCCTCCTCAATTTCAGAGTTCAATTTACTTGGTTGCTCTATTTTTATTGCTTTACATCTCTCTTCAAAATTACCTATATTTTTTCTCCACAAAAATTGTGCAAAGGCCCTAGATTTAACGAAAAAATTATCATCTATGAATTTTTTGGATGTTTGTGTAATAATAGGATCAATCTCCTTACCTCTATAATTAGCAATAGTGAGGTCAAAGGATGGCACAAGACACTCCTTAGGCACTCCTCTTTCTATATTAGTAGTGGTAACAATGACATCTCTCCCCCCCCCCCTCATTTTCCTCAGTTGTTCTCTTAAAGATGCTTCATCATTTATTCTAAGTGGGGTTTGGGATGGTGAATATTCTTCAGTATGAGAAGAGGATCCCTATTCTAATCCCTGTCTCTTGGTGCACTGGTGTCATGTGGACTCTCTGATCTTGGCCTTTTGTAGGGGGGAATGTGTTGTATATTCTAAGCCACAATGTATCCAACCCTCCTCTGTAGTGTATACTAGCCTAGAGTAACCACCATCCTACTATTTGCCCTTCTCTCCACCTCTGCTACTTCATCAGGATATGCTTTGACTAAGATGTTCTTCTTTTAATTCATAGTTGGTATGATCATAGCAAAATTATTTATCAATGCTTTCATTTTAGCCCCCCAATATTTCTTATCTTTCAAGGGGTTATAATTGGGCTCAAAAGAATTAATGAATTCTAACATTTTAGTAAAAAATATGCACTTTCCTTTTCTAACTTGTTGTTCCTATAATGAAAAATATTTCTAATAACATCTTTTGGGAAGTACACATTTTTTTTAATAGCCTTGTCTTTGGTTCTTTCCCTTAAGAGATCATAGAATCCCTCTGGATCAATGTATCTTGCATGGAATTGGGCCATGTGATATCTATCCAAAAATAAACTTAGATTCCTCCATCCTTTCCTAACAAAAACAAAATCATGTGCCATAGTAACAATAGGGAAGAATGCACCTTTACCTTTTCCCATCATATCCCTTTCCTCAATTGTTCCAATCTTTCATAGCAACTATGCAATTCCTATCTTCAGAGGCACGTGAAAAGGTAAAACATGAGGTTTTCCCAAGAAACCATAGACCCTAATCATAGTGGGAACATTATATGGGATAATGTTCCCCTAATTATGACTGACCAAAAGTCTCTTAGCATGGTCCTTAGGTCTAATTAGTTTTAATAGAGGTTGTGGGATCCTTGGACTATCCCCCTTCAAAATCAATCTAAGCCTTGAAGCAAAGTATCTATCAAATCTGACATAACTGGCATCTCTAGCTTCCCAAGTCATGTTAGTGCTCCATAGATGAACTGGGAGCTTCTCTCCATCTCTTTCTAATTCTAGCTTCATTTCCTTGGAGAAAAATATGACTCCCTTGTAAAGAAATATTTGCATTAACAAGAAATACCAACAAAAAGGTCTATTCACCTTACCTTGAGATATTCCAACTAAACTGTTATGTATTTCCAAAGATAGAAAAGTAGCAAAATCAAGAATTGTGCTTATTCCAAACTGAAAATTATGATCCATGATGAGAACAATAGAGGCTTGAATGAAATATAGGGCTTGAGCTCTAGGATTAAAATATTTTTTCATCAATGGTTCTAGGGTGCTTGGTGTAACCAGAGGTACCGACCTAATATTAACAATATGTTGTTGTAATGGCCATACTCTAAAATATACCCTCTATCCATCATATCTTGCCTAAAATTCATCCATATCAATTGTCTCATGGATTTCATGGTTAGGGTTGAGCTTAAACACCTCCTCAATCAAGGCAGGTGAAACCCTAAAAATGTTATCTCTAGCATGATTCTTCACAATTCTAGTGATGTGGTCATACTTCTTGGCCATGTCAGATAATAAATCACTATCAAAAAATACTCTAGGAACCACCAATTTTTCAATGTCAAACTTTGAAATATTACTCAATGGCATATCCAAATTGTGTTCAGCAAACCATTTCTTAAACAACTCTAAAACCCCCCATTGAAACCTATGCATCTCTTACTCAATTGGCTCTATCATAGAAACCCTCATCTACAACCTACCTAGGGTTTTTAGAGATTAGTTCTCTCCCTTTTGTTATTTCATTCACAAATAAAGGCAATTGTTTTAGAAAATTGTCATGAAGAAACCTTACAAGGTAGTC
The DNA here is from genome assembly GCA_028749045.1 of Cupressus sempervirens. Taxonomy (NCBI): domain Eukaryota; kingdom Viridiplantae; phylum Streptophyta; class Pinopsida; order Cupressales; family Cupressaceae; genus Cupressus; species Cupressus sempervirens. The sequence goes on along the minus strand of CM053784.1, from coordinate 332,666,586 downwards.
TTTCTAGCTAGAGAATTCCTTTCGAGGAGGCATTTTTAATTTAGCTTAGCACAATTATGAGTTTTTATCTTTCAAGAGTTTCAAACCGCTAACCTGTTGATTTTCTACTTCTTTCTCTATGTGAATTTTTCTGTAGATTGTTGAAACCCTTACAAATCCCATGCCCTAATTCTAGAAATATTTAGGCTCTGAGAAAATTATCATTGTGTACCTTAGTAATGGTGAATTTCCAAGTTATACTTTTGCATTAAGTTTGCATGAAGCAATACTAAATAGAGTTAATGCTTTCTTAGTCATAAAATTGCACCATATTTAAAAATTTGAATTTTAGCCGTTGATCTTGCAACACTTGATAGTTCTACTTGAAAATAAAAAATCTTTTTTAAAACTTTAAAAAACACACCACGTGTTAAGCAAGTGCTTCCCTACTTTAGTAAAAACCCCTACATCTTCATGATGTAGTGAAGCGTTAATTTTCGATCTTCCAAAGATTGATGATCATGAAAAATTGCCATAGATTGCGAATAAAATTTTATAAAATGTGATCCCACTTAGTACATGCATTTCCAACTTGGCACATACATTATATACTTCACTAATTACTATGCTCTCATTTATCAAAACTTTCTAGCCTGGCGTGACTTATCAATTCCTTCTACGAACTTGGCCCCACTATGCCACATGGTGCACTGGCACTTCGCCACTTTGCTTAAAGTTTATGCATCTTGGTAAAGTGGGTAAGGGCTATTTTTTGATCTATTAGAAATCAATGGTGTTATAAAATAATGCAATATTGAGCCCAGTCAACAAGACCATCCAATGAGATGCTTCCTTTTTTCCATCATGTCTAACAACTATCATGGTAGAGACCTTGTTATTGCATTTGAAAGAAGTGGGTCCATTACATCATCATGTGCTAGATGTCAACAAGGTGCTTGCTCACTCTATTTTAAAAATGTTTATTTTCATCAAGCAATAAAGCACCATCCATCAATCTCATCGAGATCAATGGTGTATCAAAGTTGAAAGTAAAATAGCCCCACTAAAATGAGCCAACCAATAAGTTCGTAGGAAACTAGAATGTACTCTAAACATTCTAACACTAGTACAAATACATTATTACCTTTTAGAATTTTTTCACCCAATGACATCACTATGCCACATGTCCTATTAGTGCTTACTCACTTTACTTAAATGGTTAGCATTTTCATATAATGGTAAAGCATTGTCTGTTGATCTTCTTGAGATCAATAGTATACAACTTGTAATCTTTAAACTATGCAAAGTGCCTCCTATGATGTCATCATGTATAGATGTCATCAGGGCACTTTCCCACTTTGATTAACAACCTTGCAACTTCACATTGTGATAAAACACTCACTATTGATCCTCCAAAGATCAACGACTCAATGGAATTCCAGTAAAAATCCACCTTCACACTTGGGTTAACCAATAATATTTCAAGAAAATCAAATGTGTGTTGACATGTACTGACCATTCTGAAAAGGTTTGACATAGTATTGGAAAGCTTTATTCTTTGTGGTGTAATGAAGATCCACTATCTACAAGGGGTACGTATCTCCTTGGTGCTTGCCCACTTCACTTAAAAGTTATGTAACTTCACATTGTAGGCATGCACTTCCCATCAATCTTGGAGAGATCGATGGACAACTAAAATAGATCACCATAGTAAAAAATAATTAATAAAACATTTAAGAAATGTAACTGCAATTAGAGGAAACCTTAGCAAATAAAAGGATTTATTTCATGAAAAATAATAAAGTAATCTTTGCAAAAAGAAAACTTAGGATAAGCTTGTCCTACCTAATTTTTGTTTGAAATATTATTCTCAAAATTTTTCAAGGGTTAGGGAAAAAAATGAACAAGGCTTTTAGGGTTTCAACAAATTTTTTTACCCAAGGTCTTGACCTAATTTCTGAAAATTTTAAACATATCCTTAGGGTTTTTCACTATTGGATGCAACAATATATGAATGGTGAAAAATTAGGCCAACAATACATTTCTTCTTAGCATTCATCAGTAGCAATCATGATTCCATCTAAAAGTCTTGAAAAAATATCAAAAAATGTCAAAAAATTCCTGAAAAAATATTTTTTAAATGGCAAAAAGTCCCCAAAAAAGAAACAAAAAAAGTGAAAAAAAGTCATGTAAAAATGGATGCCTTGATGAAAACCTCGAAAATAGGTGTCTTGGCACAAAAATTTGAGTCAAGAGAAAAAAATTCATCCAAAAGTGAAAACCTAGCAAACAGGCACTTTGGGCAAATACCATGGTGAAAACCTGACAAATAGGTACCTTGTGTAAGTAGTTGTTGCTCCTCCATCTATTAGGATTCCATCTGGTTTTTACCCCTTCAATCATTCCTTGATCATATCCTTTATATTTCAAGACATTTCTTGTCCATGACCATGGCCCATGAACTGGTTAAGGTCCATTGTTATCTTACCTAAGCATCACTAGTTTGTACATACTCTATCTTTGGCCTTCGTACATAGTCTGCATCTTGTCTGGGGGCATATTACCTATATAGTGCATGAGTTTGAACTTGAACTGGGGGCATATCCCTAAGCACTTTTTATCCATTGCACTTATCACATGTTGGATTGGAGCTAACACTTGGAATCCTTTATGATCCTAAAAAAATCATAAAAAATCATAAAACTTCCTGAACAAATTCATAAAAAATCATAAAACATACTAAAAAAATTCCTAAAGTTCATAAAACATCCTAATAAAATTGATAAAAATCATATAATCTCCTTAAAAAATACTAAAAATCATATAACATCTTGAAATAAACCCTACAATTCATAAAATGTCCTAAAGAAATGAGTGAAACAAAAACATCAAATATCCTCAAAACCCTAAAAATCACAAAACCCATCAAAATTTTGTAATAAACCTTATAAATACTCATTTTAGACTATCACCCCTTTTGCTTAACATTTCTTCTTTTGTAGACTAAAACTCAAAGCATGAAACTTCAATAACAATCACATTATCTGAGCAATGTGAACCGACAATCAATCTAACATGTCACTATGAACCTATCAACTACATCAACATACAAACCTATCACATGATCAACCTATTAAACACTCTTTGAAGATCTAAAACACCAAAAGCAAGTAATAATGGACAAGAATACCTATTGTTTCATACCGTTTAGTGAGTGATTTATTTTGCTTGGTTTTTTCTTTGATCATGTTCCTATGCCACTCGATGATATCAACTAATATATGAGAGTGGTTGGGATGATTCATGGTCATATTCTGTTTTCTTTCTATTAAATATGTACCTAGAAGAGTCTAGGGCATGCATATATATGCATCAAGAAGGAAAAGGTCATTCTCTAACTGCATTGTGGTTGTTTATAGAAAAGGTTTGCATTTGCACTTTGGCCTTTTATGTCATGATGCATTGCATTTTGTTTTCGATATAAAAATAAAGCTCCAATTAACACATAGTACACTTTATGAAAGAAAAATTCTTCACATAATTTTAACTGGTCCTCATCATTTCTCCTTGGTGTCATTCATCTCATTCTCCATCACCATGGTCTTGTATTCTGATACACGAAATCATCTTCATCTTACACTCTTTCATGCATGCATCATCAAACACTATTTATCAAACTTTTGTGGCTCTCCACCAAGTCTAGTATAAATTTGATCTAAGTTTGACCTCATTTTGCATTTCTTACATATTTTACCCATGTTCTAACCTCTTTCTATTGTTTTGGGCTTGCACACAAAGTTTCATGTGATTCTGAGTCTAGTCAAGCTAATTTTGGCCCTTGGAGCTTTCTTGAACATAGTCTGCACTTTCAAAGTGCATTTGGGCTTCCCAAGTGCACCTAGGGTGCACTTGGTACTATCATAGCACACTTGGCATCACCAAGTGCACCCTAGGTGCACTTAGGGTAGTTAGATGCCAAAAACTACTCCTAGAGCCCCTATGTTGCATTTTAGAGCCCATAACTTTTGTGTTTCAACTATGATTTACAATCTGTTAGTTGCATTAGATTTGTAACTTTTTTGTGAAAAAATTGACATATCATTTTCATTATTTGGTCACTATCTTGAGTGATAACCCCTAAAACTACTCTTGGGCCCCCAATCGATCCCTGTTCTGCACTCAAGACCTCATAACTTTCACATTTGAACTCTGATTTGTGATCTATCAGTTAAATTGGTTTTTTCCTCTCATTTTCAATAAATTGACCTATCATATGCATATGACACTCAATTTATCATTTTGGCACTCATATATATCATCCCTACTAGGGTATGTTGTTGTCACTTTCTCATTAGTTTTTTTTGGCACAACACTCTAAATCACATTGTATCAAAGAGGGGGGAAATGTAGATGCTCAAAAATGGTTTGCATCTATAGTTTCATCATCTTCTTGTACTGATTCATCCCATTTTCTCATTTCACTAATTCTGATCTTTTGGTCAACTTGACTATATCTCAACAACATCCATCATTCATATCCCCTTTTGCACCATTTCATCATCATAAAAAATCATATCAAATCAACTCAGAATCACCCCAAATCAACCCAAAATCACCCATAATCAACCATAATAAACCTAAAACATGTCAAATACCTTAAATCATTAATCATCTTTCCAAACCTAGGCATTTTTGTGGCTTTCAGTGCTTCAAAAACCTATCAATCTATCAAGCCTATCAATCTAACCTTAGTACTGTCAGGGCTCTCAGTGATAGGTCAAACCATCATTCTTGTCATTTGATCATTGACATTTTTTATTCCCTTAGTGTCAAATCACAACATCATCAAACCATTTTAATAACATTCCTAGTGTCTATCAATGTTATTAGGATCAACCATATCAATCAATCTCAATCCTGTAGCATTTACGATATTGGTTAAATGTTACGTATCCTTAATTCATGTCATGTGTCCTTGGCATGTTATCAATTTTAATCAATCAATCAATTTTACCATGGCTTTTCTCTATCTATCATCATCCTAGTTAATCTACATAATCATTGCAATTTCATCAAAGGATACTATCACACTTATTTAAATCAAATTGGTCAATGATCAACTAATTTTCTTTATAGGATTAAATAACCCATAATTTAATCCTATGCCATTTCACTATTTATTCTTCCTAACTAACATCCTCAATTAATTAATTTTATTAATTAATTGATTCATCATTCAAAAACCATGGAAATTCACAATTTCCTAAGTCCCATTGTCCACTCATAATTTAAAATTCCAAATTTCTTTTTGTGTGGAAATAATGGATTTTTAATTCAAATATTTCACATAATATTGAGATAATTGTTGCACATGGACATGACACATCATGGATTCTCCATTTACACTTGGCTAAGATATGTCATAATCCATATATTCTTTTTCCCTTACACATGTTTGTATTGGGCTTCCATCATCATAGATTCTTGGCTTTAAGTGGGTTTGAGGTGTCACATGACACGTCATAAATCCTCTTCCATTTTTAGCCATGTTTGAAATCTAGGCATCATGAAATCCTACATTTGGCATCTTGTGCCATATGTGTCATGGATTCTCAAAGGAATATCTTGCCAAGTTGCATATCCAAGGTGACAAAGCCAATGCTCTCATCTTGCATATTGATTATAAATTGAAAATTCTTCCTCTCATTTCCAATCCTTCAAGTCCTTCAAGTCCCTTATCTTTGGTCTCTCAAGCTTAAAATTACTCCTTCTAGTATTCTCATATCACTATCATATCATACACTTTTGTTTTCTAATTGTCTATATTATAGGCAATTGGAGCTACATCATATGGAGAAGAAAGAAGGATATGGGAGCTACAAATGAAAGAGGGGGTTTTTAACTTTATGTTTCTTTCTTTTGTTTATTTGGCTTTCATGGTAGACTAGAGGGTATCAATGTATGTTTATTGAGTTTGTGATTTCTCATCGTATGTTAGATATTAGCCCATTTTTTTGGTCCTACATGTATATGGAAAGGAAGCAAGGCTTCCAATTTCATTAGAATTTCCATCTCTAGAACTAGCTCATCAATTGGAGCTAATGAAAAGTTATGCCATGATAGTAAGAATGGTAGAGCTGATGGAGCTATAAGAGAAAAGAAACCAGGCCAGGCAGATCCTAGAGGCACATCAACAATAGATAAAAGGGAGCTTTGATAAGAGGGACAAGGCTAGAATCTTTAGAGAGGGTGACCTTGTGCTCAAGTGGGATGTAGATAGAGAAAAACTAGGGAGGCACTCAAAATTTGATGCACTATGGAGTGGTCCCTATGTGGTTATCAGTTGTAATAGGCCAATACTTTTCAATTAAGTAGGCCTAATGGTGAAATTCTACCTATTTCAGTTAATAAAATATATCTTAAGTCCTACTTCTGATAAAAGATGAGTATTTCATGTATATAATTAGGTTAGTTTCCTTCCTATGGTTTCCTATTTTCCAAGAAGTGCACAAGCACATGTGTTTTGCAGAAGTTGTAGAGGATTTTGTCTCTCAATTCTAATTACAGAGAGGCAATTTTGAGGTTCCTAGACATGTTTTCTAAAATTTTAGGGTTTTGCAAGGTGGATTGTCATGATTTCTATCACTTTATTACCCAATGGATGTGTAGGCTACTAGTCTATGCATAGTTGCCTTGCATCCTCCCTAAGTCACTAGAACTATTTGCCAAATTATCCCTCTTGCCAAAATTGCCATATTTGAATTCAAATGTTAAACGGTCATGTTTCACCTTTAATATTAAACAATGCCATGGAAATATGAAATAAATTAAATAAAAACCTTATAATATTTTTTTGTTTTCCTAAATTTATTTTTGTAGACCCCACAACTTTCTCCAACCATCAGATCTCCCATAGATCTATGGTAGTCGCTTTCCCGCATTTTGGAATTACCTAGTGTTTAACAAATGTGGGGAAGTGACCTTTTGCCATGAATCCAGAGTGAGGCCTTGCTTCTTGTTTGTGGGTCATCTTTTAACTATGATAACATGTCAATGTGAGTTGGAAAATGGCTAGAATTCTATTGGTTGTCAATTTCTCTCATTCTATATTTTGTTAGAATTTCTAACAATATGGGGAAGTGATGTTATGACATGTGGACTAGTGGGTTCATTCTTCCATGTGGGCTGCCTAGGTTGAAAAGGAATTCTACATAGTTTCTAGGTGGAAAATATGTGTCAATTTCTTCATTCTGATTGGTCAAGGGTTTACGTGTCTATAGAGGTGAATGTCAAGTGTTTAGTGGGCCTGAAAGTTTTATGAGAAAGTGCAATAATAAGTAGGGTCTTCCATGATCATCAATCATTTGGTTATCAATGATCATCACTTGTCTGCATTATGGACTTTCTCAAAAATTAGGCAATACAAGCAAGTGACAAATGACCATATGTCCTAGTGGGCCCAGTTAAGGAAATAAGGACTGTAGTTTGCAATGGCACCTAGTTAAGTTGGTAGTTTTATAGAGCTGTTGCAGTCAAGTTTTAGAAGGTGGTGTAGTTAGTTGGTCAATGGGGCAGTCAAACTTATGAAGACCTTGCAAGGTGGCAAAAAATAAATAAATAATGCTATTGGTCCACATGGCTCATGTTGGTTGCAAGACTTTGTTTGACTATTGACCATACTGATTTGTAAGCTAGAAATGAAGGAAAATTGGGTTTTCTTGCACAATCTAATCTTTTTGATCAATCCCAATCACTCCAAGTTAATGCTAGATTTTTAAAAATGCAAAGGACACTCTTCCCACTATCTGATCATCCATTTTGAGGAGTTCTAGCATTGATTGGCACTATTTCCATCACTTCAGGGTTTTCTCTAATTAGGTCTTCCATGATTTTCATGCCTCTGCAAGTGTACCAAATAAAATCTATTGTTTGGATCATCTTGATTATTCTCTGAGCACTTAATGGTAGTGGTTGTGGAGTAACTTTAGTTAGAAATATCTTAGTTATGCCTAAGCTATAAAGGCAGATTTTGTAATCTTTAGAAGGGTTGATCTTTCTTTGATTCTCTAGTATTACTTCTATGCATACTACTATAACTTCTCATGCCTCTAAGCCATTGTAATCCTCTACCGAGTCTCTTTTAGCCATTAACACATTGTACAAGATTTCTTTGCCTTTGGTTAATGTTCTTGTCTATATTCTACAATCTACATGATTGTATCTACTATTGACATTTGAATGATATTAAGTGAAGACTCTTCCTATACCATTCTTTTGTTGTCTGATTTATGTGTGGTTGTTGAATTAAGAAAGTTCTAAATCTATATTGTTTAAGGTTATAACTTGTTAAATTGTGCATTTATGGGAAAAGATAAGATCAATCACTCTATTTTGGTGTATCACTCCCTTAGGTTAGAATAGGTAGATTTACTTTCTATGCATTTTGTCTCCCTTTTCCTCTCCAAGAGTAGTTAGGTGCATCCTAATAAGAAATGAAGCTGGCCTTCTCTAGAGACTCAACCTCACAGCTCAAGTCCCATAGATTGAAGGTTGTTTCCGTGTTTCACAAAGTTGTCCTTAGGTAAAAACTTTGGACAAGGGTGCAAACTTTTGTAACAATAGTCTCCACCCTTGTTTATATCAATTAATAGGTGGATGAGCTCTTTAGATAACTTAAAACAATAAAAGAATCAAAAGATAATAAGAATTCAGCTATAAGATCATCTGGGAGTCTCTAGAAGCCCTAAAAATGGAAGCTCAACCTTCTCTAGGCATTTCTCAAAGTTTAAGTAATGTCAAAAAGTATTTTTGATGCATGGAATTCTCTTAAATAGAAACTAGAAGTTAACTATCTATGCACTAATTCTTCTTCAAAAATATTGGTGCACCTCTAAGAAAAGAACGCATGCACACTTGCACACCTGTGCACCTTGGTGACAACACCCAAAAATCCAAAAACTCTTCTAACTATAAAGACTTGACTCCCAACATCTGGTTTTTCTTTTCCTTTATACCAAAATTATGTGTGGATGTTTCCCTTTGAACTTTTAGATGTCAGAGGTGATTTTTAGAGTAGTTTATAAGTCTAAAGTTTCATACTCCACCCTCACTTCCCTATGGAAATCATGAAGTGTGACTTCTTGGGAATTCCCAAGAACTTGAAAGTCATGGGTTAGAATGTGATCTTAACTGTTGTAGAAGACTAGGAAGCCATGGTAATGGTCAAGACCTCAGAGGGCCTCTAGATGTTTTAGATATGCACATATGCACACCTTTAGAGATAATTCATTCACAAAATTTTCAAATTGTGCACATGTGCATCTTTAGACCTATGCAATTTCATGGAATTGTGCAAGGTGCTCAATTAACCAAATAATCAAAGTTCTTAGTTTTGAAAATAGTTTTAGGTTTTTTCTCAAATGGGGTTTTAGATCATTCTTGTGTACTTATTTTGATATTTTTGATGATTTAGGCCTATTTGGGCACCTTGCACACATATGTACTTTTCTCTTCAAAACTTGTAACATTGCACACCTATGCACCTTCGCACATGCACACCTTGTAGAATTCTTCTACTTATTCATATCTCAAAATTGCAATGGGAACCTATGCACCTTTTGGAAATAATTCATTCACCAAATCTTCAAATTGTGGACCTGTGCACCTATGCACCTTCAGGGAATTGTGCAAGGTACTCAATTCACCAAAAATTTAAAGCTCAAATGGGGTTTTAGATCACTCTTATGTACTTATTTTGATATTTTTGATGATTTAGGCCTATTTGTAGCCCAACATTGTCATAAACATGAAGTCCTTTTGCTTCTTCTATCTAAAATCTCAAGGTGTCTATTTTGAAAATGCATATGCAATACCATGGATATTTTTTGTGTTGTGGAAGATGAGGATTCCATTTTATCTACATAAAGAAGAAAACGTTAGTCATCTTATGTTGAAAGATCCAAAAGAGGACTCCACATGACTTAGACTAATGAAAAAATTTGTCAAAACTAATCAAACTTCCCAAAAAGTGAAATTCCCCCTAAATAGCCAATTTTGTGCACTAGCACACCTAGCGCACCTATGTAGCATGGGCTAGTGCACACCTTGTTTCGCTAGTAAATTTGGACCTATTTTTCGATGCAAGATGGTCAAAATTTTGAAACTTAAATGTCAAAAACCAACGTCAATAGAATTGCATCAAAATTTTAATGCACTCCATGGTTGTCAATTTCTTGATGGACTACTCTATCAAAAATCATCCCTATCTATGTCACATGGTGACATTAGAGAACTAGTTCAAAATGTCTAAATATCAACGCTAACCAGAGATGATTTGACAGGTTTTCCATAACATTGGTTCGTTAGGCCTTGTTGAAATATCAACACTAGGTAGACATAATTTGATGGGTTTTTCATATCATTGACATCAAGACTCATTGAAATATCAATAAAGCTAGAGATGAATGAGCTTGTCATACCTTCAACTATAAGCTATGTTGAAATATCGATGCCAACTAGAGATGATAGAATAGGTTTGTTGTTAGAAATAGGAATTACTAAGAGGGGGGGTGAATTAGTAATTTAAAAATTTTAGTCAACAATTGAATATTATTTATTACTTTGACCCATATAAAAGAAAGTAAACAAGTAATGTTGAATAGTAATAGTAACCATGCACAAAGATAACTCATAACACCATATTTTGTTAACTAGGGAAACCTTGGCCAAGGGAAAACCCCGGTGGGGATGATACTCACTAGATAATATACTAATATATATGTTCCTTGTTAGAGGATGGACCTTGTTAGGATTCAATGTGAAAATTCATTATAGAGACTCCCTATTAGGAGACTTTGGATTCCTGTTTGGAGATTCCAACCCTATTAGGAGTTGTAGTGTAGTAGATGCAAGATGAATCCACTACCCAAACATGCACTTACATTACAAGAAGAGCTCATTGTCCAAACAAGTAATTAATCCTCTAGTATATAGTTGTTTTTAACTTCTTTCTTGACTAATCTCTTATCATAGCTCGATCTTGGATCACAAAATTAGCTTCTCAAACTTTGCATATATCACTTCACAAAAGTTTGTACATCATCACAAGACATGTTTGAATTTACAAGATGTCCTTTGCATAAATACCATGCATTTTCAAAAAAAAATTCTTGGTCAGATAAGACCATAATATACTTTTCCAACATAGAGTAAACATCTAGGATGTTGGCCCTAATTGGTCAAGTAATTATTTTGTAAACAAAATAATTCCTTTACCTTTAATTTTATTGTTATATTTCACTAGTAAAATGTGAATATCTATTTTTTGTACAATTCATACAAATTTTCACGGTTATGCACATCATCATCAACATGTATACTATCTCCATCTAACTTCGCTAATCATAATATAATGTTAGTAACAACTTACATACAAAACAATACACTATTGTAAACCAATTTCATACTTAGACAATTTTTTGGGTACCAAAAGCTAAGTTTCTTTATTTATGAGGTTTTCTACAACCATGTACATCATGTGTTGTCATAAATGAAAATAATTACATATCTTCATTAGCCAATTTTCATTAGTCTCCCCCTTTGGCATTGATGGCAACAAAATAGGGAAAATTGGCTAAGTATCAAAAACTTGTCCAAAACATTATAGTATCAATAAATTAATTATTTTTTACAACTTATCCATCTTACACATGCTCCCCCTTTCAATATGATTTCATACCTTACCTTATTTACAATTTTCTTATTCATCTTCTCTTTCCTTGACATCAATGACAAAGGTCAGAATGTCAAAAACTATCCATCAACTATCAAAAACTATAATCATTTGTCTCAAGCTAATAATATCTTCATGTAATCATCAAAACTTGTCTTGATATTGTTTAAACCTTTTATCCATGTATACTTGGTTGTTTTTGTAGAGGTGAGAATTGTACATAGGGCATATGATGCAATCTCAACTACATTCAGATTAGAGTATAAGAAATTTGAATAAGTGTCCTTGTCTTTGACACACTCCTCCAGCTGTCTCTCAATAGTGGATATCTTCAAAGAAATAGACTCTTTGCATTCTGATAATCTCGTCAAAAAAATTTCTTTCTTAAGTTTCAATTTCCTAATATCACTATGAACACTAGCTACTTGTTCTTCAAAGTTATCAACTTTGTTGGAAGGTTGTTGTATCTAGTTTGATAGACCTTCTAGCTCACTTAGCTTTCCTTCAATCTTACTATCAAAATCCTTGGTCAACTTATGAGGTAAGTTATACTTAATGTACAATACCTTTTCATCTTGTGAAATTTGGACCTTTGACTCTACAACATTCAACAAATTTGTAAATTCTTCATCAAAAGATTTTAACACTACTTGTGCCCTCTATTCAGGATTTGCCTCTATATGCTTAACTAAAAGAGTATTGTGTAATCTATCTATTACCTCCATTAAGGTTCTTTTTAGGCTCTTTACTTTCCTATTCTTCTTAATAAGTTTTGTCAAAGATGAGATCAAGTCATTTTTATCGTCATCATTACTTGTTAGGCTAGCAAGCGAAATTGGAGTAGATGAACTAGATGGTTTAGATTCATCTTCCCTTTGCTTCTTCTTTTCTACCTCCTTAACTCTTCTCTCTTCTTTCTCTTTCTCTTCCTTTTCTTTTCCTTCATTATCTTTCTTTTCTTCCTCATTTATTCTCTTCTTCTTTTCTTCCTGTATTTTCCTTTTGTTTTCTTCCTCAACTCTTCTTTTCATTTCTTCTGCAAGCAATTTCTACTTGGCTTCTTTGATTTTTCTCTTTTCTATCTCTAATATCCTCTTTCCTCTTCAATTTGTTTTAATTGATCTTGAATAAACTCGGCCTAAGATTCAGGCTATTCAAAACTTTCAAAAGGGTTTGTGTCATCAATGTTAATAGTAATATTGATCTGGTCATTCTACATAGTGTCACCACTTACTGATACTTCTGAAGTTCTAGGTGTAGGTGAAGGTGTTGCCTTTGATTTTTTCATCATTTAATTGATAGTTTTCATTGTTTTACTCCTTATTTTATCTTTCTCACCCACCATAAATAGAAATGGTCTCACCTTGTTCCTCAAGTAAGGTGCCAGATTATTCAACAATTTCTTAACTTCTTTCTCATCATCTATTTTGCATATAGTCCTTAACATAGATTTCCAAAGTTACATGTCCTCTTCTTGAGCTAGTGTTTTGTTCTCTACAATTCTATCATATACTTTCTAATTTATTGTGCCTTCAATAACCTTAAGTTTTAGATTGTTAGTGATTATATATCTCATAGTATAGATATTAATCTGATCTTTCTCAATATCATTATATAAATCATAAAATTTGTTCATCTGAACAAAGTTCCCTTCATTTGCAATGGATGAGTTGATCTTCTTGATCTTTGGCTTCTAAGGTTTGTTTGCTTTTCCTCTTGTCTATTTAGAAATAGTTACTTTCTTTGCCTATTTTGCTTCTTCTTCTTCTTCATTGGATTCCATAATTGTCAACAATGTGTTTTGTCTTTTTTGCGGTCTAGTAGCTTGTTGCTTGACTCTTTTAGTCTTGGTAGTCACAACTTCCACTAATCTTTGTAATTTTCTCTTCACCTCACTTAGTTTTTCAACTAATAATATAGCATATGGAATGTTCTGCTATGAAGGTATCTCTACAATAGACACTAATAATTGTTGCACATACATTATTCCTTGTTTCATGGTTTGTCTAACTACCCATGACTCACTTTCTATCATACCAACCTCAATTAGAGATTTCTTCATTATTTTTTCAATCTTGTTGTGAGATGCGTTCTCTAAATATGCTTGATGGGATGATTGGGAAATTTCTTCATAAGTCCCAAATCTATACTTAGTTTGGTCCTTCTAAGAGTTTAACAATAGATTAATATATCCAATTGCTACATCATCACTTAACTCATAACCTAAGGGATCAAGGAATGTTTCTTGAGGTTCTACTACTTGAATATGAGTTAAATTTTTATGAACCATATCACATATATCATCTTTGAATATTTCTATGATTCTAAATCTTTGTTTCATCCCATTCTAAAATGTTTTCATGATCAAATTTCCACTATCCAAGATTTTATCTATTGGGTGTCTTCTACATACATTTGTAATCTTCTCCATGGTACATCTCTGACTACTCATAATCTCTATAACTAATAAGTATGGAAATGTTTTAAGTACATGAAAGAATATATGATTGATCGATGACTAAAATCTAAACACACCATTCTTGGTTCTCTTGATCTTCTCTAAGTTTTCTAGGAGTTGCCCTCTTAGAATTTCACTTAGGTTAACTTGTTCTTTCTCAAAACAAATCTTATACGTTGCCTAGATGAATCCTGCTAATAATTCATCAATTTTAGAACTTGCACATATAGAATAGGCAATGATTCTACTTAGAAATATTACATCATCTTGTTTAATGGTGTTGATCACCATGGCCTTCCCATTATAAACTGCCTTTATGTAGCTCTCAATCTTCTTCTTAACAAGTTTCTCACCTATAGGTACACTACCTTGTTTGCTAAGACTAGATACTTCATGAATAAGGTCAGCTGAAATGTCAACTACGTTGTCTTCCATCCATAATTTTCCATCATGAATTCTACTCAGTAGGATCTGAGTCCACTCTTCAGTATCAAGTTCTCAATATAAATGATATTTGAAAATTTCTAGTTCTTTCCAATGTTTAGATACAGGTTTTACTAACATATCATGGTTAAAGACAACTTCCATATCTTTGTTCATATAGTCTCTCCCAATAGTTTCAAACTTTCTATTAAGATAACTATTTATGTCTTCCAAATACACTATGTTGTTCAGAGTAATGGATAATGTTGAGTTAGGGTTTTCTTCTATGAGTTTCATGGAAACAATCTTCAATTTTGGTCTCTCCTCATTCTCAACATTATTAACTACTAACATATCCATGACTCTATCAAATATAAATTTTATCAAAGAATTTCAAAGGAGAAATGATAAAATTGCTCTCTCCAAAATAGGGTTTAGTTCAAAATTTCCTTGTCAAGTCACTTCTGAGTGCTCTATGCTTCTGATGTGATCACAATGAACTAGTACTGAAGTTTTTACTCCATCTTATTCATTCAATTCAAACTTGTATTAATTGCATACTTTGCAAACAAAAAAGCTATCAATTACATTCCAAAATCAAATATCTACTCAAAATCTTTGTTCAATCTTCAAATGTTACCTGAGGTTTACCATAACTTCCTTCCATAATAGCAATGCTCTAACAATCTTTGCTCACAAAATTCTCTATAAAAACATAGTTTTCCACTTTTTCTATAGAATTAACTTTCTCTATAATAATTGTAACTCTTAATTCCTTCATAACAAGTTCTGATAAGCTCCAAATTGCAAGCAAACTTAGCTATAGTCTAAACTTATCTCAATACACCTTTTCCCAAATTCACCACCTCTAGTTCAATATCTAAATGAAGTTTCAAATTCTAGTGTTGTGAACAAGCTTAATTCAACTTAGTTGAATCAAACTTGATTATTGACTTCGATCTTCCTATCTCTACATCATCTAAACTTTCTTTAAAAATATTCAATCCAATGCCTCATTAAGTTCTTCTCAAAGTTCATTGACTACATTTTTTTGTTCCTCATTGTCTTTCTTAGTTTCAATGTTCCTTTCATGATTCCTTGTATCATTTCCAATGTTTCTTCCATCATTCCTTATGTTTCTAAAGTTTATTCCATTATTCCTTCTATCTCTAAAGTTTCTATCCATTCTACAATACTTTGTTATATGTCTAAAGTTGTTGCATAAAGTAACATACTAGGGCTCTACTTCTAGGACTCTACTGATTAATAGGTGCATGACAATTCCAAGCTATGTATCCAAAGTTGTTACACTTATAACACATGATCTACCTTCTTTCTTCTTTCTATAAGGTCTTTCTTCATTTTCCAAACATTCTACCATTCCTTCTATCATTATCATATTTAGGTTTCCTATAATCAATTGCTTTATGACCCTTACCATGACAATAAATTTTTTTAACATGATTAAATGACTTATTTGTACAATTTCTTTTCATATGACCTATTTCATTACATGAAAAACACTTACCTCTAAATTCATACTAGGTTTCTTTAGGAGATTCCACTTGTTTTGGCTCATCCAAAATCTCAACTTCCTTGTCTTGTCCAAATTCTTTAGGTTTATTTTAAGATTGACTACATTCAATCTTATCATTAGATTTATCTTTCTCTTTCAGATTTGATCTATTTTCAGGTTTCTTTATAGACATGTTAAATAAATAACCAAGACTAGTATTATCATAGGTAGGTCTCTGTATTGACATTGAATCATCAATCTTTTCTCTACTAGAATAAATCTTTTCAAGTTGTCACTTACATTGAGTTAATTCAAATTTCACAATAGTTTTGTACTTATGAAGTTCTTCATGATCTTCTTTCAATGTTTCAAACTCAGATGTCTTCTTTGCTAGACTTTCTTTAAGATCTATATTTTTGGTCTTCAAATCAGATTCAACCTTTTTAGGATCACTCTTAAAATTCAACTTTAGATTGGTAATCTTCAATTCATGCTTTATGATCTTTTACTATGTCTTCATTTATGAATAATCATCATCACTAGTTTTAGATTCAGTAGATTCAGGCTTAGATTTGAGATGTTCAATCTTGTCCTTCAATTGTCCAATATATACTATGGAGCCTTCATATCTATCCTTTAGCTTATCTCTTTCTTTAGTAAGGAGATCAATTTGTTCAAGTGCCTCTTCAAGTTTCTTCATCAACTATTCCATATCCATAGGGATCTTACTCAAGTCATTAAGCCTCTTTTGAGTAACTATGCTTTGATACCAATTATTAGAAATAGGAATTACTGAGAGGGGGGGGGGGGGGGGGGGGGGGGGTGAATCAATAATTCACAAACTTTAGTTTCCAACTGAATATTATTTATTACTTTGAACCATACATAAGAAAGTAAACAAGTAATGTTGAATAGTAATAGTAACCATACACAAAGAAAACTCATGACACCATATTTTGTTAACTAGGGAAACCCTGGCCAAGAGAAAACCCTAGTGGGGATGATACCCACTAGATAATATACTGATATATCTTAGAGGATGAACCCTATTAGGAGTCAATGAGAAAATTCATTATAGAGACTCCCTGTTAGGAGACTTTGAATCCCTGTTAGGAGATTCCAACCCTATTAGGAGTTGTAGTATAGTAGATGGAAGATGAGCCCACTACCCAAGCATGTACTTCTAATTACAAGAAGAGCTCACTTTCCAAACAAGTAATTAGTCCTTTGGTATATATGTGTTGTAACTTCTTTCTTGACTGATCTCTGATCCCAACTTCGTGTTAGATCACAAAATCAAGTTCTCAAACTTTGCATATATCTCTTCACAAAGGTTCTCACATCATTCATCACGATACAATTTCTCAATACATCATCACAACACACATTTTATTTGCAAGATGTCCTTTGCATAAATTCCATGTCTTTGCACAAATTTCTACTAGGTTGGCTAAGACCATAATATACTTTTCCAACTTAGAGTAAACATCTAGGGTGCCAACCCTAATTGTTCAAGTAATTATGCTATTCTATTTCACCAGTAAAACACAAATATCTCTTTTCCATACAGTCTATACTAATTTTTGAGGTTATACATGTCATCATCAACATGTATACTATCTCCATCTAACTTCGCTAATCATAATATGATGTTAATAACAAGTTACATACAAAACAATACACTATTATAAACACTTTCATACTTAGATAATTTTTTAGTGACCAAAAACTAAGTATCTGTATTTCTAAGGTTTTCTACAAGCATGTACATAATGTGTTTCCATAAATGACAAAAATTACATATCCTCATTAACCAATTGTCAACATTTGTGATACCATTGATGACAGGCTGCATCAAAATATCGATGCTAGCTAAAGTTTTAAAAAATAAATCAAATAGTCTCACTGTATATTAGGCTAATAACAGTCATATGAAGTCAAGAATGCTTACTACATTAGCAATTTTACAAACTTGTTATAATTTTACTGTAAAAAGTGAATGTTGGAATATTCCTACTACCCAAACCAAAGGATTCACATATTTCTATGAAAGAGGTGGTGGGAATATCAAAACTAAAGTGTCAGAGTTACTGTTTTTGCCAAAGGACTTACTAGTTGTTGCGCGTTATTTTTGTAATAAGCACATATTAGGGATACCAATAGTGATTAATCCATTTTCCATTCAGCTAATCAAAGTGCCACAATTTCTCACATGAATCTATTTTTCAAATAATTTTATGTATAACTTACATATTTTTTATCTAAACTATTTATATAATTATTTTGGTAATGTCTAATTGGGACTATAGATGGTTGATTCATACATCACACATATCAATGGAAGACAAGGCACAAATATTTAGATTATTAGAAGCTTTGGTGAACACTACAAGGTAATATTGAAGGTCCAAAGACTTGTAGACATTTGGATCATTTTTATTATCATTTTTACTATGTTGGCTACACATGAGCTTGCTACATGTCATACACAATAGTTTTTCACCTAATTTATAGAGTCACATGTCAATTCTTGTTGATTGTAAGTGACATCAGTGTGTCTGATAACAAGGTCTTAATAATTTGCACCAATATTAGGAACAAGAAATCTAGACAAATTCTTACCTGTGTAGCTTCCTAATCATTTTGGCAACCCCTATAGCTGAGCTTTGTATAGAGGCTATTACTAGTATTTTGATCTATAATGATAATTCCATACCATGGAAAATACAAATTCTTCAATATATATTTTTTTAGAAGTACAAATTGAGTGAAGGGCTGAAAAGAGCTTTTATTTTGGTGAGATTTGAAGCTCAATTTTCCTTCCAATATTAGAATCATGGCATAGTAACCCAAACAATTTCCCTAAGTTTTCATTCTAAATTATAAAAATGAAATGAAATGGATTGGTTATTTCTATTTGCTGATTTTGTGCACAATTTAAATATTTTTATCTTCCTTGGATAAACACTAATCAAATAAAATCTCATTATAATGTTTATAAATAGACAAGGTGAACAAATGACTTATAATGTTTATAATCTATAGTGTTCTCTATTACATTTGTTGGAAATCATTTGTGTTCCTCTATAATGTTCCTATCTTTGCTAAAATAAGATTATCTCCTTTGTAATATTTTTAATTTACGTAAATAGGTTGCATTCAATTCTAGATTTAGAGTTTATTTTTTTAAGTGCATCATAAGTCATATTGTTTAGTGTTAGAATGTAGAAGGGTTACCATTTGAGATGTTAAGAGCTTTTGGAATATTTTTCCAAGACTGATCTTTTTTTATCAATTGTTATACCATTACTAGACATTCTAGGTTATTTTTGGAAAAAGATGTCCAAAATTTTGAACACAACACTCTTAAAAAATTTGAGCACTACCCTATATTGTATTAGTGACCCTTTGAACAAATTTGGAAATTTTGGTATTAATATTAGTATTAGTTATGATAGTATAAGGTAAAGTCATCAATTTATTTTTATATTGATATGTCTTTATTCTTAGTGAGGTAAACATTTTTGGAGTACACATCCATATACCTTTTTTGGTCAGAATAAAAGTTCTCAAGCACTACCTATCCTAAAATGTGAAGCAAATCATGAAGAATTTGTCTATATTCTATTCTCTTTTAGTTGACATGTAAAAATGGAAAATGATGAAGGTTTTGTATGGCTAGTAAGTGGCTCGTGATTGTTGGAGTATGATGTTCAATATGACCATGCTCTAATGTTCTCCTTGTGCTTACATAAATCTCACCATGGCTAATATGAAATTTGGAATGACTTTTTTCCTTAATAGAAAGATTGAAAGTCTTTTGTTAAAATTACTAATTCTATCTTTGATGTTTGCACATTCTACTTCAACTTCAATACTAGAACTTGAATGAAGACTTATGCCTTCAACTTCAAGCTTGTGGGTTGCATTTAAGTACAAGGAATGAAGTAGAGAAGAGATCAATAAGAAGAGGGCTACAAAAGAAGTATGAGGCAAAAAAAAATTCATCCTGCAACTAAACTTAATAAACATTAACAGTGTAATAAAGAATGTACAAAGCCAATTTTCTTGATTAAAATTTCTCTATAGGTTTGTCTTATTTAGAGTACCCACCCCTACTTCTATCCAAGGTATTTTTTAGAGGCTAATATTCATAAATTGGCTAATTTTAGAATTTTTTGGCTAATAATTTGGCTGATAATTTAAGATTTGATACAACCAAAATTGCCATAGTTTTATAAAATATAGTTCTAGAATACTTAAAATTGCTCAATAACTTATTTTATTGAAAAATTTAAACTCAAGTATTCACCACAATATTCTTTACATGATTAGATTTGAGTCACCTAAATATAATATATTATTAGAGAAATTAAATTGAATTGACCAATAATTATGATAATTATTAGTTGCTTTAGGGATATATCACGAATATTTAGTTTTCACTATTGATTTAAAGTATATGTAACGATCCTCATAATATTCCATGAGATGAAAAAAAGTTCAATTTTGATTTGCAATAGTCCATGGTGATTAATGAGCTTCCTATTATTATTGAGATTCATCAATCTTTTATACAAAACAATTATGATTCAAAAATAATTGACAATATTATCATATTTAGAATAAAAAAATTAAGCGATTCGCCAATAGAAATAATTTTGTTTTTTCAAAATAATGAAAGATTTGCCAATATTTTATATCTTTTTTTGGAGGTGGCTTTCTTAAAGTTTACCATGTATATGAGCAATGTTAGTATGCTAATAGAAACCAAATTTAAATAAAGCTTCTACAAACTAAAAAAAATTCATAAACTTCAAGATAGACTAAGATGAGCTCTCAATTGAAAATATGAGCCATTAATGGGCTCTCTCAATGAGAAGCTCTCTTGTTGAGTAGCTTTGTCTAAAAAGATAGGATGTATGCTCAATATGCTTCCAAAGGCTTCAATGGATGATTGTGGATTTTTGGTGTGGATAGATGGCTTTAGTATGGATTTGGATCTCAAAATAGCATTATAACTTTACTTCATGGATTGTGTTATTTTGCAAAGGGGAAGTATCCAATTTATATGCAAGAGGCTTGAGGGATTGAGGGCTAAGATGCAAGGATGGGAAAAAGCTTATGGAGGGCTCAGATTGCATGAGAGGAGAGCACATGGATTGTGCTTCCTTACAACCAATCAAGGAATGACACATGTCACATGGTGAGAGGATGGAGGAAAGGGGAAGGATGAGTCAACAAAGGAGGCTCAAGGGATAAAATCTTCATAAAGACCCTCATAATGACTTGTAAGAGCAATAAAAGGGCTTGTAAGAGTCATTTATGACCTAGTGGACTTCATAAAGTTTTATGGTTGAGATATTTTGAGGGTGATGAGAGCAAATTCGACTTGGACTTGATTAGGAAGTTTTAAGCTTGCTTAGGCTTGTGCAAATGATTAGAGGATGGATTAGGATGGTTTAGGATTAGCTTAGGGATAGGCAAGTGGATGGCATTTAATGAGGGTGGGTGAAGGAGGAGATATTTATTAACTTTGGCTTGGGTTAGTAAGTTTTAACCCATGTTTAGGGAATGTGACAAGGTTAGGAAGGGATTAGGATTAGGTTTAAAGACATCTTCTAGAAGAGTCTAGACTTTGGATGAGGATAAAGACTTTCTAGAATAGTCTAGAATTTCCTAGGATGAGGATAAAGACTTTCTAGAAGAGTCTAGAACTTCTTAGGATGAGGATAAATTAGATTTTTAGGAAATAAATAAAGTTTTATTTATTTCAAGGGTTTGGGTTGAGGAGATATTTATTAAAACTTTTTTAATAAACATGAGGATTAATATTTAACTTTAATTAAATATTTTGAGTTGGGATTAGGGGTAGGAAATGATGGGATTAGCCTTTAATCAAAATTAAAGAAGGATTTAGAAGATTTTGGAAGAGGTTATTGGTCATAAGGAAATTGGCCAACTTTTGGGAAAAAAATAAATTTTTTATTTATTTTAGGATTTTTGGTCAATTTATTAATTAAATAATTAATAAATAAGAAAATAATGTTTAAATAAGATTTAAACATTTTTGGGAGGGATTCCTTAATTAAATATTTTTAATTAAGATAAAAGGATTTAATGGCATAAAAAATTAATTAATTAATTAATTAATTAATAAATGATGATGTCATCAGGAATTTTTCAGAAAATAAAAATACTTTATTTTCTAAAGGATTTTTAGGTGTCTACATTTTGCCCCTCTTTGATGTGATGCCGCAAGTGGCATGACATCAAAGATAAGAAAATAAGATGCCCAAGGCTAGAGCAGAAGAGGAGAGAATGGATTGTGAGTTGCCCCCTCAAGAAGGCGGCGGGGAGAGAAAGCGAGGCTCGATGGCTTCTTAAAAAGTACAAGAATCTCGGATGAGCAAGGAAACTCAGATTGGCAAAGAGAAGGGGCTAAATTAGCTCAAACTCTCACTATGGGAGAATGATAAAGGAGAATCAGATGCACAAGAGGAAGCAAGCTTAAGACTTTAGGGAAGGTGGAGGATGAAGGAGCAGAGCGCTATAAAAAGGAATCCAGGATAGGGAGATGGATGAGGGGATTATAAAGCTGATGCAATAGGATTTCAAAGAGTCAGATTAGTGGAAGATGGGTTTCGGAGATCCCTAGGACTAGGATTGTGGATCTCGAAAGATGAGGCTTGGTGGATTGATTTGGATTGGTGGATCCCTAAGACTAGGATTGTGGATCCCTAAAGCTAAGAGTGAGGAGTGATCCAAAGAGATACTGATGCATAAGATGGGATAGGTGCTGGATATGGATGGGGGATAATGGAGATGAAGGAAAACCATTGAAGCTTTTTGAGCAGGGGGATACTTCAAAGAGAAGTATCACCATGTAGTTGAGCACTAGATTTGCTATAGGACTATTGGTTAATTGCCAAGGTTACCAAGAACATCAAGGCCTTTTCACCAACTGTCCAGAGGATTGACAAACTAACTCAAAACAAACACGCAAGGATTGCCCCAACATCACACATGAATCCTAGAGGAAGCAGCGTGGAAACGACATTGGAGAACCCACAAGCAGAAAAGAAAAACAAACAAAAGACCTGATCAATACCTTACGCTCTAATTGCCCCATTCGCAGCATACCATGATATGGAAGATCGTGGCAACCTTGAGGAGGGAACAAGGAGATTGCTTGGAAAAGATATTTCAAGACCCAACAGGGAAGAGTCCAAATCAAAAGAAAGTGAAAATCCAAAAGAGAACCATTTGCCAATGAGATGGGTAGGACGAGGTACTAACGGACCAAGATCAGACATGAGGAAAGCTATATCCTGCAAGGACCTATCGGAGAGCACCTAAGCTGGTGGATTTGGATGAGTGATGCGTCTGGCAAGCTGAACTAAGAAAGATAACACTTTGGTGACAGGAGATCTAGCTAAAGGATGCATTGGAATAGCTAACCAAGATGTGCGATGTGTGCAAGATGCTAATCAAGGAGGAACTAACACAAAATCTGGATAGATACAATGGTACTAAGCTAAAGAGGATGTACAAGCTGATGGACCCAAATATTTACAAGTTGAAGCTAACCAAGATAGTTACAAGCAGGCAAAAGCTCAGGATGGTAGGATAGCAGGATGGTTCGATGTGGTGCAAGATGCGAAAGCTAAGGGTGGGGTGATAACAAAAGATATGGATTTGGTAGGATGCATCCAATGATGATGAGAGATTTTGTGACCAAGGATAGCTAGAGGAGCAGGATGAGATGGTTGGATAGGATGGTAGATAGCTAGGATTATGATGGATATAAAGAGATGACATTGGGTTTGCATGAGGATAGCCTAGAGCTAGATACCAATGACAAGGGAGGATGGACAAGACAAGATCTCCAAGGAATATAGTGCCCCCAATCAGAAGATAACATGCGGAAGGAGGTCTTATGATGGATGTGATAGGATTGAAGCTAGGGTGGTGGTTGAAGCTGCAAGAGATTAGTGGATGGTGTGAGATGGAAGCTGGAGGATGGAGGATAGGTGGATAGATTGGAAGATGGAGTTGGATGTCAAGAGATGACCAAAAGCATGAGGGTGATAGGCCAAGCTGGGGATGGCGGGATTACACATGACTCTTGTTTGCCAAGTTTTCATCATGGTACTTGTCCAAGGCCCTTGAATTGCCAAGTTTTCACCAGTGGACACTTTATTTTTCTTTTCTTTTTTGACTTTTTGACTTTGGACTTAGCTGGAATGATTTTGGCTTTCTTCAGCTATTTTGGCTTTTTTGGGATTTTTCACTGGCTATTGGAATGCTCAATTTTGTTGCTAGCTGTTGGTACACCAGATGTGTGATTTATGCAATAGATCGGATTAGATGGGATTGATGGTAGGAGATGGAGGGATGAAAATGCTGGAAAGGAGCACGAGATGGGGATGCTTGCAAGAGCAACATTGGCACATGTTGGGACGGGTTTGAAAAGAGCATATGGGGGATAGATGGTAGATGCGGGTGTGATGGAGGATTTATGGAAGCGTGCTTGGGGATATAGGCACCCAAGATGGAGTTAGGAGATGGGGGACATGAGTCACTAGATGGGGGATTAGCAATGGTGGATGCCATTATGCATTGGGTTTCAACTTTTTTCTTGGGGATCCACATGGTTGTGGATTTTCTTTTAATAGGCTTTTGCATTGTTTTGCATTCTTTGATTGGATTTTTCCTTTTTGGAGTATGTCTTTTAGGATAGGCATATGATTGCCTAGGATGTGGATTTTTAGCTTTATGCATTTTGAAGTTGGCATTCACATTGCTATGGTAAGCTTTGGGAAGATGGTTAGGAGAAGCTTTTTGAGATGGAGAGGATATGAAAGAGCATGTAGGGGGATGATGATGGATGATGTGCCCTGATATGTGCCTTTGTTGATCTTGCATAGAAATGGATGGAATAAGATTTTTATAATGGCTGATAGGAGGATGGAGGATGGTAGATTTTGGGACATAGGGACCCAAAATGGATTTAGCGGATGAAGGGGGGATATGGTAGGTTGTTTTGGGTTGCAAAGATGGTGGAGGGGGGATGACATAAGATTTCTTGAAGGAGTGATGGGAGGCTGGCATGGTGGGCTTGGAGATAGGCTTGGTTTGGGGGTGTGGTGTACCAACACCTTTAGATGGTGAGCCTTTGGATACATATCCAAGACCATGAAATCTTAGATTTTTTTGTGCAATAATAGGCTCTTTGATTCCTTGCTCTTGTGGTCCTAAACCTTGACCTTGATAATGCCATCAATTGAGCATTTGAACAAGCTGAGGAAATTTTTTTCTTGCAGAAAATGGTAGAAGTGATTTATTAGGTGTATTGCAATGGGGAGATACTGTTCTTAATTCTTCTGCTGAGAGAGGGCCACTGTGGATGAATGTAAGTGAACCAAGAGGGTAGATTATAGATGGTGGAATAGCTTGGATAGGTGGTAAGATGGAAGCATGGAGCGGGGGAGATGGAAGGATAGGATCTTGATGTAGCTGGTGGGATGACAAGATATCTTGTAGTGGAGGAGATATGGCTTGAGGTTTTGGAGATGGAGGAGATGGTGACTGCACTATGGATGGAAGACATGGTACGATGATATCTTCATTTATGCTTTGGGGGATGTCAACATGCTTTTGGGTAGGATCTTGATAGGATTGGTTTGGAGTGGATGGTGCAATAGGAGGTGAAGGGATGGATTCTTCAAAGGCAGTGGATGGATAGATGGGAGATTCAGTAGTGGAGATGGGTGAGTAGAAGATGGATGCATAAGGGTCATTATGAGAGATTTGGGAAATGCTTGGAGGCGATGTGGATAGGATTTGGAGGGGTTTGATAGGTGGTGGGATTTTGATGCTTGCGGGAAGTGGAAGGATTTTAAGCAATTTGATGGATGGTATGGGGATGATAGCTATGGGAGATGGAGGTGATATTATAGATGGGGAAGCTTCATTACTGACTACTTCACATGGTTGGATTAGATGACATGGCTTATCGACTGTTGGAGGCAACTTTTCTTGTATTTCCTCTAGGAGATTCCTTGGAGACTCGTGTGTTGAAGGTGGAGGTGGATTGACAGGAATAGCTAGTGTGATGGGGGTGGAAGATTGGAAGCTTGGTTGATGGGGTGATGGAGGGGAAGCTGGAATATCAGATGGCATGACTAGATAGTTTGGAATAACTCTTGGATTTTGGGGGATGCTTTGGGGAATGTTTCTAAGGCTTTCAATATACCCGTCATAGTCAACAAGATTTTCATCATCATTGGAATAGGAGGTGGCGGGAGCAAGGACAATGTGACCAAACACATCATGATAGGATTGGTACTTCATGCTTTGATGATGAGTTTGATGGGGATGGGGTCTTGCGTATGGATGAACACGGAAGCTCATGGTTGGATTTGGGTTAAGCACAGATTTTGGATTGGCTGATGAAAGATTTCCTAGGGAGAGTCAAAGTTGCATGACAGACCTAAGGAGGATTGGCTGGAGATTTTTGGCTTTCTTGTGGGTGGAAGACTTCAAAGGTATGCTATCAAAAAGTGAGAGTTTTTCTTTCCTATGTGCAGGATTCGGGGTGATTGTGTCAACTTAAGGATAGACTAGTGATCCTATGGCATGACACGAGATTGACCACTTGTGGATCCCAACCTTTAGCTCAAGGTGATGAGGGATACAAGTGACAAAGCTGGATTACCCTAGACAATGCTCTGTCAAAGGGATAACCTTGGTGAGATTGGTTTATTGTTAGGATTGATTGGATAGCAAAATCTAGCAAAGTGACAACAACTCTTTAAAGGCTTGGGTGATTTTGGATTGGGTTGCTAGCTGGCTGGGGGGATGATTTGGATGGACTTTGGATTTGGGATTGTTCTAAAGCAAAGAACTGGATAGATTCAGTTGCATCGGGGGAGCTTGGATGATTTTTCGATAAGGCAGTGACTACGCTAAGTATGCCTTGAGTTGGGAGATTTCTGCTTTTCTGGGATTTCGACCAAAATTGGCAAAGATTCATTCAAAAGCTATGAATCAAACAAGCAGACAAAAGTTTTGAGCAAGCACGTCAAACACACCAACATCTTAGGAAGCTTTCTACAAGGATGAAATTTGGTTTAGCTAGGGAGTCCTCGATATACACAAGGTACGTGAGGCCCAAATCTATAGATGAAACCAAAAAGATGTCACACAGCCGAGAGTAGCGGTAACCCACTTCTCCTCTTTCACTTCTCAAGGGTATAAAGTTCCTTGAGGCTTAGCCCGAGTGACAAAATTTTGATCCCAAGAGAGGTGTCTTTAGATTCACCTCCCGATCTTTATACTCCACCGAAATGCTGGAGTTGAGGTCGTCCCAAGGGGTAATGAAATCCCCAAGCAGGCCTCCTAAAAAGCTAAGACAAGATTTTGGATCCTAATCTTATGCACCCAAGATGGCCTTGAAAGACGACAAGGGGAGAGAAGACTTGGATGATCTTGGGCTAAAAAACACGCTTGTTCTTTTACCAACTGACGCTTAAGTTTTCTAATCTAGACTTTGCAAGCACTCATGTTTAAGATACAATGTTTATTCCAACTTTGAAGCGTCGACAAAAATAAAATTGATCGAAGAATGTGAACAAGAAGAAGACTTAGGGTCAACAAGAAGGTAAACCCGTGCATCCGAAGGCCCTCCACGTCAAGTATCGATTGATTTTTCTTTAAGGCATTCAAGATTGAGTGTGAGTTTATTTTAAGCCCAAAACAAAGGTGTGTGAGATTCGATTTCAAGCAGGCGCCCGGAGGCCCTCCACATCAAGATTTGTCCAATTTTTATGCCCAAATGAAGTGTGAGCGAGATTAATGCGCATTCAAGGAATTTTCTAACTTAGAAAAACACTTAAAAACCCAAGTGAGTGGAGTTTGATTTGCGTGGAGCACTTAACACCCTCTTAGGTGGACCCATCCCCATAGATGGCACTGAGATTGCAACCAATGGTTAAATTGATGGGTGATTAAAGAGGGTGAGTCCAACGACAAACTCACTCAAAGCATTTTTATTTGTTTTTATAACTTAAAAGATTTACAAAAATGTAGATTCTTTTTATGCTCCAAAAGATGATTATTTGATCTATGGCATTTAAGATTGGATTTTTTGTTTTAATCATGCATTCATAAAATAAATAAAAACTTTGATTTTAATCCATGGCATTCAAGAGTGATTTTAGCAACATGCATTCAAAGACAAGTGATTAAACATTCAAGTTTTTTCCTTTGAGCATTCAAGATTGAAATTTTGTGTGTTGTTTTAAGAACTTTGAAATGCTTTGTTTTAACCTTAGATCATTCAAGATTTTTTTTGGACTCAAAAGTGAAAATGACTCTTTGGACTTTGCTTTTCATTCAAGATTTTGTGTTCTAGTTTGCATTTTTTAAGCCCAAAAATGATATTCCTAGATTGTTTTGATGCATGAAAATCCTAAAAAAACATTCAAGATTTTGCAATAAGACATTTGTTTGGAACAAATAACAAAGCTTTTAGGACAATTTTTGGCAACCATTTAGGACTCTTAGTTTTCATGAGATTTTTTAAAAGAACTTTAGTGTGCACTTAGTGTTGATTTTGGACCTTTTGAAATGGAAACTTGAAGTTCTTTTTAAATTTCCAAAAATGAAGTGTTCCTAATTTTGCATGAATGCATCTAAAACCTTGATGTTGCAAGGATGCAAATTATTAGATTGGTTTAGTTTCACTTGTTAAAATATTTTTTCTTTCTTGCAAATTTTTAATTTTTCAATGAATTTAAGTATGATTTGGGGGTTCATTTTAAGCACTAAAAAGAAGTGTGTATGATTTTGCTTCCTTAAAAAAAATGGCCAAGATCTCCCACAAGAAGAAGAAGAAGAAGTAGATGGAATAAGAAGAATATAGACAAGAAGAGGAAGAAGAATTTCAAGTTCTTTGTCCACCTATAAGCTTGAAAAATCTGCAAACACTATGAGATAGATTATGAGTTCCTTTGTCTTCTTCATACTCATGTGGACCTACAAAACCAATTTATACAATCCTACCAATCACAAAAACAAGAAAAATTAGCCAAAATCAGCAAATAACATACAAAACTTTGACTAAAAAAGCTAATGAAGATGACCCATGCGGGGTCCCACCGGGCGTGCCAAAATGTATATGAGCAATGTTAGTATGCTAATAGAAACCAAATTTAAATAAAGCTTCTACAAACTAAAAAAAATTCATAAACTTCAAGATAGACTAAGATGAGCTCTCAATTGAAAATATGAGCCATTAATGGGCTCTCTCAATGAGAAGCTCTCTTGTTGAGTAGCTTTGTCTAAAAAGATAGGATGTATGCTCAATATGCTTCCAAAGGCTTCAATGGATGATTGTGGATTTTTGGTGTGGATAGATGGCTTTAGTATGGATTTGGATCTCAAAATAGAATTATAACTTTACTTCATGGATTGTGTTATTTTTCAAAGGGGAAGGATCCAATTTATAGGCAAGAGGCTTGAGGGATTGAGGGCTAAGATGCAAGGATGGGAAAAAGCTTATGGAGGGCTCAGATTGCATGAGAGGAGAGCACATGGATTGTGCTTCCTTACAACCAATCAAGGAATGACACATGTCACATGGTGAGAGGATGGAGGAAAGGGGAAGGATGAGTCAACAAAGGAGGCTCAAGGGATAAAATCTTCATAAAGACCCTCATAATGACTTGTAAGAGCAATAAAAGGGCTTGTAAGAGTCATTTATGACCTAGTGGACTTCATAAAGTTTTATGGTTGAGATATTTTGAGGGTGATGAGAGCAAATTCGACTTGGACTTGATTAGGAAGGTTTTAAGCTTGCTTAGGCTTGTGCAAATGATTAGAGGATGGATTAGGATGGTTTAGGATTAGCTTAGGGATAGGCAAGTGGATGGCATTTAATGAGGGTGGGTGAAGGAGGAGATATTTGTTAACTTTGGCTTGGGTTAGTAAGTTTTAACCCATGTTTAGGGAATGTGACAAGGTTAGGAAGGGATTAGGATTAGGTTTAAAGACATCTTCTAGAAGAGTCTAGACTTTGGATGAGGATAAAGACTTTCTAGAATAGTCTAGAATTTCCTAGGAAGAGGATAAAGACTTTCTAGAAGAGTCTAGAACTTCTTAGGATGAGGATAAATTAGATTTTTAGGAAATAAATAAAGTTTTATTTATTTCAAGGGTTTGGGTTGAGGAGATATTTATTAAAACTTTTTTAATAAACATGAGGATTAATATTTAACTTTAATTAAATATTTTGAGTTGGGATTAGGGGTAGGAAATGATGGGATCAGCCTTTAATCAAAATTAAAGAAGGATTTAGAAGATTTTGGAAGAGGTTATTGGTCATAAAGAAATTGGCCAACTTTTGGGAAAAAAATAAATTTTTTATTTATTTTAAGATTTTTGGTCAATTTATTAATTAAATAATTAATAAATAAGGAAATAATGTTTAAATAAGATTTAAATATTTTTGGGAGAGATTCCTTAATTAAATATTTTTAATTAAGATAAAAGGATTTAATGGCATTAAAAATTAATTAATTAATTAATTAATTAATTAATAAATGATGATGTCATCAGGAATTTTTCAGAAAATAAAAATACTTTATTTTCTAAAGGATTTTTAGGTGTCTACATACCGTACTTCTGTCCATGCAATGCTCTCCATTTTACATTGAAAATTGTTTCTTTCGAGTTTTCTAGTGGTATGAAGACCCAAAAAGGAGATTATAAAGTGGTGAAGAAGACTCTTTTTTGCAATGATTATCAAGATCATTTTTGTGTCATTCATCATTTGTTCTATTAGTTAAAGTGTTGAAAATCCTTCGCATGAAACAAATCCATGATCCAAATCTTTGGTTGTCATATAATTCTCAATCAATAAAATCTCAAAAAAGTTATTGCTAGAGATTCTCATATAACATACAAAAATACAAAAATATATCAGAGAAGACTCTATGTGGTTCATCTTATAAAATTGTTCTATTCTCACAAAAAGAAATAGAGATGTTATTGGAGCTATTAGTAGACCATTATAATTCATTTCTAGTTGTTTTGAAATCCCAACTTACTAGTTGTGTTGAAACTCCAACTTACTAGTTAGTAGACCATGATTACCAATTGCTTTTAAATCCCAATGTACCATTCATGTTGAAATCCCAACTTACTAGTTGCATTGAGAGGTACAAATAAAAACAAAAACATAGTCCTAGAATCAAATTTAAATGGTAATTGATTTCTTAAAGAGGTTTACATAGTTGCCAAAACAAGTAAATTACGAAAAATTTATGATAAAAGTCTTTATGCATTTAATGAGAATGGTTTTATCCAACTACACGAACTTATAATGGTCCACATTTATCCTTACACATGTTTGCGTGATGTTTCATAGAGTGAAATAAATCTTACCAAGTTAAAATTAACAAGAAGAATGCTTTGAATGAGATATTCATAAAATATTTTACTTGGGTAAGATGGAAAGAAATGAATAAATGGAAGTAAAAATCAATACTTGCACTTCACTCATTCTATAGAATCAACAATCAAGAACATGAAATATTCTTTTGAAGTAATAGTGTAGATTCAAATTGCAATACTACACAAAAATAAGTTATATATCTATCTTTCATATTATATATAATATATAATGTTTGTAAATTCACCTGAGATGATCAAATCCAAAGTGGTGTCATTCCAATTATTCTAAGTCAAAAATATTTAGCAACCCTATGAATCAAACTTGGACTAGTAGATGTAAATAGAAACAAAATATAGTTAGACCAATAAACATTACATAAAAAATAAAAGATCTAAATAAAAATATAATGAATCAACAAAGAAAATGTTTTACAAATGCATTAGTGGTAGATTAAAATACTAATGTACACATCAAAATGGGCAGTGATGACTTTGATTTGGATAAAATGCTTACAATGATGTAACATACAAATTACGCAATGTAGTTAAATGAGGTCCTACAATCAAAATATGAATGCTTGAACAATAACATATTATGCCGTATAAAAATATAAGAAAAGTGCCAAAACATCATTGTAGTTGTAAATAGTAAATTGCTAATTGCTAATATCAATACCAAAAGAAATATTACCTTCATTAAAGTAGTTGATGCTCAGACCTGCAAACATTTGTTTCCATCCTTGTGTTTGAATAATGATAGCCAACCATTTCAACATTCCATTTATTTGGGGTTCTGCTAACTAAAAATAAGTTGTATGGGCTTAACTAACTAATATTCTCTATACCTAAGCATGACCTAGAAAAAGAATGGCGGAAATGACATGATTCATGAAGGATATAAACTTTGTAGCTTGAGATAAAGATCATTATTATAGATTTAAAATTTAAAAATAATTATTCATGAATTTTGAAGTCAACCCATCCAAATTATTTATATACATAATCAAATAGAAATATAAAAACATACCTATATTTGTCATCTAACAACATCCATTGAATAGGTAAATGGTTGTCCTTGCAAACCCACAAATGCATGACAAGCAATCTTCATTGCAATAGATGTTTGATGTTCCACAGGCACATGGCTCTTAAGGTTTTCATATACATAGAATTTTAGTCATGAAAAATCTGATTTCGAAATCAAAATGAAATTTATTGTTGATATGGTACCAAAAATATGTCTTTGATTATTACAAAGTTGATAAATGTGAAAGGTGCATAGTAGATGAACTCAATGGAAATATGCTTAATGAGAATGTTTTTCCTTCAATGATCATTGACATAAATCTCAATGAAAGTGATGCATGAAGTATGAACAACCAAATCAAATTATTGTGAAGGTGGCAATTGATTATAACACTCCACTTTATGAATATTTAGAAACTAACATATTTACATCTACAAACAAGTTATTGTGATTTACAGTACTTATATATTAAATTATTCTTCTCATTTTCACCTACAATAAAGTTTTACTTCATATGATTGTAAAAGAACTAAAAAATTAGTGAAGTAACTATAGTTTGCATTAAACTAATAAACATGGAATTCAATCATTGTAATCAAACACACATAAACTTGTGAATCTGAAATGCACATCCCTATAAACAAGGAGTACTTATGTTCTCAGAAACATGACAAATGTATTATGATTAAAATAAGACCTTAAAGAAAAACAAGAAGCAATGCATATGGAAATGAAAACACCCATTATAATTCTTATGAATTTATCTCCATGAAAACAATATCATACCATGATAACACACAAGCTTCAGATAAAATACAACAAAAAATAGGATAAAATAGAATGTGTCTTACTTCTCAACATGTATAGTCCAAATTCTCATATGTAACTTCAATGTATGATTGCATAACTTTTTTTGTACACAACCAAAAAGTAATAATGTTAATCAAAGAAATTTTCTAATTTCAAAAAGATAATGCAAGAACAAGTCTAAATATGCTTGATTATACCCACCTCTTCCCAAGCCTTGTAAATTGTAAACCTATGACATAATAGACTCATTCTTAAATGACACAAAGAAGATAGTTGCTCATGATATATGTATATTGACAATCAAATAATTTCTCCTCCTTGGTGGACAAGTGTGATACACAATCCATTGGTTAAGTCCACTGCGTATAATCAAAATCATTACAAATTTCCCCTTCCACATCATAGTGATAAAATCATATGTTTTTAAGAACAAAAATAAACCATGATATATATAGCAAGTAATTTGTTGCAAATTAAAATTCATGAAAGTACATGCATTCTTTATGTTCTAAAGATTTGACTATCAGATGACAACTAATAGATTTCATAATAGCCAATGAGAGAAACAATGGAATGGTAGGCAGGCTAAGATGTCAGAGTAAGGCTTTGAATGTGTGTGTGTAAGCATCTACTCTAAATTTGAATGGTAGCCACACTTTTAGTGCAACCACCACACATTAAAAACACTTTTCTTGCCCACACTTTTCTAAAGAAGTCAACATGTCAAGACAAAGGAAGAAGATAGAAAACAACTTCATTATCAAGTATATAAAAATAACTACTAGCTAATTCCACATAAACAATAACCTTTAGCATATAGACAATTTTTAATCATGATTCATTCTAGACAATGTTGGGTATTGATCATCATGCACTTCAATCATCCTTAACTATGCTAGCTAAGATCAATCTCCACACTAAATAATATATATCAAATTAAAAAGTGTCATTTATCCATGAATTGGGACATAGTGAAAGGTATGAAGATAAAGATAGAAAGTTGTGGATCAGATGTAGACAAAGAAATATTGAAAAATGAAATAAAAGAAAGAGTGAAAGAGGAAGGAATAAATATGAATGTAAAGAGATAGGGGGGTGGACAAAGAGAGAGAGATATAAATAGAAATATAGAGAAAGACATAGAGAAAGAAAAAGAGTTTAGAAAGACAAAGAGGAAGGGAGATAAGTATATAGACTATAAGAAAAATAACTAGATAAAGAGGAAGAGATCTATAGAATGATATAAAGGAAGACAAAGAGTGAGTGAGGGGGTCAAGATTAGAGGAGAGGCTAATATGTGTGTTATTACAATTTTTGTATTAGTAGTCAACAAAACAAGAATAGTGTTCATATAAAATAATAGTTCAAAACACATATATGCAACTATGTTTGTTCATTGTTCTCAAATATTTTTTTTTTAAATCTATTTTTTAATGTACCAAAGATTTTAAATTCAAACTCCTAACTTATCAATAGCTTAATAAGTAATTCATAGTACTTATGTTAAGGTTATTTTAAGGTGTTCACTTGGAACGTTCTATGTTCACCCACTAAAAGTAAGTTTATTTGAGTATCAAGTTGGTAAGGCATTTGGGAAGAATTGATGGGACCATATATTGATGTTTAGTTTTAATAGGTTTAGTTTGAGCTTCACTTGGTTTTGAGAATCCTTTCACATTCTCTAATTAAAAATGCCAACCACGTGAAGGTCAAAGCTCATTTGACCTCTCCCACCTCCCCCCCCCCTCCCATAAAAACTCTAGATTCCCCATTAAAAACTAAGTAAATATTTCATTCATTCATTTTAAAAGTATATTATTGAATCATTATAATCACATAGCATTCATTAACATGATATACAATAATTAATGGATATAAACATTCATCAATAATTCGTGAACACGTCAATCATTATATTCACACAACATTCATTAACATGACATATAATTTATTAATTCATCAATAATTCATGAACACATCAAACATTATAATCACATAACAATATTCAATAACATGACATAAAATTCATTAATAAGCAACACTCATAAAAATGCATCAACACATTCATCATCAAACAAGATTTTTAACATTCATTTCTTATTTTGTTGAAGATAAAGGCTAATAGGCATATTGTGACTATCTTAAATATCCTTTTGTGGCTCTTGTGGTTTTGATCTTATGAAATGAGGATTCATCTTCTTTTTATGAGGACAAGGTTGATGCACCCCTGCAACAAGAAATAAATGGGTTTAATTCTAAACATGTTCTTAATGTTATAAGTATTTCATTAATATAAAGAACATAACAAGGATTTTTCTTTACCTAATAGTGCCACATCATCTACTCTGACATTTTGTTCAACCCTAATGTCAACATGCTCAACACTAACATGACACTCTGTATACTAAAAAATTATCAAATCAAGGTTACACCAATTGCAATTTAAGATGTTAAATTTTATTAATAATTACATAATTAAATAAAAATTGAATATGTACCAATATCATTACATCAAGGACTTTGTCATGTGTAGGATCTATGACTTCATCATCATGAGTAAGATCTATGCCAGGAGCAGTAGGTTGCAGTGAAATTGTTAATAGTAAGGTCAATTTATCTATTAGTGACTCAAAACTTAGTCAAATTAGTTACATTGCTACTGAGCTCTATAGTTGCTACCGATCTTATCATTCTATTTGCAATTTTAACCAAGTGATTCAGTTATTCCCATGCTAAGTAGTCAATTTGCAAAGTTTACCGAGCTTCAGAGACAAAGTTTAGTACAATCGAGCATAATAGAAGCTATCAAGCTAGTCAGTGGAAGTAAAGAAGATCATAGTGTCAACCAAGCTCTAGTATGTTAACCAAGTCCAATAGTATCTACTAAGCTCTCAAAGTTAACAAAGTGGATCTAGTGTTGACCGAGTCATGTAGTGTTAACCTAGTGATCCAATTTCTATTGAGTTTCTCAAAGTTCACTGAGTCACACAATGTTGATTGAGTTTAAGCTACTTGAAATTGATTAGTATGGACTGATATTCAAGTTTAACCAAGTGCCAAATATTGTAAAGAATTGATAGTGTTTCCCACATATTAGAACATCACCAAGTTTTCCTTTAGAACCCGAGTTACAACAATTTGGCTAACTTTGCAAATAATGATGTAATTGGTATTGTAGTTGACTCCAATGAGTTGTAATTTGGATTGGTATATATGTAATGTATTGTATCATATCCAAGTATTTATGTGAAGAGTATATGATGAGAAGAAGTTGGAATTGAAGAAGGCTACAAGTAGTATAAGGGATAGTAAAGTATTATCTATCACAAGTAGGTGGTCATTGCAATACAAGGAATCTCAGCCAACAAATCAAAGTTGCAGATCAAAGATCAGCCACTGGCTCATCCTAATAGGTACATTAGTCAAATCCTTTAACATAGTAGACTTGAGAGTATTTGCTAAATCTCTTAACCAAGTGCATACTTCATTGTATGTTTATAAATCCTTTTACAAGGTGGATCTCATAGTCCTTATTGCTCCTAATAGGGTAGATCACCAAAAGTGCTCAATTGTAAGCCTTAATACGTTAACTTTATGCTGTAGTACTAAAGCTTATGGGTATCATCCCCACCCTAGTTTTACTTTCTAATTAGAAGGTTTCTAGGTCACCATATCTTGTGTCAAATTGTTATGAATGTTAATTTTCTTTCATTCTTTCATGCATGCAATTAGATCAGAATATTATATGAAGGATTAATTGGTGAATTAAGATAAAGTTTTATTGGTTACTAATTCACCCCCCTCATCTTAGTAACCTTGCCTAACTTATATTTTCAACAATTGGTATTAGAGCTTTTTAGGTTCTCACATCAAAAGTCTAACAACTTGAGAAAAGATCAAAGGCAATGGAGGTATACAGGCTAGATATGACTATTGACAATGAAAAGTTAGATCTTGAATTGGTCATTAGGAAACTGAAGAAAGAAATGGAGAAACTTCCTAAATCATTGAAAAGAAGGAAAGATCTTGTAGTACACATGAATGACAATCTCTGCACTAAAGAAAGAATTAAAGATATATATCCTAAAAGAAATTTAGATAGAGTTGATGAAGAAATCAAAGGTCTATTAGAAAAGAATTCCAATCTTCAAGAAGAAATAAAAAGATGAAAAGAGAACAAGAAATTCAATTAGTCAGATTATGTGAAGTTGGGGAAGAAAAAGACAAAGACAAAGAAGCGATAAAAGAAAAGAACAATGAAATTAAGCAACTATCCCTTCAACAAGTAGACTTCAATGATTAGCTCACCAATGCAAATGAAGAACTTATGAATCTAAGATTAGAGAATGAAAGACTATAAAGTGATATGAACATTGAAAAGCAATCCTATGAAATAATGATGAAATCTCAAGAAAATATGAATCAATTAAATGAATAAAATCAGTACAAACACAAAGGAAAAGATAGAATAGGATACATAGAAGAAGGCAAATCATCTCAACGAGGAGCTCAAAAGAATCAAAGACCTAATTGCAATCATTAAGGTAAGATAGGTCATACATCAAACAAATGTTGGAGTAAGGGAAAAGAAAAATTCAATGGAAAGTGTTACAGTTGCAATAAGCATGATCATAGAGAAAGTCAATGTAAAGAGAAACCTAAGTTTGAAGGTTAATGTCACAATTGAAAGAAATAAGGACACAAATCTTTAGAGTGCAAAACCAAGTAGTGGAACCCAAAAAACAAATTTTAAAAGCAATATTTGGATGGGATTACAATACATGGTGAAGATGTCACTGTTATGGTGAATTTGGGCACATTGGAGCAAATTGTGTGAAACATCATATGAGGAAAAGAGACAATATAGAAAAGATGTTTTATTTATACAGAACTTGGACATCTTGCTAAGAACTGTATTAACACAGGTAGAATTGAAGATGAAAAGAAAGTGAAAGCTTACAATATCAAAAAAGAAATGAGGCAACAATGGGTACCAAAATGTCCATAGAATGCAAACAAAAATCATGAAGTGAATGACACCCAAGTCAATGAGTTGGGTGGTTCAAACACTTCAACTTAATTCCCTATGGAGATCTCTTGATCTATGATTAGGAAGAATAAATCTAACACCAGCTCTAGCCAACAAGAAGAATGATGCAATTAGCATTCAAGATGCATAGGGATCACCAAGCATAATGAAATTTAGGAGACCTTACCAAGAAAGGTTAGGTTGCAAGACCTTACTGAGCAAGGTTAGGTTACATATTGTTGCAGACTCACATTGGTAGTTCTTGTTGGTGTTTTAAATGGTACTAAAACTACTAAGCGACAAAAAGCTTAATACCAAAATGACAGTACATACACAATCTAAAGACTAGCCTATTCTTATCAACAATTGCATATGTAAGGTATTTGGACCCAACTTCAACAAAACCACAAATGGTTTTCTACTCTTTTGGCTCTGCACAACCAGGGTGGGTATACCTAGGGATGGTTCAAATATGAAACTACTGTATGAAGATTATTCTTAGTTTTATTCTGATTCTCATTTCAAAATCCTCAAATATATACATAATTCTTACTAACTTTCCAAAACACATCCCATAAATAGATATGGCCAAGAAATCTTCTATAGATTTGTAGACATTTTCAACAACAATGGCTAACTGAAGCTAAAAAGATTTCATGCAGACAAGTGCTGGCCAACTTTGAAGATCTATAGGAAATAAAAGTAAAATTTGATTTTATGATGTATTTGAACAACCATTTGTAAGATACTTCTCTTTCAACTGAAATAACTTGATTAGTGCCTAATCCATTGGGGTTTCAGAGTCTATAGCAAAATCTAAGATCTAATTTGTTGCCTTACAACAAATTGTATCAGCAATTCTTATCAGAATTTATCATTCAAAATCCTTTTCAATACTTAAGGAATCTTATCACATTCATCAAAGCTTTTACTTAATCCATTGAATTAACAGCAATGATAGATGGATATATAACCTAATTAGATTGTATTCAATTCCACAGGCTTTTACTCATACAACATCAAGGTAGCTAAGTATTGAGCAGGAGACAAAATTCAGAAAGAACTGATATGGGGACAGTTCATAGTTTGTATTCATTTCCTTTGAAAATGGTACATCTTTTACAATAAACTCAAAATAGCCTTCAGAAATAAACACAGTTCATTCTATCTTCATGTATTTTCAGAAAATTTTGACAGAGAAACACATTACAAATTTGCCTTCAAAATTTGGACCAAAAACTAGACTAAGCACAATACTTAGAAGAAAAAGAATTCAGGCCCTTCTTTAGCCTTGGGATCTCACTTAAATAGTGTGAGATGCAACAAGCTTCAGGCTAAACAAATGACAGGTGTCCTTCTAAAGACAGGAAAAAAATAACAGAAAGGTTAATTACAACAAACATTTCTTGGTGGGTCCCTTTCTGTTATGCTTCTTATTTGTTGAGATACAAATAAAAATGATCTGATCTTACAATCAATCTTCATCCTCGAAGTAAGTAGCCATGAGGTTTGAAAGTGATGTGTTGTCTTCTGTTACCTGTAAATTTACTTTAGCCTGGGGATTTTATGTGTCCTCAGTAGTAACTTCGGGGGTGATTGTTACTTTTTCACCTTCTTCCTCATCATCTTCTGATATTTGTTCTAGAAATTGATTTTTCCATTTATTAAAAGCATCATCATCTGGCCAATAAAATCTTAGAACTTCTCTTTGTATCATTATTAAAGAATTTGCTTTTTCTTCTAAAACATCAAATTATTTCCCCTTATCAGTATAAAATAACTGTACTTTTACTAGTTCCTCATTAGTCTTAGCCCAGAACCAGTGGCCAGTCTCACTCATGATGTTTATCATTCTTTCATTTAATAATTCATCCATCTCCCTTTTCCACTTTTCTTTTTCTTTTAGCATATCCATAGATTCTAAAGCACAAGGAAAAAGAGTGAAATTTTCAGCGATGTATTGGGAAAAGCAGAGTGTTAATCTTCTCTGTAAAGAATCCCTTTCATCATCAAAATTCTCTAGCTTATTTAATAAATCAAAAATCTTCTCAACTTGATGATAGGGCATTTGAACTACAGATATACATATGATTGTAATATCATTATTTCTCTCCTTCCATTTCTGTGCAAGAAGAGTCAGCTTATCCTTATCCCTGTTCAACTCATCCACGAGGGCTACAATTCTGGCCAACTGATCAAAGAATTTTGACCATTGTATTTTATCCCTCAAAAATATTATACCCTATTTCAAATTTTCTTCATATTGATTTCTCAATTCTATCTGCAACTCATGCAATTTTGTTTTTTCTACTTCAAAGTCCTCTGTAGTATAGAATTGGGGCCTTT
This sequence comes from Cupressus sempervirens, assembly GCA_028749045.1. Classification (NCBI taxonomy): domain Eukaryota; kingdom Viridiplantae; phylum Streptophyta; class Pinopsida; order Cupressales; family Cupressaceae; genus Cupressus; species Cupressus sempervirens. The sequence continues at coordinate 332,625,808 of CM053784.1, read as the reverse complement.
CAGGAGTGTCAGGTATTTCAATGATAGGGGTTGATCCAACAAATGACTGTGAAGGGTATGCAATTCTAAGTGTACTAGATTCTCCCACCTTTCTTTTCCCAAGTATCTTCTCCAATTGAGATACCTTGTTTTCCAGCTCAATTCTCTTTTTTACTTCTTGATTGTACGCATCCACCACTATTTCATACTTATTCTGCAAATCAGTCATTTCCTTTTCTTCTCTTTCTGTAGTGGCCAAGGCAACCTTTGAATAGTCCACATTCATGTAGGTTGCCTGTACATTTGAAGTATCAGCGACCCTCCTCACAATGATATTCCCTATTAGTCCTGAATCATCAGGTTGTAATGGAGTAGTCCTGGATCCTCTTCTTAGTGACCACATAACAAGGGCAGCTTGATCATTACTGAATGTCGTCCCTAAGAATTCCTTTTTATCTGGATCCTGTAATCCTAAATTATTTGACACAGAATTAAAAATTAATGCATCAGCAATATCCCAATTGGGCAATAATAAAATATTTTCATTTTTCACCATCTGTCTACCCTTGTCAGGGGTTATATTTTGGAATTCATGTATCATTTGTTCTTTTATTTGATTCTGAATGGAGGCTTCATCCATTTCTGGATGCTCTGCTTTCATATCCCTACACCTTTGTTCAAAAATGTGCATGTTTTCCCTCCATACAAACTGATGGAAAGCCCTAGATTTAACAAAAATGTTATTAGACAAAAATTGCTGACTGGCCTTCTCCAAAATAGGGTCTAATTCCCTTCTTCTAAAATCTGCTACAGTCAATTCAAAACTTGGCACAGGAGGTTTCTGGGGGTTCCCTTCATCAATTTCTTCTTGAGTAACAAAAACTCCTCCTTGCGACCCCATTTGTTCAATTTGCTCATTGGTGAGCTGCTCTTCCTCAATTCTCATTGGAGTTTGGGAAGGCGAGTAACCTTCATCATGGGATTCCTCTTCCCTTATTATTTTTCTTCTTTTGGGAGAAGGTTCAGGGGGTCTTTCTTCAAGGACAGTACTAGTAGATTCAATTACCTATTTTTCTTTGTTTACAATGGGCATCTGCTCCTGAATAACAGTATATCCTATCCTCTTTCAGACAACCAGTGGACCTACTCCTATGTTAGGGGTGAAACCCAATTTCCTCATAACTTCTCTAGCTTTATCTGGAAAAGAATCAATAAAATGTTGTTTTTTTTCATTCATTACCTCCATTATTTATGAAAATGTACTCATGAGCTTATTTATCCTATCTGCATTATTTGTAGCATTACTAAGAGGACTGTAATCTTTGTCAAAACAATTAATGAATTCCAAAACTTTTGAATAGACTCTCCATTTTTCTTTCTTTTTTTCTTGTTCCTGGAGAGAATATTTATTCCTTATTATATCTTCAGGGAAATAAAATTCATGCTGACTTGGACGAAGCTTGATTCTATGTCTAAGAGTAGAATTAAAGAAATCTTCTGTGTCACTAAAATGAGCATGAGATACTGCCATCTTATACCGATCCAAAAATTTGTAGAGGAAGATCCACCCTTCTTTAGTTATTACAAACTGGTGAGCTATAGTGCAAGTAGGAAAAATTGATCCTGTTCCCCTTTTGTGCAAAAAGGTCTCCTCCACTCCTCCCAACTGCCATAAAAATTCAGCTACCCCTACCTTTAAAGGTACCTGATAGGGTAGTACATGGGGTGTCCCTTTGAAACCATAGACACTAATGACAGTTGAGATTGGATATGGGATGATATCTCCCCAATTATGTGACACTTTTAAACTGTGGGGTCTGTCCATAGGCCTAACAAGATGCATTAATGCCTTAGGAATTCTGGGATTGTCACTTAATATGAGGCATCTTAGTTTAGAAGCAAAATGCCTATCAAATCTGACAAAACTAGCATTTTCTGCCTCCCAAGTCATGTCTGCACTCCATAATTGAACTGGTAGTGCCTCCCCCTCTTGTTCCCTATTTAAAAGTATTTCTTTAGTGAAATATGTAGCCCCTTTAAAAAGAAACATATGCATCAATAGGGAGTACTGACCCCAAACCTTTTCCACCTTGCCCTTTGCAATCCCCACTAATCCATTGTGAATCTCATTAGCCAGGTAGGATGCAAAATCAAAAAATATTTCTACACTGAAAGAAGATATTTGGGTGATCATATACATGAATCTCACTGGAATAAAGTTTTCTTCACCCTCTCCGAAGACTTTGCACAGGGTCCTGTATATTTCTACTGCCCTGGCATTAAAGCATGATTTCTTGAAAGGTTCTTTAGAAGATGATCTTATTTTTGGTAGATTCCCAATCTTGCCTATGTGGGATTTCAATGCACCTTGTCTAACTATATCCCTTTTGGACATATATTCCTTTTCTAACTCTATCAAATTAATGGGCACATGATACACGGTGAGAGGTCCCAAACTGAAAACCTTCCTAATTTCTTCTGGACTGATGGTAATTAAAACCTCACCATCCATTCTTCTCACTACCTTAGTGGCTGGATCATAGCTTTTCGCTATAATTTCAAGCAGGTCATAATCCATAAACACACTGGGAACAACAAGCTTCCCAAGATCGAAATTCCATATATTGGCATGAGGGGCATATAATTTCCTTTCTGCAAACCATTTTTTGAACAGACTCAAACCAGTTTGAGAAGTCTGAGCATCCTAAACCCAATTACCCTTATCATATAGTCCATCATCTATCCTTAGCCTAGGGTTCAATGAGGTTAACCTCTTAACTTGTGTTGTCTCTATAATAGACTCAGGAAGCAACTCAAGAAAATCATCATGCACATTCCTATCCAAATAATTTACTGCACCCAAAAATCCCTTCTTTGGAGGCATCTTGGACTTATTTTTCACAGAACTGGAAAGCCTACGAGGATTATGGTAGTATTACTTACTTGAATTTTGTCTTTTTTTTCTCTGTATTTTCGCAAACTTTCCGCGAACAGACAACTTCACAATTTCTACTAGGCTTTGGCACACTTTCCTTCAGTAATTGCTTCTGCACAAGAATGGCTTCAAATCTTTGCTTGCATAAGATGAAACTGATGAAATCTCTCTGTATTATACTCTATTTTTTCTCATGGACGATGCTTTCATGTCTAATTCATACAAGGAGTGGCACTACATTTTGTGTTTAAAACTGCGCCGTCGATCTTTAAAGATCCTATGATCATGTGATACAGAGAGAAAAACTAGGAGTTGCATTTGACATGTCAGTCACTTTACCCAATGAGAACTTACCACGTATATCATTCTTTCCTTGATGGTGCTTGTATCTGGACCCATTGACATCTGAGGACACATGTTAGCATGTTTCTACTTCATTATGCATAAAAAACAAGCATCTTGCCATAGCGAAGTAGCGACAATCGTCGATATGATTCAGAATCAATCAAATGATATGCTACTAGGTTTGCTCAGAAAGAAGGTAGTGGGGCCTATTCACTATTTCGCTATAATTATCTCCCTCGCAACTCTTCATAGCGAGAAGGCAATAGCCATTGATCACATACTCAATCAAGGGTGAGGAAACTGCGCGGGGTCTTTTGATTCATACTCGCTATGTCGCATGGCTTAAAAAACATGCAATTTTGCATAGCGAGGTAGCGAGGACCATTGATTGCATTCCAAGCTTACCTTCAGGATCTCTTTGCACATTCGATCAGAAAGGCATTAATGAAAACAAAGATCTCTGCATAGTTGGCGCCTATCAAAAAATTGCTGTAGTCCTAATTATCATTCCACGTCACCAAAGGTCACCGCTAATCTTTCTTTTTTACGGGGCCTCGCTACTTTGCTAATGGTGAAGTATCTGATTTTTTTGATAGCGAGGTAGCAAGCTCTGACATTTTAATGAATTTCATACCAGAAAATGCAAGGGGCAGAAGATAATAATTTTTGTTACTTAAACTTCTTCTGACAACAACATTTATGACTTGTCACGCCACTTGGTGAAGTCGAGGCACTGGAAAAATGCAACGTCACCACCCCTTCAGACTTTACAGGGCCTCGCTACTTTGCTAACGACGAAGTGTCTGATTTTTCCAATAAGGAGGTGGTGAAGCGTCAAAAAAATCATCATTCTGACTCTTAGTTCAGATATCCTGTTGGGTCCCCTTTCCTACTTTGGATGGTAGTTGCAACGTGTACCTGCACAATAAATCATTCAAAAAATAAAGCTCCGACTATCGTATCTTCACTCTGCAATCCTGCCTCATAAAATACTCAGCATTCGCTACCTCACATGGCTTAAAAAGCATGCAATTCTTCATAGCGAGGTAACGACAGTGGTAGATCTACTTGGATCTCATGGCTAGAAAGATTGAGAAAAAAGGGGATCTTGGGGGAACAAAAAATAAGGGGATAGAATATTCGTTTCACTTGAAAATTCAAAAGTTTCATGCCCGACAGTTTATGAACAGAGAGAACAAAGGGTTTTCATGAGTTTTTTTTATGGATGGATTATCCAGAAACCCTATGTTTCACTTAGAAATAAAATTTTTGACTTTTTTATAATTTAACAAAAATCCTCTATTGCACAAAAAGTCAATCCAACAGTGGCTCTGTCTGGGGATGATAGACTACTTGAGTCTATGCAAGAATTCAGAATCTATGGAAGAGCAAACCACACATTTGGCAAGATGAAAACTTCTTCAGAGAGCACAAAGCAACACACAAAAAACAAGGAACCAAACTACACAAGGATACTTACAAAGATTTACAGAGAAAGCAAAATGATAGGAAACCTAAAACTACTGTTCATGGAAGAAAATAAGTATTTTTCAAGAAAAATACCTCTTCAAGAATTGTCCATGAACTGGAAATTCAAGAATATTGTCAGATATATCTTTGATTATATAAGAATCTTCACCCCAAGTATTCTCAATGAGATATGGGCCTAACCAAATAGGATCAAATTTTCCATATTTTCCTTTATCTTCAATTTTGGCATTCCACATCAAGACTAGATCTCCATTTTCAAATTTTCTACTTACAGTTCTTTTATCATAGAGTGTCTTGACTTGCAATTGCAGCTTTTGGTTCCTCAAAGATGCTTCTCTTCTGGTTTCGGTCAATCCTAACAATTCATCCATTCTTTCTTGCATTTCATCTGTAGTATCTTCATCATATAACTGGATGTAATTATATAGTCCCATCAAGTTGTTCTGAGGCATTCTGGCTTGAATTCCATACACTAAATCAAATGGAGCTATACCAATTGCTTTCTTTACAGTTACTCTGTCAGCCCATATTGCCAACTGTAACTTGGAATCCCATGCCTTTTTATTATCATCCAAGGTTCTCTTAATGACCTTCAACAGGCTCTTATTTTTAGACTCAACTTGTCCATTCCCTTGTGGATGATATGGAGCAGATGATGATCTTGTCATTCCATATTTATCACAAAATTTGATGAACTCCTCAGATCTGAAACACATAGCATTATCTGTGACAATTCTCTGTGGACATCCAAACCTAGAAATAATATTATTCAACAGGAAATTATTTACCACCTTACTTGTCACATTTCTTGTGGGGATAGCCTCCACCCACTTTGTAAAGTAGTCAGTAGTAACTAGAATCCAAGAATAGCCAGTGCTAGACTTGGGGAAAATCTCTCCTATGAAGTCCAAACCCCATTGTTGAAAAGGTGCTTGAGTCTCAACTAGTCTCAATGGAGTATTTCCTGAGAATTTAAGCTTTCCAGCAAACCTCTGACAAGGATCACATTTTCTAACCATAACTTGAGCATCCTTGAATAGAGAAGGCCACCAAAATCTAGCCCTCATTATCTTATGTGTAGTAGTTTTGGGCATGTAGTGTCCTCCACATAATCCAGCATGCATTTCTTTCAAAACCTCTTTTGCCTTTTCTTTATCCACTTATTTCAATAGGATTCCCTCAAAATTTCTCCACCATAAGTTATTTTGGACAATTATGTACCTAATGGCTTGCAATTTAGTATTCTTTTTTTCATTGTCAGGAAGATGGGGAGGAGCTTCCATATGTTGTAAATAATATATGACATTGGTGTACCAATCACATTGGTCCATGTTGCATAAGTCAGTTCTGAGATCATCATTTACTAGATTTATCTGATTTGCCTCTAGATTAGTTTGAGCCATGAGTTTGGCCAAACCTTGACCTCTTACTAATTTTGTTATTTGTATATCAATGTTAAATTCCTGGATTCTATTGATCCATCTACACCTCCTGCCTGACACTTCCTGCTGAGAGAATATATCCTTGACTGTAGCACTAGGTACAAAACCGACAACAATAGCACCTACCAAATAACTTTTGAAAGCTTTTACAGCCTTTACCAAAGCATATGCTTGCTTTTCATTTACTTCATACTTCAGTTCAGTAGGCTGTAGGGACTTGCTGAAAAAAGCAATAGGCTGCTCATATCCTTCTTGATTTTTCTGTAATAAGACTGCAGCTACAGTATGGAATGATGCAAAAGAGAAAATATGCATGGGCTTTTCATAATCTGGGGTCCTCAGTACTGGAGCATTTTTTATTGCAATTTTTATATCTTGGAATACTTGTGAGGGTTCCCCATTCTAATCTATAACAGCTCCTTTCTTAAGCATCTTTGAGATGGGTCTACTGATTTCAGCAAAATTGGTAACAAATCTCCTCAGAAAATTGACCTAGCCAAAAAAGGACTAAATTCCTTTCACATTTTTTGGTTTGGGCACTTTGTCAATAGCTACTACCCTCTCAGGATCTATTTTTACCCCATCCTTAGACACTATGTGTCCTAATAACTTTCCTTCTGTGACCCCAAATGTACATTTCTTTGGGTTTAAAGATACCCCATATTCCAAGGCTTTTATAAAGATTTTTTCCAAGTGTTTGTAGTGATCTTCAGCCTTGTTAGAGTATGTTGTAAGATCATCTTGGTACACACCCATAAATTTGTCAATATACTCATGAAATGCTACATCCATGGCTCTTTGGAAAGTAGCTCCTACATTAATCAAGCCAAAAGGCATCCTCACATACGCATATGTTCCCCAAGGGGTTGTGAAGGCTATCTTGAACTATTCACTTTCTTTTACTAGAACTTGATTATATCCAAAAAAAGCCATCCATCATTGACATCAATTCAAAGTCAGTCACTTGTTGTAACATGGCTTCCATATTAGGTAAGCCATAATTGTCCTTCAGAGATGCAATGTTTAAATTTCTAAAATTAACACAAAGCCTAATATCTTCATTCTTCTTCCTAACAGGAACCACTTTTGAAACCCAGGTGGAATGCCTGATTGGTTTGATTATTCCACCATCTCTCAATTTTGTCAGTTCTTCTTGCATTTTTGGGGCAAGGGTAGGATTGATTGGTCTCTATTTTTGCCTAAACGGTCTTACATTTTCCTTCAATGGTATGACATGCTGGAAAAGATCCTCCCTGTAAGCCTTAAGGTCATCATATGACCAAGAAAAAACATGTCTGTATTTTCTAAGTAGGTCAATCAACGTTTTCCTAATTTCAATAGGCAAATGTTGGCCAATATAAACCCTTTTAGGAACTTCATCAGTACCCAAGTTTATTTCTTCTAACTCCTGGGGTTTGGGGTCATTTACTCCATATTTTACTCTGTCTTGATTATCAAAAATATTTTCCAAGACTATTAACCCCTTTGGCATCTTATTTTTTTTTAATTGCATTATTTCTTGACCAAAAATGGTTTCCTTCCCATTTATGGTTTCAATCAATCCACTACAATCCATCTCCTGACCGTGATACTTGTCTTCATTTAACAAAAAATTTGTAATATCCTTATCATCTTCAAAAACCTGCCAATTTTCAATGTTGTTAGGTATGGAAGGCCTGTTTTGCACCTCAATTTGGGAGATTCCTGCAAATGATATTTCTTTTGGCTTGATGGCTACATTTGCCAACAGATCAACCATCTTATTTTGTGTTCTATCTCTCCATGCGATCCCAAATGCATCAAAGAATTCTATCTGATCCTAGACTGCATTTCTATATTGTTTCAGTCTCCTATTTTTTGATGAATAAGTTCCTTTGATCTGAGAGATAATTAGTTCAGAATCCCCTATGACATATAATTTCTTAATCTTATGATGTATGGCAACTTTGAGCCCTAGTAGCAATGCTTCATACTCTGCAATATTATTAGTGCAGGAAAACTTCAAGGTGAATGAATACCTAAAAGTATTATTTTCAAGGGACACAAAGACTACACCTGCCCCTACACCCTCTTTAGAACTAGCCCCATCAAAGAACATTGTCCATAATTTTGGTGAATTCATGCAACATTCAACCTCATTTTCGATGATAGCAGGTAAATTTTCAACTTCCTGAATAATTAATTCAGCCCTGAAAGAATTAATCCCAGTATCTATGAAACAAGTGGTATCTTTGTCAATTTCTTCACCTAAGATGTGGTTAACCCTTGGTTCCCTATTTACCCTGAAAGCTTTGTCCCCTATATGAAAAGTGGCATAAGTTAGATCACATTGTAGGCTTCCCCCTATGGCAGCACTCCATTTTTTGGAGAGTAACATTCCGTAATGTGGAGGTATATCTACCACAAGGAAAGACATGGGTAATTATACTTCAGGATATGCAGCCAATTTGAATGGTAGGGCATTTATAGTACCTATGACTAGGACCTCTCTAGCATCCATCCCTCTGCATCTGCCTTGCTTGGTATCTACCTTCAATCCTAAGGCTTCCATTACCTTGAAAGGCATTATAGTGTTGGAAGCTCCTGAGTCTATCATGCAATTTTTTAGGGTTTTCCCTTTTATGATTAGACTGAGGAAAAAAGGATCAATATCTTCTATGAATGCCACTGAGGAATCATCTAGAAACATTTGAGGAATCTGGGATATGATACCACTGTCCTCTATTACTAATGGGATCTATTGGGGCATAGTTTGGTCAACAATAATATTATTGCTTGCTATTCCACCCAACCATGACAAAGCCTTATTCTTATGTTCTTCAATTCTAAAAAGTTTAGACAGGGGCACTTTTACAGTAATTTGAGATAACATGGATATCATATCAACAGGTTCAACCACAGTAGGTTTTACAATAGTACCTGGAGTCAGATTCTTGTGAGCAGTAGGCACCACATTTTGCTTTACAACATCTGGTTCTAATTTTTTCGATTGCACAACTGGTGTTGTTGCTTCACTTATCTGAAATTGAACCTTCTTCTTTGGTTCCCATTTCTTACCCTTGTTCTCCTTGATTATAGGCACATCTATATGGACTTTCTTGCTTGATCATTTATCTTATGAGTGATGTCCTTGATGAAGACACTAGATGTCTTTCCTGCATCATTCTTTATTGCTCTATTTCTCAAATTATAATTGCTATGAACTTGTGAAATCATTTTGGCTGTAATTCTGTCAATTTCCTCCTTGGAGGGCGTTCTTAGACTTGTGAGACCTACATCAGAAAATGTACTGCATACCTTATCTGCATCATACCCTTCATCATCTGAGAGTACTTGCTGATGATGTAGATGGTAAGCAATTCTTTGGCTAGTAACATCATTTTCAAGCTCTTCTAAATCAGAATCTATTAAATCATCATACATGCTCACCATATTGCAGTTGATATCATCATGGCTTTTATCTTCAGTTTCTTCTTTAGCTTGCACTCCTTGGGCTTGGGCAAATGACTGAGAAACAGCACAATAATCAGTAGAATAAGGTGATTGGCATATAATGCACCATGGTACATCCTCATTCATATTTACAATGTTCTTTTGCAGGGGGTTTGGAGTACCCTTGTCCTTCACATTTTGGGTCTGGTTAGGAACTGGTTTACCATCTTTCCACTGAGTGGTATAAGGGTAATTCTACATCCTAGGCTATCTATTGAAGTTGTTGTTATTCACCGGGGGTCTTTCAGCAATATTTGGCTTATTGAAACTAGTGGGATTCATCTTCTTGAGCATTTCTAAAACCTGGCCTATAGTAGGTTCTTCGGGCTTTTTTTCTATAGGGGTTATGTCACCCTCCCTTTTATTATTGTTCTTAGAATTAAAAAGTTTAGGATCATCCCTCCTACCTAGTTTTCCAGATGCCTTTCTATTATTCTCTATATTTACTGCAACTCTATAGGCATCTCTCAAGGTTTTAGGATCTTTATCCCTCAATTGATAAGCCATTTTGCTATCAAAAGCATTGAAATAGGTTGTAAGACAGACATCTTCATTTAACCTCATGAATTGAAAAAGTTTGTACATACCCTTTTGGAATCTCACATTGAAATCAAATGTGGACTCATTTGGATTCTTCTTGATATTGTTGAACTTGTTCAACATGAATCCCACATTGGTATTGTCCCCATACTTCTCTTTAAACAACTTTTCCATATCACTCCATGAGGTAATACTGTCATCAGGCAACCTCCTGAACCAATCCCTTGCATCCTCTGTTAATGAATGCACAAACAATTTCATTACCATGTCTTCGTGTTCAACTTCATAATCATTCAACATGTCAATGAAAGTCCTCAAATGTTCTTCACCAGTAACAACATTATTTCTAGAAAACTTAACCACTTTATCCCTTAAATCAAATGATATGGGATGGGGGACACCAGGAATACCAGCAAATGATATCTGTCTATACTTTTCTAGGTATATAGGTTTCTTCTGGAAACCAGGAACATTTGAGGTGCTAGCTATATTAGCTTGACTCAGGGGAGCAGCTTGAGACTATTGTGGTGGGACAAATGGGACTTGGGTGCCAATATTTGGGGATGAGGCAGGGGTAGAATGGGGTATTCCCTGGGTTGAAATTGTGGGAGCACTAACTGGTGCAAGATTTTCAGGTGGGATAGACAAATTGGGCCATGAAGCCAATGCAGAATTAGACTTTATGAATTGGATTTTCCTTCTAGTTTCTGCAGCTTGAGCTTCATTTTCAACCTTCTCAAGTTCTTTTGCAAGATCTTTCCTCTCTTTTCAAGCCTTCTGAAGATCTAGATCTAACTTCGACATGGAGGGTTGTATAGGTTTTCTTGGTATAGCTTGAGGCTCATTTATTTGGATTCCTATAGCCTTGCCTTTCCCTTTATCTGGAGCTTTTGCAGTGGGCTCTATAGGATCAATTTGAACAGGTTTATAGGCTTGAACTTGAGCAATAACTGGTTCTTGCCTTTGATTTAGGTGTTTCTCCTATTCTTGCACTTTAGCTCTTAGATTATCAATATCTCCAAAAACATCCTTATGGAGAGTTGTGGTATTCTCTTCTAATTTTTTATTTTTCTCTTTCAAAGTAGCCATCCTTCTTAACAGAGTATCTCTTTCTATTATAGCATCTAAGGTGGCTTGCTCCTTCTCTTTTTCAAGACGAATGCATTTAGCTTCTTCCTCAACAATCCATTTCTTCAAAAATTCTATTTCAGAGTACACTTCTTTAGGATCTGCAGAAGTTGCCTCGGAATCAGCAGGGTCATCCAAATCTATAAGGTTTGGTTCTACGTATGGGGCTACTCTGGGATTAAAAAGATTATTAGATGAACTCCTAAATCCTAGCCTATAATTTATATCGGCTACAAGATCTGGTCTCAATGAAGCAACTCCCATAGTAGACATGTCCTTATCTTGAAAAACTCTCTCATCTGGTAAAGGGGTACTGAAAATGCTTCCTAAAAGTCTTGTAGTTTCAAATTCTGAGCTAAGCGAAGAAGACTCTCTTCCTATTACTGGTTGATAATGAGAATTGATAGATGCATTACCTCTAGGTTTCCAAGTAGGATTTGGATCTGTCTTTTTCTTATTTTGGTTCTTCTTACCTCCTTGGGGTAAATCAGTATACATTGATACATCGAGATTTTCTCTCATGTAAGCTCTTGTATTTTTCCTCTTGTCAGCCATATTTATCTTTTTATTTCAATAAGCACTAGCTTCAAAACCTTGACTGAGTCGCCACCCTATTTCGGGAAAATATATAATGACACTTTTAGCTGACCAAAAGAAATTGACACACAAGTAGGAACAAAAATATATGGCACAGACAGACCAATCACTGATGTCGTAAGACTGCAACTCTTGCTTGTTTAGATAAGACACTTGGATAGGCTGGGTACGTCAGTGTGTCACAATCGTACTTGGGCTCTATCTTTTTTAAATTCTCAAGGTTTTACACTAAAAGATTCCCTTATAACCACGGGCAAGACATAGATCACATGACACACATGTACACAGCAGGACCAAAGAAACTGTAGTACTTTTCACAGAGGTGTTGGACAACTCCCCAGCAAATTCGCCATTTTGTTGGTCTTTTAAATGGTACTAAAACTACTAAGCGACAAAAAGCTTAATACCAAAATGACAGTACATACACAATCTAAAGACTAGCCTATTCTTATCAACAATTGCATATGTAAGGTATTTGGACCCAACTTCAACAAAACCACAAATGGTTTTTTACTCTTTTGGCTCTGCACAACCAGGGTGGGTATACCTAGGGATGGTTCAAATATGAAACTACTGTATGAGGATTATTCTTAGTTTCATTCTGATTCTCATTTCAAAATCCTCAAATATATACATAATTCTTACTAACTTGCCAAAACACATCCCATAAACAGATATGTCTGCATGAAATATTTTTAGCTTCAATTAGCCATTGTTGTTGAAAACGTCTGCAAATCTATAGAAGATTTCTTGGCCATATCTATTTATGGGATGTGTTTTGGCAAGTTAGTAAAAATTATGTATATATTTGAGGATTTTGAAATGAGAATCAGAATGAAACTAAGAATAATCCTCATACAATAGTTTCATATTTGAACCATCCCTGGGTATACCCACCCTTGTTGTGCAGAGCCAAAAGAGTAGAAAACCATTTGTGATTTTGTTGAAGTTGGGTCCAAATACCTTACATATGCAATTGTTGATAAGAATAGGCTAGTCTTTAGATTGTGTATTTACTGTCATTCTGGTATTAAGCTTTTTGTCACTTAGTAGTTTTAGTACCATTTAAAACATCAACAGTTCCTACCAAGTGATGATAACTCTACCAAGATGTAGATGTCTTCCAAGCATTAAAGACCAAATTGAGTGGAGGACAAGCCGTCACCAAGTGAGTATGAAGTCTGAAGCATTAATGGAAATTGAAAGATGGAAATTAGTTAAATGGAAGAAATTGAAGTCATTATTTCATTGTGAATTTCCAAAGCTAGTTGAGAATAGCAAATTTAGAGCTCGCGGGCAATTTAAGTATTTTTTTTGAAGATTTCTCAATATTTTAAAAACCCTACTAAGCAATGGCATCTTCCAGAAGAAAAAGAATTTTTTTTTATGAAATGTCAATTTGAGGAGTTAACTACAAGGCACCAAACTTCAAGTTGAGTTTGGTAATTGTAGAAGTGCTTGTCCCAGCTAGTGCACAATCTCAAATTCTACCTAAGGTATTACTCATGCATGCCATCTATTCTTTTTATCACTACTCAATCTAAGAACTTAGAACCCTAGAAATGAATGAAGCATTCAAATAAGTATGTGTGGATGGTGCATTGAAACCAAAACATCAACACTTGAAAACCAAGGGCTTGACACATATCTCTTATATTCCAAGAGACTTCTAGGTGAAATGGATGAGGTATATTTTTATTTGTGTACATAATGGACATTTGTGGTTAGAAAAACCTATTTAGATAACAAAGAAAATGATTAATAGAATCACTGGGCTCCCAGTTCTCAATAAAGTGAAGACAACCAAAAATCTAGGTCAGATTGAACTGGAAAAGCAAGCTCTTGTCAAGTGAGATGGAAGAGGAATGAAGATTAGCAGTGTAATTAACATGAAACTAAAGTTTAGTATTCATATCATTTCACATAAGATTTATAGTTCAAGTAGACTAAACAACATATCATGTGAAGCTGCCAGTCTTGCATACAAGGTTGTGAAGAACAACCTATCCTTTGACGTTGTTGAGTTACTATTGAACTAGTTCAACAAGAGTATGGAGAAAATCAGAGGATCAAAGAATAATCCATGTAAGTTTAGATCCCTATTAGCATGTTTATTTTTCTATGTTCAAAAATTCTTCCCTTCCAAAGGTACAATAGTATGGAGGAAAGATGTTCCTATTTTGTATTAGATTAATGAGTATATAGAATAGATGGGTGAAAATTTTGAAAGTATCATGGATAATTACTTTGAAAAATTCAAAGAGAAGATGAATAATAGATTTATGATTCCTAAGAAGCTTTTAGAAGAATACAAGGATGATATATTTTTCATGATGGACTATGATAACTTGATGGGGACACAACCCAAGCACAGAATGGACACAATAGAAAAGGGGAAATTATATTAACTAAGAAAATAAGCTAGTACAATAGTACAAGGAAAATAAACTTCCAATCATGCCCTAAGGGCTTACAATAGCATAAATTTGGAGACAATTTCTCCTTTCCGTACCTCCTCTCAAACTCCACTCCGAACTACCTTTTACAATGCCAAGAATCTCCTTAAATAGACCCCGGAGGGTTAAGGACTAGGAGTACATTCTAGAAAGTGTTAGTAGGCATCCACCAACCAAATAGAAGGTTCTAGAAGCTATGTTAGAAGTTGACACAAATCTAGAAGAATCCAAAAATGGTAACCGAACTTTCGAGAGGCATAACTTTTGAATCGTAGGTCCGATTGACAAACCGTTTACATTTTCGGAAAGCTATCAAAGTGCTCTATAGCCCTATGGACCAGCTTCACTCATCCCCCATTTTTTGGCCCTTTTAGAGGTCATTTAATGCCCCTAATCTGACTTTGAAGCATTCTTAGGAGGTCTCCACAACCCAAAAAACTGCAATAACTTTCAAACCGTGGGGCCTTTTGACCTGATTCTTTTTTTGCAATGCTCTAAATTACAATTAAATTCATCTATCCAATTTACACCTCCTAGTTCACAAAAATGATGGCTCAATTACATACTCCTATTTTTTTGGGATTTACACGAACACTGATAGTGGAACTGTGAGAGTTGGAACCTTTATTTGACCCAAATGGGTATCCAAAAATGAAAACACATGAAACAGAAACTAAGTCTAAGTATTTTTTTTGGGTGACACAAGATTGCCCTTATACCTCTAGATGCTCCTGCATCAGACACCCAGGGTAGATTGAAAAGTGACCTTGTCACTTTATGAATGGTAGAGGAAATCCCAAATGGGAAACCTCAGCTACTGAAATCCAAGTTGAGTCCTCAATTGGTCATCCTTTCCATTTGACCAAATACTCTTCATACTGCCTGTTTTTGGTACTCCTACCCACACGATGATCTAGAATGTCTTCTATCTCCTCTTTCTTAGAAGCAGGAATTAGACATGGCTCTAACACCAGCTCCTCATCTGCACCATCATCATGATACTTTATTAAATCTGCAATGTTGAAAATGGGAGAAATGTGAATACCATCTAGTAACTCCACTTCATATGCATTTCCTGAGTCATGTTTCTTAAAAATTTTGCAGGGGCCAAATTTCTTCATTTTCAGCTTGTTGTAAGTACCGGCTGAAAATCTTTCTTTTCGTAAGTGCACCATGACTAGATCCCCTACTTGGAATTCCTTATGTCTTCTCCTTTGATCAGCCCTATCTTTATACTCTTGATTCATCTTGGTAATATGTGCTTAAACCTCCTCATGTAGACGCTTGATATGTTCAGCAAATTCTTTCACTTCAGCACTTGTCCTCTCCCCTTGTTCTATCTTCCTCAATTCTGGTGCAGTCCTTGGGCTATTCCCATATACAATTTGGAATGGTGATTTTCTAGTACTCCTATTTATAGAGTTATTGTAAGAAAACTCTTCTTGTGGTAGAATCAAATCCCATCCCTTGGGCTTATCCCCAACTAAACATCTCAGCAAATTGCCCAGACTTCTGTTTGGCCATCAGTTTGTGGGTGATGCATGGAACTAAATTTCAAGTCAGTTCTTAACTTTTTCCATAATGTCCTCCAAAAATACCCCACAAATTTAGTATCTCTGTCAAAAACTATGCTCCTTTGAAGACCATGTAGTCTTACCACCTCTTTGAAAAATAAGTCTGCAATATGGACAACATCATGAGTTTTGTGGCATGGAATGAAATGTGCCATTTTGGAGAACCTATCAACCACCATGAATACTGAATCATTACCCCTTTGTGTCCTTGGTAATCCAAGAATAAAATCCATACTTATGTCCTCCCATGGCCTTGATAGAACAAGCAATGGCTGATATAGGCTAGTATTGTGACTAAACCCCTTGGCAACTTGACAAACCTGGCAGCTCTGTACAAAATTCTTCACATCCTGTGAAATTTGAGGCCAAAAATAATGTTCTCTAAGAATGGCAATGGTCCTATCTCGACCAAAATGTCCTACCATCCCTCCACTGTGTTTCTCCTTAATCAGATTTTCCCTCATGGAACTCCTTGGAATACACAATTGACTACCTTTGAACAACATGCCATCCTGAATCAAATAGTCTAACCACTTGGTTCTATCTATAGCAATAGGTTCTTTACAAGATTTCCATGCTTTAGCAAAATTAGGATCCTCAGGGTACAAATTCTTGAGTTCATCAAACCCAACTACTTCAACCTGCATTGTTGCTGCAGTCCATTTGAACTATTTTCTATCCCCTCTTATTGTATCAATTAGGGGTGAACATATGCCACTGAAATTCTTAATAAACTTCCTGTAAAAACTAACAAGACCATGAAATGATCTTACTCAAGTAGTAGACCTTGGAGTAGGCCATTCCAAGATGGCTTTTACCTTCTCTGGATCCATTTTGAGACCTTCAGCTGATATAACAAACCCCAAATAGACTAACTCCCTTTTTGCAAAGATACACTTTTTCAGATTAATTAACAGTTTCTCTTCCCTTAGCCTTTCAAGGACACTACAAATATGCAGTAAATGTTCTTCCAAAGTCTTGTTAAAAATTAAAATATCATCCAAATAGACAATAACAAATTTTCCGAAGAACTTCTTAAGTACCTCATTCATGAGCCGCATGAAGGTGCTTGGGGCGTTCATCAATCCAAAGGGCATGACTAACCACTCATAAAGACCCTCCTTGGTCTTGAAGGCTATTTTCCACTCATCTCCTTCTTGAATCCATATATGATGATAGACACTCTTGAGATCTATCTTTTTGAAGTACTGAGCTCCACTCAAGCAGTCCATAAGATCATCCCTCCTTGGCAAAGGAAATCAGTACTTGATGGTTATCCTATTTATAGCTTGAGAATCTGTACACATCCTCCATTCTCAATCCTTCTTTGGTGTGAGTACTATAGGTACTACACATGGACTCAGGATCTGTCAAATCAAGCCCTTCCTCAACAGCTCCTGAACCTGTATATTTAGCTCCTTTGTTTCAGTAGGAGTCATCCTATGAGCAGCCTTGTTAGGCAAACTAGCTCCTGGAATCAGATCTATCTGATGACTGATTTGCCTTACTGGTGGCAATCCATCTAGAACATTATTAGAGATAATATCTCCAAATTCCCCTAGTAAATCTGAAACTTCAAGTGGTATTTCACTACTACCTTATTTATTTTTCCTAGGAATCAAAGCATGGGACATATGCTGATGTTTCATGCCATCTAAAAACTTCCTTTCATCAACAAGAAAAATCCTAGCACTGCTACATACCTTTTCACCTTCCTTTTTCATGGGCTTCAATTTGTGGTGAACTTCATCCTTTGTCAGAGAGTATGTGTTTGCATGTCCATCATGTACTGCATGTCTATCAAACTGCCATGGTCTACCCAACAATAGATGCAAAATATCCATTGGAATAACATCAAAGAGAACTTCATCATGGTAACTCCCAATTTTGAATTTCACTAAACATTGTTCACTTACCAGGATCTTACGATCATCTTTTACCCAAGCAATCCAATAGGGCTGGGGATGTTTCTCCCTCTTGAGCTTCAGCTTAGAGACCATCTCTTCTGATACCAAGTTATCAGTGCTACCACAATCAATGATCACGTCACAACATTTATCCTCACACTTGCATCTAGTATGAAACAAACTCCTCCGTTCTCCTAGTTCAATCTCACCACTTAGTAGGACTCTTTCATTTACCAAGGTCTCTCCTCTTTTTGCATCCTCTAAATTTGATGATTGTGCATCTTCATCCACATGAGCAACCCTAGCTTGGCCCTCGGCTCTCTTATCTGTCCTTCCTTGTCATTGGGAGCATTCAAAGGCATGATGACCTTCTTCATTGCAATGAAAATAGGTACCACAAAAGCCTCCTCTTCCTTGTCCACATCCTCTACCTCTTCCTCTCTAATTTCCAAAGTCTTGGTCATGGGAGTGGTTGAAACCCTCATTCCTCTGGTTCCTGCTAGTACCCGCATCTTCATTTTTCTTTTCGGTTTCATTACGGCCTCCAGATGACCTACCGCTTCCCCTTCCTCCTTGACTGCACCCTCTTTGTCTTCCTTCAAACCTTTTATTCAACTTCTCTTCAACTTGTAGGGCAAACTAGTATGCCTCTTCAACACTGGTCATTCTTACCAGACTTAATTCCTCCTGGATGCTAGGTCGTAACCCATTGATATAATGAGCAACCTTCTCCTTATTTGCTTCTACATACCCTGCTCTAATCAAGAGTTGGTAAAACTCCTCTGTATATTCTTGGACTGATCTTCCTGCTTGCTTTAACCCATGCATCTTCTTAAACAAATCAAGCTAGTAGTCCATAGGAATTAATTGCTTTTTCAATTTGTCCACCATGCGATCCCACCTTGTGATCTTCTCCTTTCCTCTTCTATTTCTTTCCAATTGATCCTCTTGCCACCAAACTTTGGCATGGCCTTTCTATTTGGCCTTTGCAAACTTAACCCTATCTAGGTCTCTGATATCCTCATACTCAAAGTATTCTTCCAGTTCATTGATCCAATCAATCAACTCATCTGGTTTCAGATTTCTTGAAAATACACCCACTTCAATTGTAGGTCTTTTCCCAAACTTAGTAATGGCCCTAAAAAGCCTTTCCTCTGCATGATTTAGAACTTCCCTATCAAATTCCCCTTTTGGTCCAATTGTGTCTTCTTCGTTGTCATCTTCACTTTCATCACCTGCGGCCACAGTTGCTCCTCTACGGAGCTCCTCCTACAATGCTTGTACCTGCCTTTGGAGGGTACTAACCTCCTCAAGATTAATAGCTCTGGCCCTTCCACCACGCTCTCTTCATGGAGGCATCTTCTTAACTCAAACCCACAACCACACATTCCTGGTGCAAACTGCCTCATAGTCGGTGCTCTGTCTACACACTCAGGAAAACCAGCTTTGATACCACTTGATGGGGACACAACCCAAGCACAGAATGGACACAACAGAAAAGGGGAAATTATATTAACTAAAAAAATAAGCTAGTACAATAGTACAAGGAAAATAAACTTCCAAACATTCCCTAAGGGCTTACAATAGCATAAATCTGGAGACAATTTCTCCTTTCCGTACCTCCTCTCAAACTCCACTCTGAACTACCTTTTACAATGTCAGGAATCTCCTTAAATGGACCCCAGAGGGTTAAGGACTAGGAGTACATTCTAGAAAGTGCTAGTAGGCATCCACCAACCAAATAGAAGGTTCCAAAAGCTGCGTTAGAAGTCGACCCAAATCTAGAAGAATCTAGAAATGGTAACCGAACTTTCAGGAGGCATAACTTTTGAACCGTAGCTCCAATTGATGAAGTGTTTACATTTTTGAAAAGCTCTCAAAGCGCTCTATAGCCCTAAGGAGGAGCTTTGCTCATCCCCCATTTTTTGGCCCTTTTTGGGGTCATTTAATTCCCCTAACCTAACTTTGAAGCATTCTTAGGAGGTCTCCACAACCCAAAAAATTGTAATAAATTTCAAACCGTGGGGCCTTTTCACCTGATTCTTTTTCTGGAATGCTCTAAATTACAATTACATTCATCTAGCTAATTTACACCTCCTGGTTCACCAAAATGATGGCTCAATTACATAGTCCTATTTTTTCAGGATTTACACGAACATTGATAGTGGAACAGTGAGAGTTGGAACCTTTATTTGACCCAAATGGGTATCCAAAAATGAAAACACATGAAATAGAAACTAAGTCTAAGTATATTTTTTTGGGTGACACAGGATTGCCCTTATACCTCTAGATGCTCCTGCATCATAAATTATACATCAAGTAGTCAGACCAAGAGTGGCATGGATTAAGCCTCTAGAATATGAGGTTAACATTGATGACACCAAGGATATCATAGAGGCTCTATTGAATGTGTATTTGGATCCCAATGATACATACTTCAAAACCTATGATGAAGCTAAGGCAAGAACAGATATTGAGATTAAGTTACCTCAAGCAGTCACTAAATGAAGAAAAATAGTAGAAAAGCTACTGAAAGACACTAAGAAAGTAGGTACCCATCTTATGCTCACTGAGGGAAAAGGTGATGATATTGAAGAAGATGATGCATAGGATGGAGGAAATTTTGAGGAAGAAGAGCCTCTAAGGAAGAAAGTAAAGGTTAACATAGCTAGACCTACCAAGTCATCCCCTATTGTGTTCACTAGATGGGCAGCCAAGTCAAGGAAGAAATAAAATTTAGGTGAAGATGAATCCTACAAAATAATCTTCAAGAGATCTCCACCTACACTTTAGGAAAGATTAAAGAAAATGGAAGAAGGAGCTGGCATGGAAAACTTCAAATTCTTCAAATATGAGACAAGGAATGAGGATGAGAAAAGGTAGATTGAGGATGATGCTATGACCAAGCTAGGAAAATGGAAGTACTCTCTTGATGTGCTTACACAACAAATTCCTAATGAGCTTATACATGTAATTAAGCCTAGATGAGAGCATGCAAAGAAGATAGTCAAGTATATCTTTGATCAAACCTTGATACAACTCATGCCTAATCTCAGAAAGAAGGAGGTCAAAGGATCCTTGAAGAAAAATGAGAATAATTTCACTCTCAAAATGAACACATGTATGATATTGATAAAAAACATTGAATATGTAGTGAAGGAAGCAACAACTACACAGTTTTTTTTTTATAAACTACATCAACCAAGTGACTTTATTCTACATATTGATGACAAAGATGATGATGAAGATGAGGAAGGGGACATAGAAATGAAAGATGATGAGATTAATGATGTCAATCTAGATGATGAGGAGGAAGAATAGGAAGCTACTCAAAATTGCAGCAGTAGTCATAGCCTCATTTCCTCACTCTCTAAACACAAGCATAGTGCAATCTAGCTCAAAGATAGCTTCTACCAAGTTGGTTGTGTTTACAAATACTATACCAAGAACCCAACCAAGGTCTAAATCTATTCAATTGAATGTAACAATGACAGAAGTGCCTACCACTTGATCTGTCAAGTAGCAAAGTCCTCCATCATCAAGCTTGACCAAGAAAAAACAAGGTATTCATGTTGATAGTGTTCTTTTAACTTTTATTGCTAGTCCATCATTTTCCACAATTACTTCTATTCCAAGTATATCTATATCTAGTATAATGACAGTTGAGAACCAGTCTCAACCAAGTACTAAAGTCCTAGATAAGGGGAAACAAATTGTTTCCACTAGGGAAAGGGGAAAGAAGCAGAAAAAATAGATCTAGATGAGGATATACTTATTTTGAATTGGGATATATCTACCCTCACTCTTGATCGCATTGACACCATGGGATAATTACTAAAGAAGAGAGCTAAGAAGAAAAATCTTAGAGAAGAGAAGAAGAAAAAGAATCAAATCTTTGAAGACATAAAGAGCACATTTGTTAATGCTATGAGTATTGAGGTTGATGGTACTCAAACTATTTTGGATCAATTAGCAGATATTGTCCACAAATTCAATGAAGACTTGAATGGATAGGAGAAGATCATTCAAAGAGCAAAAAGGAAATTTGAAAATACAGTGTTAGAACAAGTTGCACAAATAATTGCAATAGACCAAGTAGAGATAGCTACTATTCTTGGTACACTAGAAACATCTATTAATAATGTTTATTATTATTTTTCAAGTTAAGTGAAACATCTATCTTTACCAAGGATATCAAGGATAAATTGTCCAAGATAGATGAATACATGAAGGAAAGTGAACACCAATTTTCACTTGACCTAAGCCATAGTTCTGTACATTATTCAAACAACATATATCTAACAAATCTATAGGCATAATTATTAAATGAAGAAGCAAGGATCAGGTCCACACTTGTAGAAATCCAACGCATGATTCTTCCAAACATGGGTGCATTATAAAAAAATATTGCACATGAAAAGCCACTCATCCATGATAACAAATTTTCAATAGCTGATCAGATGATGGAATTATCAACAGAAGTTCAGATTGCATTACATGCAAGCAAGGTTCTAGAGGAAAATTGGGACAAGACAATGGTACTTATTCCAAAGGTACATTCTGAATTCTTTTCACATTTTTGTATTAACATATAGATATTATACACCTTCAAAATTTATGTGAAAAAATGGGAGAAGTGTATATTAAATATGAATAAGAATGGGGGAGAAGTAATAAATAAAGGAGAAGTATTCTATACTCCATTTGTATGTATATAAGGGAGATATATATATGGGGGAGTAGTATAGTGTAGTATGAATATAAGAAGAAAATGCTTTTGCAAAATCAATTTTGAAAAATCCAAAAAATGGAGTATGTTACCAAGCTATAATAGATGAAAGTCAAAATCGAGTTGAAGACACAGAATAAGGGTAAAGGAAGTTCTGACTTAAAATTTTGAATGATTATATTTTTGTTTTGATAAGTTTTTTTGTCACTAAATCCAAAGGGGGAGATTGTTGACCTTAAGGTCAATTTGTCTATCAATGACTCAACACTTAGTCAAATTGGTCACATTGCTATCAAGCTCTAGAGTTTCTACCAAGCATATTATTTTGTATGCAATGTTAACCAAGTGATTTAGTTGTTCCTGAGCTAAGTAGTTAGTTTGTAGTGTTTACCGAGCTACACAATGTTTATCAAGGTTCAGAGACAAAGTTTAGTATAAACTAAGCGTAACAGAAGCTGCCAAACTACTCAATGGAAGTAAAGAAGATCGTAGTGTTAACCAAGCTCTAGTATGTTAACTAGGTCCAACAATATCTACTAAACTCTTAGAGTTAACAAAGTGGATCCAGTGTTGACTTAGTCATGTAGTGCTAACCTAGTAATCTAGTTGCTACCAAGTTTCTCAAAGTTCGCTGAGTCACACAATGTTGACTGAGTTCAAGCTACTTGGAAGTGATTAGTATGGACCAAGCTTCAACTTCAGCTGAGTACCAAAGATTGTTGAGTGTTGACAATGTTTTCCATGTATCAAAACATCACCAAATTTGTCTTCAAAACTTGAGTTATAGTAGTTTGGCCAACTTTGTGAATTATGATGTATTTGGTATTGTAGTCGACTCCAATGAGTTGTAATTTGGATTGGCATATATGTAATGTATTGTATTGTATCCAAGTATGTATATGAAGAGTATATGATGAACAGAAGTACAAATTTAAGAAGGATGAAATTTGTATAAGGGACAAAAAAATATTATCTATCATAATTAGGTGATCATTGTAATATAAGGAATCTCAACCAACAAATCAGAGTCGTAGATCAGAGATCTACTACTGGTTCATCCTAACAGGTGCATCAGTCAAATCCTTTAATAGGGTAGACTTAACAATCTTTGCTAAATCTCTTAACTGAGTGCATACTCCATTATATGTGTGTAAATCCTTTTACAAGGTGGATCTCATAGTTCTTATTGTTCCTAATAGGGAAGATCACCAGAAGTGGTCAATTGTAAGCCTTAACAGGTTAACTTTATACTATAGTACTAAAACTTGCGGGTATCATCCCCACCCCAATTTTACTTTCTAATTGGAAAGTTTTTGGGTCACCATATCTTCTTTCAAATTGTTATGAATGTTTATTTTCTTTCATTCTTTCATGCATGCAATTAGAATAGAATATTATATGAAGGATTAATTGGTGAAGTAAGATAAAGTTTTATTGGTTCCTGATTCCCCCCCACCCCACCCCTCTTAGTAACCCTACCTACCTTATATTTCCAACAAAAATGTCATGCACACATTGTTATCATTGTTTGAAATTAACATCAAACAGATTATTTCTCATGAAGTTCTCAATTTCTATTATTATTTATTAACACTATTTACCTGTGTGTGAATCGGTCCACTAAAATCTTCTACATCTCTTTGGTCACTAGAATTTGTGTGGTGGTGGGTAACCACTACTTTATAGCCTTGCTTGAAGCCAATTTTTGCTAGTAAATTTGGACTTTTTTTTTATGCTTGGAGGTCAAAAGTTTGACGCTTCCATGTAAAAAATAACATCACTTGAATTTCATGGAAAGTTCAATGCACTCCATGACTGTTAATTTATCAATGGAATACATTGTCAGAAGTCATCCCCATTAATGAAAAATGGTAGCATCAGACTACTAGTTTGAAAAATTGAAATATCAACGCCATCCATAGATTATTCAACGGGTTTTTCATACTATTGACAGTGGGCCATGTTGACATATTGACTCACACTAGAGAATATTTGACAAGTTTGTCATACTGTTGATAGTAGGATGTGTAGTGCCTCTCATGTTTTTAGTTTGTACCTTGTTATATTTTGATCTGAGAGATACTTATTGCTCATGTTATTTTTACATGTTCAGATGACTTGAGTGTTGGATGTTATACTTTGATTTCTAGTATCATAGATGTTAGATTACTATGTTGTTCAATTGATCATATTTTGATGATGATGCCATTTTAAGATGACAGTATGTTTTATGATGATATCTAGATATCTAGTATTTGGACATATCTTTGATTATGTTAGATGTGGATTTAATGCTATGGTGATTTACTTCATTCTTTCTTTGTTATGCTTTAATCGAATGTGAGTGATGTTAAATGAATTATTTTAGTATATTTGAATAAATGGTTAAATTAGGTTTTTAATGCATTTATTGCTTCAGCTATGTTATTATACTCAATTGCACTTGATCATGTGTTTTAGTGTGCAATATTCATATCCTTGGTAGTGGCACATGGAGTTAGTGATTCAACTATTCATATTTTACCAATTTCATCCCTGTATGGTTGACATATCTTATTTAAATGTTGAATTAAACCCTCCAGTAATTTGATTAAATCCAGACTCATTTGCATTATGTGAATAGACTTGTAAATGTGTCTCTACATTTAAAGGCTCACATTTGTTGCGAAAATTATTAAGAAATTTCTATGATTTTGGCTTTTTAGGCTTTATTTTTATTAATTTCAATTTCTAGCAGCTTTTCCATAGATGAATTCCAATTACTTGGACTAGCCTATTTTCATTTGGATTGATTTGGGATTTAACTAGGTGTCCTGGTTATTTACCCTTATCAATTATTCAATAAAAAAGTGAGTAAGTATCCAAAGAGGAAATTAATTCCTCACTTCTCACTTTTCAAAATTAGACTTTTGAGAGCTTTTTCCAAAATCCTCTTCTAGAGGGGCTAATTCATATTTTAGCCCCTTTGATTGTCATGTAGGGCTCTCCCATTTTTGTGTTTTAGCTCCATTTCTAATTCCATCTCTATTATTTGCATGTTAGGAAGTTGAGAACTAGTGTTTCCCTCCATTTTTTATTGCTAGTTCTACCTAGTTGGTCGAGTATGAATGTTTTCCTATTTTTTGAGATGACGGTTTGGGGTTTCACACTATTATGCTAGCCAATTTTGCATACAATGTTTGAACCTAAATTTTATTGGATTTTCATGGATTTTGTGACCTAAACCAAATGGGTTTTATTTTTGAAGTTTTCAAGTTTTGGGGTTTTTGTCTCAATTTGCATGCTGCCCAGTTTTCTCAGGTTTTTTTAGCATGATGTTGGTTGTGGATTTGGATCATTTATAGGATATCAGTTAGACCACTAGTGCACTTTTATGTTGCATTGGGATGCATACCACATCCCTCCTCCTAAGATTGTATGTAGTTGAATATTATTTTTTGGATTGTGTTCTCATATAGCCCTTATGTTATGATCTTTGTGTGGTGGTGTGCCACACACGAGAATGCACATGTGAATTTGTTAGTGTACTTGCAAGTCCCAAACTCCCAATTGTATTACAAAGAGTATTTTTATTTTGGGTTGGGTTAGAAATATGCATTCCTACTAAAACTCATCATGTGATGAGCATGGGTATGTAGGGTAGAATGGAGGGGCTTCTCTCTCACAACTTGGTGATTATTGTGCCCAGAGGGTTGGCATGAAGAAGTTTTTTAATCAAGTAATAACTAAATTAATTAATGAAAGATAATAAAATGTTAAGTGAGCACCCAATTCAGTTTGAGGACACTTGTTATGTGACCACCCAATTAAAAATCCGAGGACATAGGATCGTGCTCCTTCCTAGGAAGTAGAGCTTCCACCATTAGCTTGGGCTACTTGATGCCAAGCTACTTACCCTCTAATGAGCCCATATATAGTGACCCATAGAGTGTCTAGGTAGGACTTGATCCACTTGCATTGTCTTATGATATTGGTTACAACCCTCTTTACTATCTGGTGTGAGTGTTAGCCATGGACATTTTCTTTATGTGTGTGTTTGGTTGGATCATTATCTCCATCAGCATGATGGGATTGGACCTATAGGTTTCACATTTTTGGGAGGCATAGCTACCTACACCACTGTTGGGGATTGGTATACAAATGAGGCCTATTACAAGTACGATCGATGCTTGATGTTCACTTGGTATTTTGGTTTATCCAGAGTATGTTTCCTTGTGATTTATGCTTTCATTGGAATTCTTGGACATCATGTTTAGATGATGTAGTTTATTTGATGCATTTATATATTATGATATTTAGCATATGGTTAGATGATGTGATTTACTTAGTTGTAGTATCTATTGCTTATTGTTTTAGCATGTTAGATTTCCTATTCTTATGATGTTATTACATTTTAGTAGTGACACCCTCGTAAGACAAATCCAACTATCTAGTTGATAGTTTGGGATATTACATGCAGGGGATGGTTAGGGCATTTTAGGTCTCATGATCCTATTATAGCTAGGAGGAACCATGCATGAGTTTTGTTGTTTTTTTTGCATTGTGATATTTCTTTCAGTACATTCCTTTATTTCTATGTTTTAGATAGTTAGTTGTATTTCCATCTTTCTACTCTTGTATTTGAGTTTTCAAGCCTCAACTTGTGGATACGATACTCCCTAGTGTGGAGAAAATTATCTTTCCTACCTTTTTTTCTTATTTTTTTCTTACTAGTTGTTGTGAATCCTCACACAATATTATAGTCTCTTGCACAAGAGTTTGAAGTTTCACATGGGGTCTTGTAATACCCTGCCTAGAGATTCTTGGAACAAGGATAAATATAAGCCAAATTTTTTTTTTTTAAACAAGTATGGATGCACATATAAGGATCATAAAGATTGCAATGGAATACTAAACAAATATCCAAACACCAACAAATCTCCAAATGCTACTACTAACCACAAAAGGACACAAATGATTTTGAATCCAAAAACATACCAAATTTGAAATCCAATTCCAAGGTATTCACGAACACCATAAAGGGTATCCAAAAAACCTCTAAAAAACTTTTGATCAAACCAAAAAGTTAATGCTCTCTACTTGGACAAATTTTTCCAAAACCTAGGCAATACTTTAATACAACAGTATGTGATACTTTCTAGTATCGTATGACCTTTCTAACGAAGGCATGCAATATAATTAGGGTTTGGGTTATACTCCTCAAGAAGGAGTGTGATACTTTACAAGTATTGTATGACATTTTTCCAATGTGCATGTGATACTTTCTAGTATCACATGACATTTCTCTAGAAGGTGCATGATACAATCAGGGCTCACACAATATTTGTCCTTCAGGTGTGGGATACTATAAACTATCACTCGATGTTGATGCATGGTTTCCTAGGAACAATAAGAAATGATCTAAGGTCAAATTAAGGGATAAAACAAGAAGTTAGAAGCTCCACACTAGGGAGTACTAGATCCATAGTCAAGGCATAGACACTCAAATAATAACTATAAGATAGAAACTACATCTAACCATCTGTCATAGTAATGAAGGGAAAGAACTAGAAGCAACATCACAATATACTAAAAAACCAAACTAATTACATGGTTCCTCCCAACCATAATATCATCATGAGACCTCAAAGGTCCTAGCAATCCCTCGCATGTAACATCCCAAACTACCAACTAGATAGTTAGAGCTATCTTAAAAGGATGTCACTACTAAAGCATAATAACATCATAAGAATAGGAAATCTAACATGCTAAACCATAAGAAATAGATACTCCAACAAAAAATATAACATCATAACATCATATGCTAAACATAATAAAAAGTAAATGCATCAATATTAACATCATCTAAACATAATATATAAGAATTCCAATGAAAGCATAAATCATAAGGAAGTATACTCCCAGACTTGAAGTACCAAGTGAAAACATCCAACAATAGTCACGCTGGGATAATAGACCATCTCTGTACACTGGTCCCTAGGAGTGGTGAAGGTAGCTACACCTCCCAACGATGCGGAACCTATAGGTCCACTCCCATTGTGCTAATGGAGATAATGATCCAACCAAAAACACACATAAAAAAAAAGTCCATGGCTAACACTCATGCCAGACAGTATGATGACTGAAACCAAGATCATAGATAATGCATAAACTATAGGTCCTAGCTAGACACTCAATGGGCTACTAAGTAGGGGCTAACATCATGGAGAGTCACTTGGCATTGAAAAGCCTAAGATTGGATCATACAAGTCAACTCCCCAATGGAAGGCTCTCACACTAATATTTTATTATCTTAAATTTTATTACCACCTAGTGTTTTATTTAATTATCACTTATTTAAAACTTCCTCTGCCAACCCACTAGGAAATGGTCACTAGGTTGTGAGATAGAAGGCCCCTCCATATGCTACCCTACCCTACCCATGCTCATCTAACAATGAGTTCCCTTAGGCATGTTAGAAATAGGGATTACTGAGAGGGGGAGGTGAATCAGTAATCTAAAAATTTTAATCACCAACTAGATATTATTACTTACTTTAAACTATGCATAAAAATGTGATAAAGTAATAATGAACAATAATAGTAACAATGCACAAAGACATAACACCATATTTCGTTAACTAGGGAAACTCTAGCCAAGGGAAAACCCCAGTGGGGATGATATCCACTAGATAATATATTGATATATAAGTTCCTTGTTAGAGGATGGACCCTATTAGGAGTCAATGAGAAAATTTAGTATAATAGTCCCTATCAAAAGACTTTGAATCCATGTTAGGAGTTGTGCCAACCCTATTAGGAGTTGTAGTATAATGTATGCAAGATAAGCCCACTACCCAAACATGCAATTTAAACTACAAGAAGAGCTCACTACTCAAATAAGTAATTTACTATTATTTTCCTTCCTTGTCTAATCTCTAATCTTCAACTTGATCTTGAATCACTAGATAGATCATATAAAACTATGCATATATTGCTTTGACAAAAGTTCACTCACTTAGCAATAACATAAACTCACAAGTTCACACACTTCTTGTCACAAGAAGTCATTTGCATAAATACCATGATTTTATATAAATTACTATTGGGTCAGTTAAGATCACAATTCACTTTTCCAAGTTGGGGTAAACATCTAGGATGTTAGCCCTAAGTGGACAAGTAATTATTTTGCAACCAAAACAATTCTTTCCTTCAATTTCATTGTCTTGCTTCATCAAAACATGATTGTCTCTGTTCTATACAATCCATATAAAATTTTGAGGTTATACATTTCATCACCAACATGTATACTATCTCCATGTAAGTTCACTTGTCATAATATGACATATACAACATGTTATTAACAAAACAATACATTGTTGTAAGCAAAATTCTATACTTAGACAATTTTCTGATAACCAAACACTAAGTATCTTTATTTCCAAGGTTTCCTATTAGCATGTACATCATGTGTTGCCATAAATGACAAAAATTACATATCACATTTAGCCAAATGTCAACAATCTCCCCCTTTGGCATTGATGGCAACAAAATAGGAAAAAATGGCTAAGTGACAAAAACTTAACTCTTAAAATGAACATTACATCTATTACAACTTGTTCAACTTTACATATATGCTCCCCCTTACAATATACTTCATACTACACATGTATCTCTCCCAAAAATCTCATGTATACAATTTTCTTATAGAATTTTCATATGAATCTCTCCCCTTTTGACATTAATGATAAATGTCAAAATGTCAAGATTCAGTCCAAAATTATCAAAACTGATGTCCTTGCCTTATGCTGAAATAATCTTCATACAATCATCAAAAATAGTCTTCAAACTATCCACACCTTTTTTCCATGTCTCTTTGGTAGATCCTGTTGATGTGAGAATTGCACATAATGCATATGATGCAATCTCAGCTACATTGATATTTGAATACAAAAGGTTTGTATATGTGTGCTTGGCATTCATGCATTCTTCTAGTTGCTTCTCAGCAAATGATAACTTCAAAGCAATAGATTCTCTAAAATTAGATGTTCTCTTCAATATCTGCTCTTTTTGATGTTCCAATTTCTTGATCTAATTTTCTAAATCCTTAGTTAGTTTGTATAATAAGGTACACTTAACATACAAAGCTTTCCCTTCCTACTAACATTTCCAAAGTTTTTTTTATGCATGTATCAAGATTGACTAAGTTATTCCTAATGTTTTGGTAGATGGTGCTGAACAAGTTAGCATCATGGGAAATTTGAGCCTTTACCTCTGCAACACTAAGAAAATTAGTAAACTCTTCATCAAAATAATTTAGCATTTCTTGTGCTCTTATTTTGAGATCTGACTTAGTATGATGTACTATTAAAGTACTATGCAATCTATCAGTCACTTCCATTAGTGATCTCTGTAGACTCTTAACTATCTTATTCTTTTGTAAAAGTTTAGATAAAGATGAAATTAAATTAGTCTAGTCATCATCATTAGTAGCCAAACATGCAAGAGAGAGTAGAGCAGATGAACTAGATGGTTTAATCTTATCCTCCCTCTATTTCTTTGCTAGTTCCTTAGCTTTCCTTTCTTCCTCTTCTTTCCTTTCCTTTTCTTCTCTTTCTCTTCTCTTCTAACCTTTTTCTCTCTTCCTTTTCCTTTCTTTTTCTACAATCCTTCTATTATCTTCATCTTCCTTCCTTTTTCTATCTTCCTCAAGAAATTTCTACTTGGCTTCCTCTATCTTCTACTTTTCAATTTCTATTATCCTCTTCTCTTCCTCAATTTGTTTCAACTTTTCTTCAACATCCTTGTTGTCTAGTACATTTGATTCAGATTCACCAAATGGATTGGTATCATCAATGTTAAGAGTAACATCGGTTTGATCAATCTTCATAGTGTCACCACTTACTAACACTTCTAAGGTTCTTAGAGAAGGATGAGATGATGTCTATGATTTTGACAACATTTGACTGATAGTTTTTGTTATCTCCTTTCTCAACTTTTTCTTCTCTCCAACTATAAATAAGAATGGCATCAACTTATTTCTCAAGTATGGTGTGAGGTTATTCAACAATCTCTTAATCTCATCTTCATCATTAGTCTTGAAGATTGTCCTTAGAACAGACTTCTAAAGTTCAAGGTCTTCTTCTCTTTCTGGAGTCTTCTTCTCAATGAGTCTCTCATAGACTTTTTGGTTCACTACTCCTTGATATCCTTTATACTAAGTTTGTTTACAATGATCTATCTTAGAGTAGATATATCAATGTGATCATTCTTGAAATTATTGTATAGATCATAAAACTTGTTCATCTAAAAAAAATTTCCCTCATTGGCAATCCTTGTGTTAATCTTCTCAATCTTTGACTTCCATGCTTGTCCTACTTTCCTTGTTTCTTGTTTAGGTGGAGTTGCCTTTTTAGCTTTCTTGGTTTCCTATTCCTCACCCTCTTCATCACTACTAGATTCAATTATCAACAATTCTTTCTACCTCTTGTTAGGTCATGTAGCCATTTGTTTGATTCTCTTTGCCTTAGCAGTCACTGCTTGAACTAATCTCTCTGATTTTCTCTTCTGCTCACTAGGTTGAACATCAAAGACTGCTGCATATGGAGTGCTCTATTTCAAAGATGTCTTAGCAACTAAAACTGAAAAAGGTTGTGTGTTCTTGCTTCAATGTCTGTCTCATGGCCTCAGATTCACTCTCTATCATTTCGGTCTTAGATAATGCCTTCTTCATGACTGACTCAACCTTCTTGTGAGATGCCTTCTCCAAGGTTGCTTGATGAGCATGCTAAATGATCCCATCAAATGTGCCAAATCTGTACTTAGCTTTATCTTTGTCAAAATTCAACAATAAATCAATGTAGCCAATTACAACATCATCACTTAGTTCATAGCTCAAAGGATCCAAAAATGTCTCATGAGGTTCCATTGCTTGAATGTATGTATAATCTATATGAGCTAGAATAAATATGTCTTCTTTTCAACCTATCCACAATTACAAGTGAGATCCTAAATCTTTGTTTTATCTCATTTTGGAATGTTCTCATTATAAAATTACCACTATCCTATATCTTATCTGTAGGTTGCCTTCTACATATTTCTAATATCTTTTACCAAAAATTTTTTGTGGAAAAATGATAAAATACCTCTTTCCAAAAATAGGGTTTTCTTTGAAATTGCTCTGACAAGTTACTTCTAAATGCTCTTTCTTTGAATGTGTTTTCAATGAAGTAAAATTAAATTTTTTACTCCATTTATCCATCAACTTGAGCTTGCATTAATTGCATACTTCACAAATATGAAAAAGTTGTTACTTGCATTCTTCAATGAGACAACTACTCAAACTTATCTATCTGATCTTCAAGTGTCACCCAAGGCTTACTATAGCCTCCTTCCATTATGATTAATATCCTCAAACTTTGCATCATGAAATTCTCTACAAAAACTTACTTTTCATCTTCTGTTACAGAATCAACCTTTACTATAATACTAGTAACTCTGAATTTCATCATAACTTGTTTAGATAAGCTCCAAATCACAAGAAAGCAAAGGTACCATCTAAACACAACTAGATACATCTTTTACCAACTTTTCTACCTCTAATTTAGTCTCTAACTGAAGTTCTCAAATACTGATGTTGTGAACAAGCTTAATTCAACTTAATTGAATCAAACTCAACAACTGCCTTCAATCATCTAACTTTTCTTTTGAGATATCTATTCCTTTCACAAATGCTTCATTAATTTCTTCAAAAATTTCACTTGTAATGTTTCTTTATTCTTCATTGTTAGATCTAGAGTTCCTTTCATGGTTCCTTCTATCATTCCTTCCATTTCCAAAGTTTCTTCCATTACTTCTTCTATCTCTAAAGTTATTGTCCATTCTGTAGTACTTTGTTGTGTGTGCAAAGTTGTTGCATAACTGATATACAAGTGCTCTGCCTCTAGGATTCTGTTGGTCATCAAGTGCATGATAATTCCAAGCAATGTGTCCTAAGTTTTTACACTTATAACACATAATCTATCTTCTATCTTTATAGGATCTTCTTTCTCTCAATGCCCTTTCATTAGATTTTCTTCTATCTACAAGGTTAGTATTTCTAGATATTCTTCTATTTCTTCTATCATTATCATACTTAGGTTTCCTACAATCAATTGCATTATGACCCATACCATGAAATTATGACAATAAAAGTCCTTAACATGATTAAATGGCTTATTAGCACAATCTCTTTTCATATGACCTATTTCATTACATAAAAAGAAATTACCTCTAAATTCACACCTGGTTGTCTTGGGAGTCTCCACTTGCTTTGGTTCATCCAAGATTTCATCTTCTTTGTTTTTCTCAACTTCTTTAGGTTTCTCATAAGATTGACTAAATTCAATCTTATCATTAGATTTTTCTTTTTCTTTTGGATCTAATCTAATCTTAGGTTTCTTTGCAGACATGTTAATTAGATAACCAAGACCAATCTTCACATAAGAAGGTCTTTGTATAGACATAGAATCATCAAGTTTTTCTCTGCTAGAATAAAGTTTGTCAAGCTCCTATTTGCACTGTGTCAATTCACCTTTTACAATAGTATTGTACTTATGGAGTTCTTCATGATCTTCTTTCAATGTTTCAAACTTGGATGTTTTCTTTGCCAAACTTGCTCTTAAATTTGCATTTTCAATCTTCAAATCAAATTCAATTTTGTTAGGATTTTTTCTCAAAGTCAACTTCAAATTTTTAATTTTCAACTCATGCTTCAAGATCTTGTACTTTATCTTTAACTTTGAATAGTCATCATCATTAGTTCCAGATTTAGTAGATTCAGGTTTGGATTTCAAATGTTCAATCTTTTCCTTCAATTGACCAATGTATACTTTGGAGTCTTCATATCTATCCTTTAGCTTATCTCTTTCATTAGTAAGGAGATCAATTTTTTTAAGAGCTTCTTCAAGCTTCTTCATCAACTATTCCATATCCATAGGGATCTTACTCAAGCTATTAAGCCTCTTCAAAGTAACTTTTCTCTGATACCAATTGTTAGAAATAGGGATTACTGGGGGGGTGAATCAATAATCTACAAATATTAATCACCAACTGGATATTATTACTTACTTTAAACCATCCATAACAGAGCAATAAAGTAATGCTGAATAGTAACAATAACAATGAAAAAAGATAACTCATAGCACCATATTTTGTTAACTAGGGTAACCCTAGCCAAGGGAAAACCCCAGTTGGGATGACACCCACTAGATAATATATTGATATATAAGTTCCTTGTTAGAGAATGGAACCTATTAGGATTCAATGAGAAAATTTAGTATACTATTTCTTGTTAGGAGACTTTGAATGCCTATTAGGAGATTCCAACCCTATTAGGAGTTGTAGTATAATGTATGCAAGATGAGCCCACTACCCAAACATGCAATTTCAATGAAAAGAAGAGCTCACTACTCAAACAAGTAATTTACTATTATTTTCCTTCCCTGTCTGATCTCTAATCTTCAACTTGATCTCAGATCATGATATAACACATATAAAACTTTGCATATATTGCTTTCACAAAAGTTCACTCACTTAGCAATAATGTAAACTCACAAGTTTGCACACTTCTTATCACATGTCCTTTGCAAAAATACCATGCCTTTACATAAATTATTGTTGGGTCGACCAAGATCACAATTCATTTTTCAAAGTTAGAGTAAACATCTAGGATGTTGACCCTAATAGGACAAGTAATTGTTTTGCAACCAAAACAATTCTTTCGTTCAATTTTGTTGTCCTACTTCATCAAAATATGATTATCTCTATTATGTATAGTTTTTAATGACTTCCTAGGTTATACATGTCATCACCAACATGTATACTATCTCCATGTAACTTTTCTTGTCATAATATGACATCTACAATATGGTATTAACAAAATAATACACTGTTGTAAACCAAATTCTATACTTTGACAATTTTCTGATAACCAAACACTAAGTATTTTTTTTTTGTAAGGTTTCCTGTCAGCATGTACATCATGTATTTCCATCAATGACAAAAATTACATATCATATTTAGCCAATTTTCAACAAGGTATGCATATTCCCAACCTAACCCTAATGATCATAACTCCGAGAAGTACCACAGGAGATCGGGCCTGACAACTCACCTGACAAATGTATGCACATGCACTTTTGTGTGGTTCGCCACCATCATGAAGATCATAACACAAGGGCTAGATTAGAACACCATAAAAAAAATACACTCAACCAAAAATAGACTCAAGAGGAAAGATGCGACAAGGATCCTAATGCAACATAAAAGTACAATAATGGTCCAACTAACATCCAAATGGATGATCTAGGTCCACAACCAACATCATACCAAGAAAACCAAAGAAAATAGGGTGGAACAAAAAATGAGGTAAAAACCCCAAAAATTGGAAAAATTCAAAATTAAAACCCATTTAGTCTTTGGGCACAAAAGCCTCAAAAATCTAATAAAATTTAGGTTCGAACACCATATGCAAAAATAGCCAACATAATAGTACAAAACCCCATCCCAAAACTAGGAAAAATGTTCACACCCAACGAGCCAAGCAGAACTAACAAATAGAAACAAAGGGGAAAACTGGTTCTCAGCCTCCAAACAAACAACTACCAAAAATAGATACAAAATCTAAGCTGAAATAAGAAAATAGAACAGCCCTACCTAACAACAAAGGGGATGAAATAGAAATCAACCTAATAAAATAATAAACCTATGAAAGTTGTTGAAAATTATGGCAATGCAAGGTATCCTTGAGCTGGATTCAACAAGTCCATTCTCATGAATATCCCATGCTCATAGACCTCACAATGAATGGAAAACCAATCCTTCAGAGAAGGATTTTAAAAAAAGCTCTCCAATTCCAAATTACAAAAGTGAGAAGTGAGGAATTAAATTCCTCTTTCCATACTTATTCAATTTTTGGGTGAATAATCGATTAGGGGAAATATCCAATTAGACTAGCTAAACTTTGAATCAACTCAAATGAAAATAGGCTATTCCTATAAATAGGAATTCATCTATGGCAAAGTTGCCAGAAATTCAATTCAATAAAAATTAAAGCCCAAAAACCCAAAACCATAGAATTTTCTTAAGCACTTTTGTGATGATGTGAACCTCTAAATGCATAGACACACTTACTAGTCTAATCACATAATGCAGATGATTTCAAGTTTAATAATCATTAAAAGGTTTAATTAAACAACAATAAGAATATGTTGACCATACAGGGATGACATTGGTAAAATATGAATAGTTGAATCACTAACTCCATGTGCCACTATGAGGGATATAATTCCTGCACACTAAAACACAAGATCAAGTGCAATTGCATACATTATCATAGCCAAAGCAATAAATGCATTAAATAACTAATTTAACCATTTATTCAATTATACCTAAATAATCCATTTACATCACTCACATTCACATAAAGTATAATGAAACATGATGAAATAAATATCCATAACATAAAATCCATCAATAAAAAAATTAGAGATATGCCCAAATACTAGATAACCAGATATCATCATAGACCTATTGTCATCTCAAAATGGTATCAACATGCAAATATGATAAACTGAATAGCATAGCAATATAGCATCTAAGATACTAAAATCAAAGTATAACATCTGACCCTCAAGTCATCTCAAAGTATAAATAAGAAGAGTATCAAGTATCTCTCAAATCAAAATTTAACAAGGTACAAACTCCAAGCATGAGATGCACTACAAGTCTCACATTTCTTTGTGTCACTCATTGTTCTTCCATACACAAACCTTAGCACTAGTGCAGTGTATTTTGGCTACTAGACCAAGTGTTTCCTCACATGAGGGGTTATTTCCTTGTGTGGCATGGTGTACTTTCTTGTGCGAAGAGGTACTTCCTCACATGGGATTGTCAGTTGTGTTTTCTCACACAGAAGACAAGGAATCTCTACTATGTTTCAGAGAATGTAATTAGGTGTTTCTAGTACCCTTCGGGACTTTCTATATTTACAAACTTTGAAAGATTAAAGATTATGTGTTCTTTTGTCATCTTTTGTTTCATCTTTCTATTGATCATGTTAGTTATCAGTGTCATTTGGAGATTCACTGGTTGTCAGGATTGTTGGTCAACTCTTTTATTGCAATCCTTGTGATCCTTTTATGTTGATTGTCATGTGCATCCATACTTATAAAAAATGAATATCTTGTCTTTTATTTATCCTTGTTCCAAGGATCTCTAGGTGGGGTATTATAGGATGCATTGAAATATTGACAACTCCTAGAGATGATTTGACAGTCTTCTCAAACCCTCGATGGAAAGATGCATTAAAATATCAATGACTATTATAGTTTAAAAAAATAAAATTAAAACCTAATCTATCAATTTTCACCTTTCAATCCACTGCTCCTTACAAAAAATATTCTCAAATAAATGCTACAAGAGCTTTAAATGATATTTTATTTTACAAGCAATAATAGTCAATATCTAATGAAAGACATCACACACACTCATCATAGTCAAGAGACCCATAAATATTCACACACCCTTCTCAAAATGGAGTAACAAAAAATATAGATGTTATTGTTGAAGATTATAGCTGGGATATAGATCTTTACATTTTTTAATGTTGTTTGGGTTTTGGATAAAAATTACATGTTTACAATCATTATGATAGATCATGGAGTTTGATCCAGAAAGATATACATAGTTTTAATCTAGAAGACTCATGCAAAACTTGATGATATATTTATTTTTCAAGTTTGTAGACTATATTATGTATTCTACTAATTTTAGAATTAGAGAAATTTATTTGAAAAATAAAATATTTCATTTGCTTGGAGTAAATAATATTTTTTGTGTATCTATTTTCTTCTTTTCCAAAAGTTGTGTTTCTATGATCAAATATCACTAAATACTTATCAGATTGAATCTATCATGAATTCCTGAGATCAACTTGAATTTTATCTTCTCATATAATAATTATTCAATTCTCTTCTAATTTTATTCTGCTAATTTCCAAATATTTCTACAATATTTTTACTGCATATCTTCAAAAAAAATAATTTGTGTTGTCCTCAAGTTCAACTTCTATCTAATAGTGGAAGAATTTACATGTTTGTAAAAGTTGCTCATATTTTTAGTAGGGCATGATGGTTGGGAGTGAAGGTCTCAAACAGGTGAAAGGACTCATTGAAGGTCTAATGGAGTTAATAATTTTTTTCAAAGTGGATCAGTGGATCATAATAAATACAAGAGTACAGGTCTAGATGATCCTTCAACATCACAAGAAGTGGTGAGATAGTGAACAAAGACACTAATAATTTTCCTCTATTGTCAGCCTTCCCTAAAATAACAAAGTTGTAATGGTGTAAGTTGCATATAAATACAACTCCCCATCTCATTTCAAAATCCTGTCACTATTAACTCCTACAAGAAAATCCAATTGAGCAAATCCAAATCAATTGAGCACAGATCTACCATCAAGGAGCAATCAATTCAAGAATACAATTTTTTTGCAGCACTCATTACCAATCATAATGTGTTTCTCTATCATGAAAGCATAAAACATCAAGACTTGTTTGAGTCTTCATTCCTTGGGTTTCATACTCGACATAATATTCAATGAAGCTAATGAGAATTCTAATGGACTTTACAGTCTATATTTTGATATCAAGTCAACACTACAAACATAGGAGATTTGAAATAGAAACAAAATTATCATGTACAAACAATAAAAGTGATATTCAATGGAAGAGTGCACATGAACACAATTATTTGAATGGCAATTTTTTAAATAACCTGTATCTTGAACTTAGGACATTTATTATGACCATCAATAATTTTTCCATCAATTTCTTTGATTTCTTTATCATGGTATTGTTTCAAAATAGATGATACCCATTGAGCAACAAACCATTCAGAAGAAAAGGCTTGGAAAAATATGGGATATTTGTTGAGCTTCATTACCTTTGCTAGAAGGACTTGAGTTCCTACATGTTTATCATCCTAGCTAAATATATTCACATTTTCCTCAGCACCCAACATATGACCATTTACTTGAATGTAGTTCAAGTAAGATTCATTTGCAGTGGCTCTCTACAACCATGTTGCTCCCCAATGTAATTTGTCCTACATAAATTTAATGAATATATATCAGGCATATTCCAATTTCTTTTCCATTAGTTAATTTAGAATTTTTATGGTAGGATATACTTACATGATATCTAGAATAAGAGCAATAAAATGGGAAAATTGCATACCATAATGAATTGTTGTATACATCTTTGTGCTTGTTAGCAAACTTGAAAACCTAGCCACCACATAGACCATCCCATTGTCACAGTAAGAACTAAGATAATCAATTAAAATTCTCTAGATTGTAATGATGAATTAACATGACAAGGTAGTAAAGAAGGTAATACATTTAAACAAAACCCAAAAGTTAACAATTTTAAAATTTACAAAAGGGAAACATTTTATTCTAGACAAAAGTTTTGGATGAGATTTTATAGTGTTTTAGTATTGAGAGTATCAATGAAATTGGGGTGCTGATAGAATGTGGCTATTCAACTTGATGAATAAACTTCCAAAAATATTTAAGGTTATTACTGGAACACTAAAGAAGCAAGTGGAGGAAAGGTCTGCAGTAACCAACAACACCAATAGAAAAAGGAAGTTGGCAAGGAAGTTAGTGAGTCATTATACACTCCTCTTTCATTGCAAACATACAATTCTCAACCATAAGAAATATCCTCACATGCATTGTTTCTATTTTTTTCTTCTAAGGTG
Organism: Cupressus sempervirens; assembly: GCA_028749045.1. Taxonomy (NCBI): domain Eukaryota; kingdom Viridiplantae; phylum Streptophyta; class Pinopsida; order Cupressales; family Cupressaceae; genus Cupressus; species Cupressus sempervirens. The sequence continues at coordinate 332,585,407 of CM053784.1, read as the reverse complement.
ATATCTATATGCTTCTTTTCTTCTTATTTAGGAAATGTGGCTACCTCAAATAATACCCTCACATACCTTGCTTTTGTGATTTTGTTTTCTCAGCGAACATTTGATTCTCCACTAGAAATGGAAAAGTTATTACAACAAAAAGATAGTGAAGAGGAAGGCCAAGATGAAGAAGATGAGGAGGATGGGGAGACACATTGTGGATCCTGGGTTGGATTTATTTTATACAATAATATCATCTAATTTCTAGATTTTTTGCGATGTTTCCAAGGATTGGTTCCATGGAAAATGTGTAGTTTTTGCTTTGCATTATCTACTTAACAAAGCCAACCATGTCAATGTGGAAGCAATAAGTACTATATGATCAAATTTAATGCAAAGAAAAAATTATCTAGTCCACTTTCAACCTAGTCCACTATAGGATGTCACTTGCCTCCAAGCTAAAAGTTTTGTTTTCTCCCAACTCGATAGGTTTAATTTGAGCTTCACTCAGTTTCGAGAATCCTTTTATATTATCTACTTAACAAGGCCAACCATGTGAAGGTTGAAGCTCATTTGGCCTCTCACATGCCCCCCCCCCATAATCACTCTAAATTCCCCATTAAGAACTAAGTAAATATTTCATTTATTCATTTTAGAAGTATATCGTTGAATCATTATTATCACATAACTTTCATTAACATGGCATACAATTAATTAATATGTATAAACATTCATCAATTATTTGTGAACACATCAATCATTATATTAACATAACATTCATTAACACAACATTTAATTCATTAATACCTATAAACATTCATCAATAATTCATGAACAAATCAATAATTATAATCACATAACAATTTTCAGTAACATTACATAAAATTCATTAATAAGAAACATTCATTAACATAAATACAATTAATTAATACATATATCAATAATTTGTGAACACATCAATCATTATATTCATGTGACATCCATTAACACAACATATAATTCATTAATACCTATAACCATTCATCAATATCATTATAACCACATAACAATATTCAATAACATGACATTAAATTCATTATTAAGCAACATTCATAAAAAATCATCAACAAATTCATCATCAAACAAGTATTTTAACATTCTTTTCTTCTTTGTTTTTTCTTTTGTTGAAGTTAAAGACTAATAAGCACATCATGGCTATCTTTGGCATTCTGGCTCTTGTGGTTTTTATCTTATTAGATGAGGCTTCCTCTTCTTTTTTCAAGGACATGGTTGATGCACCCCTACAATAAGAAATAAATGGGTTTAATTCTAAACATTTTTTTGATGCTATAAGTATTTCATTAATCTAAAGAACATAACAAGGATTTTTATTTACCTGATAGTGCCACATCATATACTTTCACATTTTGTTTAGTAACAACCTCAAAATGTTCAACACTAACATGACGCTCTGCATACTCAAAAACTATCACATTAAGGTTACACTAATTGCAATTTAAGATGTTAAATTTTATTAATAATTACATGATTAATTTTCAATAGAAATTGAATATGTACATGTATCATTGTGATGCACATAAAGGTCTTTGTCATGTGTAGGATCTGTGCCTTCATCATCATGAGTAAGATTCATGTTGGGAGTAGTAGGCTACAGTGAAATGTCATGCACACATTGTTATCATTATTCAAAATTAACATAAAATAGATTATTTCTCATAAAGTTTACAATTATCGTTATTATTCATTAGGCCTATTTACCTATATGTGAACTAGTCCACTAGGATCTTCTAAATCTGTTTGGCCACTAGAATCTGTGCAGTGGTGGACAACCACTTCTTTATAGCCTTCTTAAAGCCAATTTGTTTGTCCTCTTATTTGGGTACTACATTAAATTCAATGCCCTGCATTTTTTGCATAATATCGTCAATATTGAAAGTATTGCTTATTTGTAATTTTATATAAAAAAATTGATATAAAATTTCATTTACTACTACTTACAACGCATGATTGAATTTTCATATATCCACCAGAGCCAAGATGGTGTTGACCAACCTTCACTTTCCTAGCGTGTGTCACCTTTGATGTTTCCTATAGCCTGTATATGTAAACTTTGAAATATGTTAGATTCAATCAAATTCAAATGGATAAAGGATAATTTGAAAGATATGTATAATACTACCATATGCATATACCCATAAGAAAGTAGTTGTAATTTTATTGCTATTGTGGAACATCATAGAGAAAAACAACCATACAATGACTTGATGGACATACATAGTGTGGAAGTATGTTTTAACATTTTTCTTAGATGTCATTTTGACCATTAAAGAAAAATGTAAGGCACATTTACATGAGCATTTATAATATTAGCAACTTTTAACCTTTTTATGTGTATGCCTGTTATTGAGCTACTTTTGTAAACATGGACATTTTGTATTTTTGTAACATCACAATTTTTTAAAACTAAATTGCTAGTATTCTCCTTATGGCCACAGAAAAAAATTCTATGGTGAAAACTTATTGTAGAAAATTGGGATCTCTTAGACATATTTTCAACATCTCTAGAAAGATTTTCATACACAAAACTATCTTACTATTATGGTGTGATACACAATACTCATTCATACAAAACTACATTATTGTTATCCTACAACCCTATTGTCTACTAAAGTACTCATTCATACGAAACTACTTAATTTTTACCTTGTACTCCTATTTTTTGCAACATAAATAAATTTTGTTTTGAGTCAATATTGGATTGCACAATGTAGAGCATCAACAAAAAATCACTTTTAGGTGTTGAAGTATCAAGAGCCACCAAATATTTTAGAAAGAATACTGGTATTGGATAGGGGTTTCTTATTTTTTTGAATTTATATTTTTCTTCAATGTCTTATACATAGTTTTCCTTGCATATATAAAACATGAGTTCCTTTGATGTTGATGCAGATAGTTTTTCTTATATTGATTCTTTTACTTCAAAATTTTGTGAATTCCTTCATATTGACTCATTATCCTATTGATGTAAAGCTCTTGGGAAACCTCAACCTATCTTTTCTAAAGAAATAATTGTGAAACAGTAGCAAGAGCAATTTTTTGACCATTTATGTTCAAAAGACTCTGCAAATGGTATGGATAAGAAAAATCTTAAATAATAAACTACCAATTTTTTCAAGATCACAAGTTGCAAAATATACTAGTCTATAAAGAAAAGAAAAGATATTATGTATTCCTCAAGAATCCTCCTAATGAGACCATTTAATGGGAAGAGGAGAATCTACATCTTTTAAATTTTTTGTTTGGAGTATTCAAAATTTACACATTTTAGTAGAGATTAACTTGTAGCACCAGAAGTGTAAACAACAACCAAGCTACTTAACAAAAATGGTGTAAACAGAATAGGGTCCTCAACAATCTTGTTTAAATTTTAGCATACCTTACTCCACTCAATAAATCATACACATAAAGGAATATAAGATGCAGAAATGTTGTGTAAATTCAGTTCTACCATACTTTAGACAATATATCCCCATTTGGTCATTGCATGGTGTAAATAAACATGTTATATTCTATAAATTTTGATAACTTTCTAAACTACCATCCCATGTATGCATAGTTCAAAAGGATGTGAATAAATCATTATATATGTCAATAACCAATGGAATAGATAAGATATATTTGGAAGTAGCGTTCATCAAAGCTAGGGATGATTCTTCCATTCAAACCATTAACAATATCTTTTAGCAATATCTAGTACTTTTTTGACATTCCTTAGGTATACATGAAGCTAATTTATAGTATGCCAATGCATGCTTCCCTAAATGTTGAGTTTAGTTTGAGAGCCACTTTGTATTTTATCCTAGCTCAAATTTGTTCACCTTGAGATTTCTACAGGAAATAACACAACAAGGTGTTACAAAAAAATGCTTTAGCTTCGGCATGATGTGATTGGAGTGTTTAGACTAGGAATTCTTACAACATTGATGGGAGTTAGTGGGGCTGGAAAGACAATGCTAATGGATGTATTGTCTAGAAGGAAGACAACTAGACATATTGAAAGGAAAATCAAAATATCTAGATTTCCTAAAAAGAAAGAAAAAATTTCTCAAATAGAGATTGTTAAGTTGCTTTGGGTTGGTGCTCAAACAAGGTTGAGGAGTTAATGCTAATTAGTTTGTGTAAATTGTGGCTTACATTGTAAAAGAGTTGATGCTATTAAGAGGAGGGGGTCTTGATGATTCCTTAGGGTTAAAACCCTTGAAGTTGTATTGGTTTTAGATTTTTGAGGCTAGATTAGGATGGTAGATCCTAGCAGCATTATTCATTGTGGTTGTATTCCAACTTTATTCCTTCCAAGTACAAACTAGGTTGTGGTTGTGAGAAGTATGAACCCATATTCCAATCAAAGGTAGGAAGTGTATGAATTAGAAATGATTATAAATGCTAAACTTACACACTATAATTTCCTCAAGTTTTTGGGATGGTTTCATAGAAAGGGGGAAAGGCTTTTGGTATGCAAATTATTATAAGATCTTTAATCAATACATTAGTTAGATCTATCCAAAGCATACAAGAAAATCTCTAAGAAAATTGCAATCAATGGTAAAAGTAGAAAATGCATTATCCTCTTACTAGACTTCCCATCCCATGAGAAAAACATACCCCAAAAAATGGATAGACATGTTTACACACTTCCAAATGTAGTTTTTTTTACCTATTTTTGTCGGGTGGTGGCTTAATTCCTTTATCTTTTAGCTTCATCTCTCTTGCATCTTCAATGAGTTCATTACACTCTAGTTGTGGCACCATAGGAGGGCGTTCGTACTTTGGGTTGAGCTTTAGAGCCCTTATGTACTAGTCTTTCATAGTCTTTAGATGTTTAGAAGACTTTTTTTGAATTTGGGCTTTGTTCAAAATATTTTGACCAAAGAACTCCTCCATAGTTGTTATGAGTTGATCTTTTAATTCAGAGCTCTGCTCATTCTAGTTTTTAATAATAATAAAATTGTTAGATAGAAAAATTAGTTCAAGCTATGTACATTGAATATATTACAAAAAATGGATGAACAGAAAAATGTAGCAATGTCCAATTATATCAAGCTACATACTTTTTACGTAATGTGGGCCCAAATCTTCAATGTTAAATCAAAAAAAGTTTCATAAAAAATATTGTTTCTTGCAAAATCATCACAAGATCATTAGTCAAAAATGAGTTATGAATAAGTAAACTACAATTACACTCTAAATAATTATAATTTTAAAGTATCTAAAAGAAAAGACAATTTTAAAGGAATCATATCTTTCTCTGCCATCAATAATGATGCCTCCAATGATCTAGTACAAGTAACACAGGTTGCTCTAAGAAAGGCTGGTAAATTATCACCAATAATGGTATTAGTTCTATCACCATGAGAATGTGTACCTATCCCTACAAGAAGTTAATCAATGTCATACTATACTCAAATGAATAAGAAAGTACAAATCAAATCATATTTAACGCATAACAAAATGTAGAAAAATAAGGATTCACTAGCTCTAGTTATAGCAAGTGTGGATATTTGCATGCTCCTTATTGTCGATCCTACAGTCCACAATCTCAGACTCTTGGTCGGCCTCATGGAAGTAGGCATATGGAAACTAACAACACCTAAAAAATAATCATATATATATATACATATACACACACACACACACACACACACACACACACACACACACACAATGTATTATCTTTTTAAAATATAGATTGCAAAAACATGACAAGAGTAATATAAAACTGTCAATAATAATCATGAAGAAAATAATGTCCCTTATGATGATTGAGAATTGAAATCACATATCTGTGGGACCTACACTAGTACCCTTGTCAGGTGGGACAACTCAATGGAGTCTCAAAAAATCATGTAACAAAACATACATAGTGTGGTTCATGATCCATAAATTAGTATAAAACATAAAGCTTTATTGAAATATTGTCCTAGAAAATGACTCATTGTTGCTTACTTCCAGAAAGTGTGCTCTATGAAAAAATTAATTTCTTGTGGCTTGTTTTTCTTCTGATGGATTTGGATCCATCATAACCCCAACAATTTGTAGATTGATGCTCTTTAGGGTCTTTTTACATAGGGTTACAGGATCACTACAATATGCGATGTCATCATTGCACAACACTGTAGCCACCATATCAGCAAGTAATTTCTCTTATGTAAGATGTTCTTTTCCCTTTTCCATAAGAATCAAATTGTGACAAAAAATTAGTAAAACTGTAATGCCACACTAAGCATAACTGAAAGAATTGAAAAACAAAGAACAAAAACCATAAACGCAATAATTTTTTTTTTTTTAATCAACTTAATACAAATACACAGATTGAACCATTCTCAATCTGAAATCCTCAATAAGAAATATAATATCATCCAAATATGTTTCCATAATGATGCTGAAACAAATCGAGTTTAGTACAATAATGTAGTACAACATCATTTCTAAACACCTATGTCCAACATAGGGACCCTAATGTTGTTTCAAATAGTAACTTCAACAATCATCTTTGGTTACTTGCTAAACAATCTTGAAGCACCTGGAAAACACATAAAAATGCAACACAACACAATAGGGGGCTCAGTACACACTAAGTTGAAAAGCGTTATCCACCTACATACATGTTAGAATGAACATATACACAACCATAATGCAGATATCTGATACACTTAACATAGTGCAGTTCCAAAATTAATATGCAAGAAGTAAACATTTACTAAATCATGCAAAATTAAACTCGCACTAAGAATAACCCGTAAATGAAGCATATATATACTGAGGTGTCATCATCATGGTACTAAGATTCTGCATCTATGTATGGTATGCTCATAGTCAACACATAACAATATTCTCTATTATACTTGTCAATGACAAAATAGAGATATGCCTTGTTCTCCGTACTTAACCATATAGGTTTAAGTTATAGGTAAGGCCAATTATCTTTCATATGTAATTAACCCACCCAATTTATTTTAAAATTATCACTGAATTAATTAACTAAAAATGATAAACCAAATTCAGCCACCTCGATATACGTTCATCACAGCTATTCTTAACATACACATCAAATAGATTTACAAAAGAATGTACATACAACAGATATGAAATTAGTATACAGTATGATACTACATCCTTTAATCTATTTGTAACACATCTTATTCTGCCAAGTTCAAAGGTAAATATAGATAATTAAAAACAACAGAATCTAAACCTATAATATCAAGATTACATAAATACAATTGAACTATTGTCACAGCTCAATGATACTTACTGAATCTTCATACTATACATCTAGTTTCCTGCTGACCAAACCATCTATACTTAACTCCGACATGACCAAGATTCAAATCAAAATGTATATAATATTCTTGTTTAAATGACATATCATCAAAAAAATATCAATCTCTATCTCAAATCTTGAAACAACTTACATTACAATTATAAACTGATATTCATCTCTAAAATACAAGATTTCTAATTTATAAAACTTTAATTTCCAAAACAACATATCAATGTTCATCAGAAAGCTTCATAACTCATTCAACTAATTTAATCATAACTGGAAAACTTCTCCAGGTCTAGTCTTAATTAAAGTTTTATACAAAAGAACATTAATAATGAAATCGTATATTTAACATTATTTCCAATATCCAATTGCAAGCTCTTCTCTTGGACAGCACATAAGCTAACACCAATTTATAATTTACACTAACTATTAGACAATATGCTACTGCCCATAACTAAAATCTTACAAACATACAAAACTGTGATTCAAAAACCATACCATTATGCTATTTACACCGGTACTGTAAAACTTTTAGCTTACCAAAACCCGTAATTAACTAGAATGAAAAACTACTATGTTTTAAGATGCACACATACTGTTCCTCATCATTTTCATTTTAAGCATCAAGTAACATCAGTTATGCATTTTTTAACTATCACAAGAATACATTATACAAATGTAAATGAAATCAAATCATATACACAAATCAACAAAACAACAGTTATTATATTAAGATACTTTTTAACACCTTTTTAATGACTTAATGAGAAATTATGTTATCACTGTAATGCAACTACTATTTTCAAGTTTCTTCTTATCTATATGACAAAAACACTACCCTAAGTTTCATACAGATATACAATAGTTCATAAACCCCCAATCAATTATCAACAAGTATCGACCAATTTAATTCTCATCATAATACAATGTTGATAAATGTTTAATTCAACATCTGTAATTTTCCTAATTTCATATGTTTACCAATAGTTAATAATTAGTTCGAACCACAAAACACTTCAACAGTAATTGGCCATCAATAACGTATAAAACTCAATCACACCATATTGATATTCACTAGTACAACATTGTCTATGTTTCAAATTAACTAGTTGACATATTGTCAGCCCGCGGTTTCATTTAGATATTCAACACTCATCTATGTTTTCAATTTCAAACATCTCAAACACCAAATATGACTTCTAATTCCTGTGTTTTTAAAATATACATAGTGGGTTAAGCTTACAATGCACCTGTATCCTTATTTCATAAGTCAAATCCAGGTTTCACACCTTCAAACTCAAACATACTGAATAATAATGGTAGAGCCCTATCATCATAAAAGTTTATTCGATATAATAACTATACTTATGGTCCATGAAAACTTATAAAAATGTAAGCACAATCCCTTACGGGTTCAACTCGGTAACAGTCATGTTAATACAAACAATCGACACAAGTAATTGTATAAACTATTTTTACAAAATATCTGAGCCCAAACTATAACTTATTCCATAGCATAATTGTGATCCATGTTGCAAGCCATTTATATGATAGAATGTCAATATAATACATGAAGTTGAAACACATAAGTGATCTCATTTTACTAAATACGGTATAGAAATCACATCTAAACCCCAAAGCAAACAAAAATACATAAAACACAGATATATATATAACCCATATCCAAATATGGATATAAACAGAACTCGACACTTTTTCCCAACCCTGTTTACACCCATACTTGGGTATCGACCAGTATATTTTATAACTATAGTCTCTACAATTCCTTCAAGAAAAATTAACACCCAAAAATAGTAAAGGAATAGGTTAGGAAATGCCCACCCTACCTCCAAATTTCAGAAGATGGAAAACTCAATACAATGCCCAGCAACCAAATTCGCTGCCAAAACCCCAATGCAAAGAAATCCAAACCACACTTCCAAAACTAGAAATACCGATATGAAAAAGAGATAAAGATTGATGAAGCAATACCCAACAATGCTCGGCCCCAAAAGTATAAATGCCTTTTAACAATATCCTCCATGATGCTGATTCAAAGCAATATGCATCACAGATGCATACAGAACAGAGCATTGCGGCCAAATATCTGGCCCATTGCAACAAGAAAACCCAATTCACATACAAAAAAGGTCATCCAAACTTCACTAATATTATTCTTCATTAATATGCATTTAATACAACTGAACCATTTTCACCATGTCGAGTACAATGACATTCAACATTGCCACTGCCATATATGGTTTACAAAACAATGTACATAATACCTTTTCAAAGCAGTTGAAACCCATTTAGGGTTATATGTATTGTTTAAGAATATTAAACCTTTTTTTTCCAATATATAATAAAACACAGAATGTAGTTTTCGTCCAATTTGAAACATAACAAAAATGACAATTACCCAAACAACATGCAATTATAGTTTCAAATCATAACATTCTAAGAAACCTTCAAAGCTAACAAATAGTTCTAAATAGGAATTACATCCATCATAAGTATCAAGTACCATATGACACAAAATATAACCACGTTCTGCAAGAAAGACAACATATCAACTGAAACTAACACTAAACAGTAAAGTCTTAAAATACTGTTAAACAGAAGTAGTGGTCACGCATGACAAAAACAATCAAAACAAGTTCGAAACCTTAACAAAAGTAACATAATAATATGACATTTTGTAAAATTACAATTGCATAATTTTTTATACAGAAGGGGTGGGAGCAACATCCCTCCCTCTATCATCTAATGGATTGACCATGTCACTCTATGACAAATAATATATACAAAATCATCAACATAATGAAAGGAATAGTTGACATAGAAAAAAATACTTATTATTGAAATGGTATATTGTATATTGGAGTTCTAATTGGAAGTAATTATTTTAAATATTACGTATATAGTACTTACAAGTCCCATGATAATAACTTTCTTTATATCTATGTGATTCAAATTGTAATCTATTAGCAACTCTTCCCCTCAACTTAATGATTTTATCATACATACAAAAACATTATTTCACTCACACGCCTCAAAAATGCAATTGGGTTGCTTATTAGTTGACTCAGGATGCATACTATTTATAAAACCTACAATGTTCCCTACTAATTTTGGCCTTCCATCAATGTACATAGTAAGTTTTTTACATTGATCATTTTCTTTCCATTATAGATAATTAACCAACAGTGCATACCTACACATATGTTTTTTATATTGAACTATCCACATCTATTTTTTGTAATTGTAACAAGGTCCTACATACTCCATCAATTCAAAAGAAAAATTATAACTAAACTTTATGCCATCCATGGAAAATAGGCCCAAACCATGTAATGATGATGGAGCTATGCAATATATCCTCTCCTTAACACAAAAATCAATGTTAATTGGAGGTAATTCCTTGGGTACCCATTCTTTCTAAAGATGTGTGTACCTCAAGGGAATGTTGATGTCACCCTTTGTCTTATCATCATACGAACATGACCCCCTTTGAGCAAGGAAAAATTGCATGTGTTTATAGAATTTTCTTCTAATATTTTTCCCTCTATTTTGTCTCTCTTTCGTAGACCTACTACATGTCTCATTATCATCTTCTATTCATGTATTTCCCTCACTTGAGGAAAAAAAATCTGATAGATACCTATTTGGTGGTACCTAAAGCTCATCAAATGAGAGATATAGTTGAAGTATAAAAATATTTTCAAATTTTTGAGGATGCATGTTGTTTCTAGATGAAATATTGGTGACATTACAGACTACAATTATCCCAGAATCATAAGTTCTCTTAGTCTCTTCTACCTTTTTAATGCAAAATTTATGGCCATTGTAGTACATAGCTCTTGTGGTTCTTGACCTATTATTTTTCAAACATGTCAAAATTATGCATCCATCCTTCAGTTGATATTAAATAAATAGATCATGATAGATGAACTTATACATACCTTTTCACCTCTTAAACCATTCACTAGATCAATTACCATTGGCATAACATTAGGATCTCCATTACGATGAGCTTCTTTAACCAATGAATCAACACCTTCCCATGTTAATGAGAGACCATTTTGTTGAGATTGTTCAATCTATACCATCATCCAATCAAGATTGTTTGCAAAATACAAATGAACTGCATCCTAGTCACAATAAACTATATAAAATAAATAGACTAGTTAGAAAAAAGTTATATTGATGATGGATAAGAATTAATTAAATACAATAACATCTTATAATTACCTCTGACTTTCCTCAATCTACCTTCCCCATCAAGTACTCCCCTTTGAATCTATTCATGGAGTTGGGATCCCAAATGTGATCTACATGGATCTTTGATGTAAACTTGGGAAGATATTCAGTAATGTACACCATGGTCTAGTAGATCATATATCTCTTGACCATTAAACCCTCAAGATGTCCTCCCTTTCAAACCAAGCCCTTCAAAAATTTCAATTTCCTATCAACCATCCACATTAACCTAGTTGCTATAGGTCCTATTGGTGCTCAAAATTGCATGGTCAATTTTGAGCACTATTGAAAAATTCAGGCCTATAAATGCTTTGTGAAGCCTATGTACCTCGCTGTCGAGTTAATGCATAAATGGTGTTTAATGTTTCTAACACCTTCCATTCAGCCTGTCTATCTATTCCATGAAGATAAATCATCATTCTGAGCTATTTGGCGAAGTCCTAATTCAAGCATTTGTCAAATCTGCATTTTCACCTAAGTGTCAAATAGTGACAGGAGGCTATGTTTGCATCTAAATATCTCGCACCCAAAAAGGTTTTGTGACTTTCCACTTTGAGAGTGTCTATTTTCCATACCTAATAACCTATGTTTCAGATTTTGAGTTGTTTCGAGTCCTTTTGACTACGTTTTGAATCCCTCGAAGTTGGTCAGTTACTATTTTCATGTTTTTGCAAATTATTCAAAATTTTAGGAAGCCCTGTTTGACGTGTTGTAACTTTTGACCAGTTGACCCAAATGTTGAAATTCCTTTTGTGTTGCATTTTAGACGTCAGAGAGTTGTCATTTTTCAAGTTTTAGCTCTTGACAAATCCGTTCGATCAATTTTCAAACATGATTCCAAATGAATTTTCTAACTTTTTACTAGTGTCAGCACTTGCAGATTGATTGGAACCCCTGTTCGTGACATCATATCTCTTGATCCATGATAGGTGAGATCAAATGGTCTATTTCCCTATGTTTTATAATGAAAATACTACAAGTGTGCCAATTTTTAGAACTTGATGAATCCGTCTTCACACTTTACCAAGTCAATTCCAGTTGCAAAAATCATTATCTTATCAATGTTTCTAGTCTACAATTTCAAGTAGCTTACTTTGAACTCTCACCATTTGTGTCCTATGATTCTTCATGAGCCCAAATCACATTTTCATACTCACTTCATGACAGAGAGTCAGTCCCCCAGTTTTCATTAACTCACGTGCCCGTTTGCCCAGTTTTTCGAGCCAAATCCAAGCCCAGTTTGTTGCTTTTTGACGTTTTTATCTGTAGGTGAATTTAAGTTGGCAACTTCGGAGGTCAATATTTTTTGACCCTGAATTCATCATAAGACGAGATCTGATAGGGTGAAAGTATGCAAAACAAAGAATTAGTGGGTCAGGTTTTAGAGCCTAGCCAGTTGTCCAGGTTAGTTTTTAAAACTAGGCAACAAGCCTCTAGACACAAGTTTCACAATGTTGTGGAACTGATTTAAAATGAGTTTTAATGGTTAATCAGTGATCAAATTTGATTCCAGTTAGTTCAAGATGATTGATGGATCAGTTTAGAGAATCAGTTGTTCGAAAATGAAAAAAAAATTAGCCAGACTCACTTTGGGGCCCGACTAATTTTGACTGATTGTTGCAGAATGATAAGATACAGAGATTTTAAAGTTTCCCTTGAGAAGGTTATAATGGTTTTCATCACTTATAGTTCTATAATTGATGCCTTCAGGAGGAATAGTCGGATCCATCCTAGAAGTTGTAGTGACATTTCCAATACATTGGTTATAGAGAATAATGTGGCCAGTAGATCATAAAAGGTTATCCTTGATCTCAAGAGAAGTTTTGAAGTGGTGGGCATTAAAATTTGCAAGAGGTATGTGAAATCATTGGAAGTGAAAAAAGGGACTTATTCTTTATAACATGGGTTGAGGGTAACTCACTCAACCAACCTCGAGACTAAATGGCATAAGGACCTGGCAAATAAATAGAGAAAGATGCTCATGGGATGCTTCTAAGGCAGAAATGCAAACAGAAATTGCAAAGCTACAAAAGAAGCATGATTCTGTAGTCAATGAAAAAAGGATGCTAAACAAGAAACATGAGGATCTATGCACCAAATACAAAAATGATAAAAGTAAATTGAGCAAAACAAATGAAGAAATGTGCACTCAGTTATCACAAGAAAAATATTAGATCGAAAAAGATTTGGAAGAAATAGTTGATAGTTCTAAGAATTTGAATGCACAGATGAATGAAGATAAGAAGGTGTGGGAAGGCAGATTTGCAGATCTACAAAATAAGCTCAACGAAACAGGACTAAAGCATGATGAGTTTTATGTTCAGTTAAGCAATGAAAGAGAATAGAGAAAGCACGCAAAACAAGAGGCAACCCACAGCCATAAAGGAAATGGCAGAACCAAGAGCAATTAGCACCATTAAAGAAAGAACATATTCTGAGAGGCCACCATCAAAAGGTGGAGCAGCCAATTAGTAAAAAGGGTCTTCCACGTCTCTTTAAAATAGAAAATGCTATTCTCATTATGGCGAAGCCCACTTGAAGGGGCAACAAAAATCAATGAAGACAAATAGGGGTAGAGCCCACGTTGAGGTAGAGGAAGCAGGGAACATGCCAAGAGAAGTCGACTATTGGAAGGAAGCCATTTCAAACAAAGAGAGGCATCATTCACAAGAGGAGAAAAGGAGGTGTGCATGTTTTTGAAACTTGTAAGAGGCCACGCCATCAAAGAGTAATCCATAGCAAAAAGGGGACATAAAACATTAAAGGTAGGACCACGTAAAGTGTCAAAGACCCCACTTCATGGCAGGGATGTCTAGTATTAGTGGAGGAATCTCTAGTGTGAAGCAAAATTGAAATGGAAGGATGAATCTCACAATATCACTAAGGAGAGCCTTTAGTTTCAAAGCCGCAGAGGAGGCATTTTCGTGTCTTAAATGTAAAAGAATTTTTTTTATTACAAAGGAGGTTCAATCACTATAAAATGCACCAACCACTAAAAATGCATCAGCAGCAAAAGGCCTAAGTCTAAAGCATCAACAAAACTTAAGGATCCCAAGCATGATTAAAGACCAATCTCCATGGTGATAAATACAAATGAGAGTTGAAGTCGCCATGAAAAAGAACCAACCCACGAACTCTAAGTGGACAGACACGTTAAAGAGTAGGAGAGCCTGCTAAAGCCCAACGCCAAAGAAGAATAGAGGCGTGAAGAAAGAAAGTCACACATTTCAAAGGGAGTTTCCCATGTTGATATCAGGAAGTGGTTCAGCAATTTATCCCACACTGTATATGTGGTGAGTGTTTTTTAATGTTTAAATAGAATGCTACATACAACGTGTAATGTCTAAAAGACAAGTGCTTTTGGAAGTGCTAGACCATTTAGGTGGATCTCGTGGGTTGTGGATGATGTTAACGAGCGTAGGTATAAGAAAATTTTAAACGAAAGTGCATTAAAGTTGATGTGGCGGGAGATGAACGAGATTGCAACAAGTGTCTGGATCTGACGGTGCCTGCTTCCCCGCATTATCAAGATGTGAGGAAGTTAAATAATTTGAGAAAGCAAGTTATCGCCATGTGGTGACGGGTCCTAGTAAAGATGATTTGGCAGATGTGCAAAGGGCAGGCGAATCAAAATGCACCACGTGGTGTGGGACAATAGAGGTTTGACCTCAGAATTGAAGGGTTGCATAAAAATAAAATTATTTTAAAATTATTTTCGAAATTGTGGCATTCAAATTTTTTTTTTGAATTTCAAAAGGGGATATTATTTCTAAAGTTTTAACTTTAGAGTTTTTTGAATTTTTCAAAAATAAATTTAAAATAATCAAACGTGAAGACATGAGTTTCTAGCAAAGGAGTCATTTTCAAAATGACTTCTAGGAGGTTTTTGAGAGGCCAGATAGGCGATGTTATATATCGTCGGAATCAGGAGAAGATGAACTTTCTAATTTTGGAGTCAATTTTTGCACAGGTATCAATTTGTTTGAGCTACAAGAGGATTTGTCTCAGGTACTTGAATCGCAACCATATTCAGACCAGGAATTTCAAAATTGGTTGTTGGCAAGATATTTTGGTGATTCAAAAAGCTTTCATCATTAAGCAAAGATATTTTGCAAATCAGTTGCAGATAATGATGAAACAAAATCAGATCAGATGGGATGAAAGAAGAAAGAGGTTACTCAGTTGCACAGGATTGAATTTCAAGTGGACACTTGTTGTCTTCAAAATAGATCCGAGAATTCTTTCTCTTCTATATCTTTCTTTCTTTCTGCCCTTGAAGGGGTTCTAGTTTTTTGGGAATTTCCAATTCTTAGGAGAAAATCTGCACATTACTATGATACCAAGGTCTTGGATCTAGTTCTGGTTGCATTCCCATGACTGTGACACCATTTTCCTTCAGCAAATTCTTCTCATGTGAACAATAGTAGTGTAAAGTTAATACAGATAGTTCTGATACATTAGGTTGTTTCATGTTTTAATTTCATGCATTTGATTGTATTGTTCCAAGGAAATGAATATATATGAGCAAGCATTTCATTAGTTTCATTCTGATTCTCATCTCCCTTATTAGTGATATTCAATGTTTTGCAATCTTTGAACGAAGAGTTTAGGTTGTAATTGCAGCTCCTTAAGGCTTTATGTTAGGCAATTGTTGCTTATAACCCAAGAGGTTATGTAAATGCTTCAGAGAATCCATAGGATTGCAGGTTTGCTAACGAGGATATCATGTAAGAATGAGATCTGAGTGAACATTGATGTCTGAATCACAAGGTGATTAGATATATTTGATGTCTGGGTACACAGAATATGTCCTGATGTCATAGATGTATGTTTTGGATTCATGAAATTACCCAATGGATTAGGCACTGATTAGAGATGGGATCATTATGTTTTGCTGCATGTTTGAGGATTTGTTGAATATCAACATCAATAATCAATGCTTTTCCCTTTCATGTTGAAGAGCTATAATAGAATTCCCTCACTCAGCTTATGAGGTTCCTAGATCTGCATTTAGCTACTATAGATTGATGTTATTTCATGAGTTATCAAGAGATTTAAGGGTTTTATATGCTTTGAATAGATTTAGTGTATGCTTTGATAACTGGTACCATATAAAGAATCTATAGGTCCACCTGCCTAGGTTTTGTAGAGCCTAAAGAAGAAGAAGGGTCATGCCTTATAGTTGGCCTGGTGTCTGAATGGATGTGTTGATAATGGGAGTTGGCTGCCCCTAGATGCATCAATTTCTAATTGAGATAATTGGAAACAGGTAACCTTTTCAAACACCAATAGGTCCACACAATTCAATCTCCTCAACTAGATGTATGAGGTAGTATTCTTGTACATTAAAAAGAGTTGAAGGAAGACACTTTTGCATCTCACACAAAAGTAAAGGAATTTCTCCCTTCCATTGCTTTATATCTTTTTAATCAATTTATTTAGATGACAACCACCTAGAAGATATTCATCACACAAAAATATATTAATGAGACTAACAACACTTCTAACCTCGTGTATTTCCCAAGATCATATATAACATGTTTGACAATCATGTTTTCAAAGTTGTGTGGGAGAGACAAAGGTAGAATGTACTACAATAATAATAAAATGACATTTTCAATATATTGTAAAATAAAACAATCAAAATTACATGATGGTTTACAAATTTATTATAAATAGAGAAGAACATGACTTACCTTGATGAAGGTATGTCAATCATGCATTTTCAACCATGATGCAAAATCACCTTTCTTTGATATGACACAACTTATGTTTGTAGCAAACCCTACGGGATTTTTTTTTTTAAATCTATTTTGTGGCTTCATATATGAAATTAGTTTGTTGCTGCATTAATAACTAAGAAATGACCCTCATATTAATCTGGTTTCCATTACTATTTGATTCAAGAAAAAACTTCAATGCATGATTTAATTCATCAATGTCATTGAAATTTTTGACCAATTTTTCTTCGTCAGACCTTCCATCTTATATTTTCTATAGTGTCTTTGTTATATTCTTTCCAATATGCATAGCAACAAACAAATGCATGAATGGGAGGTGCTTGTGGTATGACAACCTAGTAAATTGTCTAGGATAGTATTTAAGTCCTTTTAGAAGTTTCTCATTGATGCCTTGATGACCTTCATGAACATTAATTATATCATTATTATAAAAAAAACAGTATCCAAATTTAAATTTCATACAAAAACCTGCATAAGATGGAATGACATTACCTTGATGATTCATTCTATTGTATTCCAACTTCCACATGCGAGGTGTCATTCTTTGTGGCTTTGATTTTGACTCTTCTTTCCCATTGAAAAGATGTTTTTTTAGCAATTTGATACTTATGATTTTTGTGGAGAAAGTGTCTATGCTCATCGAACACCTTCTTTTCTAAACTTTTTGAATGGCAAGATTTCATCTCTTGACCACAAATTGGACGTGCAAACTTTCCCTTTGTCTGAATACCTACAAGATCATGTATAATTGGATGAGATGTGTATTATAAGATTCATATTACTATTATCATATGCAACTTAAACATACAACAAAAAATATGCAATAACAGTTTTACATACCACAAAAATGTGTTAGTCTAGGGACATCATGTATTCTCCATACAACCATTACATAGAATTAAAATTTGCTTTCACCAATTGGTCTAGAGATGTCCCACATAGTGACCCCATTCCATAACTCCAAAAACTCATCAATTAAGGGGTCAATATATACATTCATATCTTTCACTTGGTACTTACCTAGTTGAATGAACATAAACAAAACATAATTATTATGATCATTTGGATACTATGTTTATAAATTAATTTAGATGACTATTAGATGGAGGAAAACTTGGTACAAACATTGCCAATATTATGTGCTCCCTCTTATAGATCTCAAGGAGGAATGCTATTGTTAATAACAAAAATAGGCTAGACCGAGTAAACAGATCTCATCTCTCCAAATGGATTGACACCATCTGCTACCAATGAAAGCTTTATATTATGAGGTTCTTCTTTAAATATTGGCCACCTATCTTCTATGTCCTTAAATACAAAACCATCCATAGGCATTTTCATAATGTCATTTTGACTTCTATTAAGTGCATGGTAATCCATAAATTATGCCATGCTAGTACACCTGAATAATCTTTGTAGATGTGGAATAATGGGAATGTACTGAAGAACCTTGTGAGGAACCCCTTTCATTATTTGATCTAATTGATATCTACTAATGTGAAAATTAGGAAATTCTATTATAAATTCATGGTTTTTATGATATAGAATGTGATCATTGGGACATGCATGTATTGTCTAATACTTCATTCCAATTTGATTCATAATGGTAGATAATTATCGGTACGAATGAGGTAGAATGTTTGATGGTGGTAACAAAAACTCACCTATCAAACCTACAACAACAAATATGAATTTTTAATATAATGAATAGTAATGATATGCTAACATTGAAGATGAAAAAAATAGCATACCTTAGCATATGTGACATTGCAACATTGGATAAACCATATGTAACCTTTAAGTTCACCAACAAGACTATAGTAGAGGGATAAAAGTACAAAGTTGTGTCACCTTTTAGGATAACTTATTAGAATGATTGAATTTGAGTATTTCTATCTAAAATTTAATTTTCTTTAAACATATGATCTAGATAAATTCATTCTAGCTAAGTTATATATGGTCTCACACTTTTTCAATTGGAAATGTCTATTAAATGCATGTTTAATACTAGTTTTATCCAATTACTAAAGAAATAAAATTATTTCATAAAAATGGCATTACAATAACTCTTACTATTTTTATTATAATTTTTTTTAATAACATATAAACACCATTTTATAGATCTCAAAGCCAAGAATATTCACATGTAGAGTTTATATAGTGTTCTAATTAGATATAGTATATTGTAATTAAAAAAATCCATAACGACACATTTTAACACTCAAAAAGATATCAGTTTTGAGAAAGAAAAAAATATTAAATCATATCAAAAAAAATTTAAAATTATATGAAATTCTAGAGGAGAGAGTCCTCTTCTAGAATGTATAAATTTTCTCCTAGTTAGAATAGATTTGTTTTGAAAATTTTGCTGGGAGATGAAAACTATCTATTTCAGGTGAGTTGAAATTTCAATTCGTATAAAAGAGAAAATATAGGTTTAAAATCAATTTTTATTTTTGATTGTTCTAGATATATATGGTATCTATAAAATAGTCTGAGATCAAAGGGAAATAAGTTCATTTCTATATAGTTTTGTGGTGGGAACGAGACCCCCAATTTTCTATGTTTTTCAACACCTAAAAAATTATCTATAAAAAAAAGGAAAATATATCAATTCTTATTCCAAATAGTTATTAAAAATTATAATCCTAAAACTCATCCATTTTTACACATTTCATTAGTTTACTTCATTTCCAAATTCAAAATAATAATACCAATTTTATGTCATTGAAGGTGAAAAATTACACTTTTGTTAGCCTTTTCCTTTACAAAAGGGTGACACATGTTTGTGCTTTTACCTAGAGAGAAGAGTTGTTTGGGAGCCTTCATATAGGGGCTTGTGTACCTTCTCTAGTATAGGTATATCAAGATTGTCTTCATCATTGTGCCATCATTGTGAGCATCTTCATCAATTGTGCCAATACCATCTTCAATCATGTCCTCTAGCACATAATCATCTTCTTCTGTGGGAGTGTTATCCTCAACTTGGATATTCACACCTTTATTTTCCTTCAATTGGAAATCCATATTTAGCAATCGATGAAAATCATGGCCCCCATCAACGTGATCATGTTTCCTACAACATTGGGTTGTTGTGATTAGAATTCTTCAATATTTTAAGCCCTTATAGTTTTTTCAAGGAAAATAACATTTATCAACTTTTCTTTGGAACTTAGACCACAATCTAGCAATTCTCTCATTATTTTGTTCTGGATTCATATTGTCAAGCATGGTCTTTCTTTATAGGAAAATATATCTGCAAAATTATTGGACATGTTGTACTTAATGTTTATATCTACACATATGGTTTTGAAAGAGAAATTTGGTGTAATTAATGTGTATATTTGGAAAAATGTTGGACATATTCTACTTAATGTTTATATCTGCACATATGGGTTTGAAAGAAAAATTTGGTGTAACTAATGTCAATATATCTGCAAAAATATTGGACATATTTTACTTAATGTTTATATCTGCACATATGGTTTTAAAAGAAAATGTTGGTCTGATTAATGTGCATAACTGTGAAGATTTCTAAAATCTTCAAAATAAATTGCTCACCAAATCAGCATTAAATGTATGTCTATAATCATTTTATAGAGCTCATTTAGATAGATAAATTCTCCTAAGGCTCAGGTATTCCTTTCCATTTTTTAAGTTGCGTGCATAGACCAATGTCTTTGTGGCAATTCTAGCCATTATTGTATGACCTCAGAAAATTACATTTTCTAACTAGGTAATAGTTGATAATGATTTTGAGTCTTATCTTCAACATCTCTTGAATCCTTAAACAGTTACACATAATAGTTCTCATTAGTTTAGCAAGATGCTTGACACCTACTTGTTTGCTAGATACCTCTCTTTTTGTTTAAATCTTATGATGGAAAGATTCTTTTACCATTTTAGCACAATGTCATAGGCCACATTTTATAATCAATTTTGTTCAAACTTATGTGATTTCTTCATTTTCTAAATTTTCCTTGTCAAAATTGATACCAAAAGGCACCTTAATTTTTATTGATCTAATGGTGTTTCTCACTTCAAGGAGAATTTGGAGATTGAGTTTTATTTTCCCCATTGATTAACTATTCTAATTTTAGTTGTTTGAACTTGAAGATACTCAAACAATAGTAATTTTTGGGTTCATGGATTTGCAGACCTAATATGACCTCAGAAAATTACATTTTCTAACTAGGTAATAGTTGATAATGATTTTGAGTCTTATCTTCAACATCTCTTGAATCCTTAAACAGTTACACATAATAGTTCTCATTAGTTTAGCAAGATGCTTGACACCTACTTGTTTGCTAGATACCTCTCTTTTTGTTTAAATCTTATGATGGAAAGATTCTTTTACCATTTTAGCACAATGTCATAGGCCACATTTTATAATCAATTTTGTTCAAACTTATGTGATTTCTTCATTTTCTAAATTTTCCTTGTCAAAATTGATACCAAAAGGCACCTTAATTTTTATTGATCTAATGGTGTTTCTCACTTCAAGGAGAATTTGGAGATTGAGTTTTATTTTCCCCATTGATTAACTATTCTAATTTTAGTTGTTTGAACTTGAAGATACTCAAACAATAGTAATTTTTGGGTTCATGGATTTGCAGACCTAAAAAAAATTCACAAGTCCTCCTATGGCTATAACTTCCATATCCAATTCAGAATCTATCATAAATCACCTTTTCCCTAATCTAGTTGTTTCATCCCCTATTTTATTTGATAACATAAAGACATAAATTGTACAAAATAATAAATTATTTTTACTATTATTTTACTCTTGTTCATACACACATCAAGTGTCTAATCACTACTACATACTACCCAACCAAAAATGATACAGGGACTTGAAGACTAGTTTTCAAAGTGATGAAGACACAACCCAAGAATAGAATGGACACAATAGGAAAGGGAAAACTTTTTTAACTATAAGAATATGCTAATACACTTAGTGTAAAGAGAATAGACTCCAAAACATGCCCTATGGGCTTACAATAGTATAAATCTGGAGATAATTTCTTCTTCCAGTAGCTTCTCTCAAACTTCACTTTGAACTGCCTTTTACAATGCCATAAATGTTCTTAAATAGACCCCAAAGGGTTAAGGATTAGGAATACATTCTAGAAAGTGCTAGTTGGAATCCACCACCAAAATGGAAGGCTCCAAAAGTTACTTTAGAAGTCAGTGCAAAATTAGAAGAATCCAGAAATAGTAGCCGAACATCTAGGAGGCATAACTTTTGAACCGTAGCTCTGATTGACGAACCATTTACATTTTTAGAAAGCTCTTAGAGTGCTCTATAGCCCTATGGACCAGCTTCACTCATCCCCCATTTTTCAAGCCTATACTTTACTTTGAAGCATTCTTAGGAGGTCTCCAAACATCAAAAACTGTGATAGTTTTCAAATCGTGCAGCCTTTTGACCTAATTTTTTTTCTAAAATGTTCTAAATTGTAATTTTAATCATCCCTTCAATTTACACCTTCTAAATCACCATAATTATGTCTCAATTACATAGTCCTATTTTTTTGGCATTTACATGTATCCCAAGGTGCTTTAAAACTCTAACCCAAAACACTAATAGTGGAATTGTGAGAGTTGGAACCTTTATTTTACCCAAATGGGTATCCAGAAATGAAAACACATGAAATAGAAACTATGTCTAGGTATTTTTTTTTTTGGTGATGCAAGATTGCCCTTATACCTCTGGATGCTCTTGCATCAGACACCCAAGGTAGATTGAAAAGTGACCCCGTCACTTTATGGATGGTAGAGGAAATCCCAAATGGGAAACCTCAGCTGCTGATATCCAAGTTGAGTCCTCTATCGATCGTTCTTTCCACTTAACTAGGTACTCTTCATACTTCCTATTTTTGGTACTCTTGCCCACACGACTATCCTGAATCTCTTCTATCTCCTCCTTCTTAGAAGTAAGAATTGGACATGGCTCTAGCATCAACCCCTCATCTACACCATCATTGTGATACTTTGTTAAGTTTACAATGTTGAAGATAGGAGAAATGTGAATTTCATCTAGCAACTCCACCTCATATGCATTTCGTGAGTCATGTTTCTTCAGAATTTTGCAAGGGCCAAATTTATTCATCTTCATCTTGCTATAAGTACCTATTAGAAATATTTCCTTTCTCAAGTGTACCATGACTAGATCCCCTACTTGGAACTCCTTATGTCTTCTCCTTTGATCAGCCCTAGCTTTATACTGTTGATTCATCTTGATAATTTGTGCTTGGACCTCCTCATGTAGGTGCTTGATATGTTCAAAAAATTCTTCTACTTCCACACTTGTCCTCTCCTCTTGCTCCATCTTTCTCAATTTTGGTGAAGTCCTAAGGCTACTTCTATATACAATTTGGAATGGTGATCTACCAGTACTCCTATTTCTAGAGTTATTATAAGCAAATTATGCTTGTGGTAGAATCAAATCCCATCCTTTGGGCTTATCCCGAACTAAACATTTCAACAAATTGCCTAGACTTTTGTTTACCACTTATGTTTGGCCATTAGCATGCAGGTGATGTGTGGAACTGAATTTCAAGTCCATTATCAACTTCTTCCACTATGTTCTCCAGAAATACCCGACAAATTTAGATCTCTATCAGAAACTATACTCCTTGGGACACCATGTAGTCTCACCACCTCTCTGAAAAGCAAGTTTGCAATATGGATGGCATCATGAGTTTCGTGGCATGGAATGAAATGTGCCATTGTGGAGAACCTATTAACCACCACAAATACTGAGTCATTACCCCTTTATGTCCTTGGCAATCCAAGAAAAAAATTCATACTTATGTCCTTCCATGGTTTTGATCGAACAAGAAATGGCTGATATAATCTAATATTATGACTAAATCCCTTAGCCGCTTGACAAACCTAAAAACTCTATAAAAACTTCTTCACATCCTGTGAAATTTGAGGCAAAAAATAATATTCTCTAAGAATGGAAATGGTCTTATCTCAACCAAAATGTCTTGCCATCCCTCCACTATGTTTCTCCTTAATCAAAATTTCCTTCATGGAACTCCTTGGAATGCACAGTTGATTTCCCTTGAACAACATACCATCCTAAATCAAATAGTCTAACCACTTGGTTCTATCTAAAACAACAGGTTCTTTACAAGCTTTCCACGCTTTAGCAAAATTAGGATCCTCAGGGTACAGATTCTTGAGTTCTTCAAACCCAACTACTTCAACTTGCATTACTATAAGCAACAACTTCCTCCTACTCAATGCATCTACAACCCTATTAGACTTTCCACTTCTATGCTTCAACACAAATGTATAGCTTTGCAAAAACTCTACCCACTTTATATGCTTTTGGTTCAATTTACCTTGGCTATTTAGGTACTGTAATGCCTAGTGATCAATATATAAAACAAATTCCTTTGGAAATAAATAATTCCTCCATTTCTTTAAGGCTTGAACTATTGCATAGAACTCTTGATCATAAATAGAATACTTCTTCTTCACATCATTACATTTTTCAGTAAAATCTGCAATAGGCTTACCTTCTTTGCTCAATACAGCCCCAATAGCACTGCCACTAGCATCACAATCCACCTGGAACACCTTACTAAAATCAAGAAGTGCCAACACAGGTTGTTTTTTCACCTTCTTCTTCAAGAATTCAAAACTTCTCATAGTTGTTGCAGTCTATTTGAACTCTTTCCTATCCCCTCTTATTGTGTCAGTCAAGGGTGCACATATGCCACTAAAATTCTTAATGAACTTCCTATAAAAACTAACTAGACCATGAAATGATCTCACCTCAATAGAAAACCTTGGAGTAGGCCATTTGAAGATGGATTTTACCTTCTCTAGATCCATTCTAAGACCTTTAGGTGATACAAAAAACCCCAAGTAGACTAACATTTTTTTTGCAAAGCTACACTTCTTCAAATTAATTAACAATTTCTCTTCCCTCAACCTTTCAAGGACACTACGAATATGCAATAAATGTTCTTCCAAAGTCTTACTGAAAATTAAAATATCATCCAAATAGACAATAACATTTTTTTCCAAGAACTTCTTAAGTACCTCATTCATAAGCCACATGAAGGTGCTTTGGGCATTCGTCAATCAAAAGGGCATGACTAACCACTCACAGAGACCCTCCTTGGTCTTGAATGCAATTTTCCACTCATCTCCTTCTCGTATCTGTATCTGGTGATAGTCACTCTTGAGATCTATCTTTGTAAAGTATTGAGCTCCACTCAAGCAGTCCATAAGATCATCCATTCTTGGCAAAGGAAATCGATACTTGATGGTTATCCTATTTATAGCTCAAGAGTCTATACACATTCTCCACTCTCCATCCTTCTTTGGTGCCAGTACTATAGGTACTGCACATGGACTCAGGCTCTCTTGAATCAAACCCTTCCTTAATAACTCGTGAACCTATCTGTTTAACTCCTTAGTTTCAGTAGGAGTCATCCTATGAGAAGCCTTGTTAGGAAAATTAGCTCCAGGGATTAAATCTATCTGATGACTGATTTGCCTTACTGGTGGCAATCCTTCTGGAATATTGTCATAGATGATATCTCCAAATGCACTTAATAAATCTAAAACTTCAAGTGGTATTTCACTACTACCTTCCTTAGCTTTTCTAGGAATCAAAGCATAACACATACATTGATGTTTAATGCCATCCAAAAAAATTCTTCCATCAACAAGATAGATCCTAGCACTGCTACATGCCTTTTTTCCTTCTTTTTTCATGGGCCTTAGTTTGTGGCAAACTCCATCCTTTCTCAAAGAGTATGTGTTTGCATGACCATCATGTACTGCATGCCTATCAAACTACCACGGTCTTCCCGACAATAGATGGCAAACATCCTTTGGAATAATATCACAGAGAACTTCATCATGGTAACTCCCAATTTTGAACTTCACTAAACATTGTTCACTTACCAGGACCTTATGATCATCCTTCACCCAAGTGATCTAATAGGGCTAGGGGTGTTTCTCCCTCTTGAGCTTCAACTTAGAGACCATATTCTCTAACACCAAGTTGTTAGTGCTACCACCATCAACAATCACCTCACAACATTTATCCTCACCCTTGCACCTAGTATGAAATAGACCCCTCCTTTTTCTTGGCTCAATCTCACCACTTATTAGGACCCTTTCATTTACTAAAGTCTCTCCTTTTTTTGCATCCTCTAAATGTGATGACTGTGCATCTTCATCCACATGAGCAACCCTAGCTTGGCCCTCAGCTCTCCTATCTGTCCTTCCTTGTCATTGAGGAAATTGAAAGGCATGGTGACCTTTTTCATTGCAATGGAAATAGGTACTATGGAAGCCTCCTCTTCCTAAATCTTGTCCACATCCTCCACCTCTTCCTCTCTAATTTTCAAAGTTTTGATCACGGGAGTGGTTGAAATCCTCCTTCCTTTGGTTCCTACAAGTACCCACATCTTCATTTTTATTTTGGGTCTCATTTTAGCCTCTAGATGACGTACCACTACCCCTTCCTCCTTAACTGTACCCTCTTTGTCTCCCTTTAAACCTTTTATTTAGCTTCTCTTCAACTCACAGGGTGAACTGGTATGCCTCTTCAATATTGGTCATTCTTACCAGACCTAATTCCTCCTGGATGCTAGGTCGCAACCCATTGACGTAATGAGCAACCTTCCCCTTATTTGCTTCTACATGCCCTACTCTAATTAGAAGTTAGTAAAACTCCTCCGTATATTCTTGGACTAAGTTTCTTGCTTGTTTTAACCCATGCATCTTCTTAAACAAATCAAGCTCATAGTCAAATGGAATGAACTACTTTTTTAGTTTGTCCACCATGTGATCCCACCTTGTGATCCTCTCCTTTCCTCTTCTATTTCTTTCCAATTGAACCTCTTGCCACAAGATTTTGGCATGGCCTTTCAGTTTGGCCTTTGCAAAATTAACCCTCTCTAGATCCCTAATATCCTCATACTCAAAGTACTCCTCCATTTCATTAATCTAGTCAATCAACTCATCTAATTTCAAATTTAATGAAAATACACCCACATCAATTGTAAGTCTTTTTAAAAACTTAGTAATGGCCCTAAAAAGCCTCTCTTCTACCTAATTCAAAATCTCCCCTTCAAATTCTCCTTCTGGTCCAATTTCTTCTTCCTCATTGTCGTCTTCATTTTTGTCGCCTACGATAACATTTGTTCCTCTACAGAGCTCCTCCTACAACACTTGAACCTACCTTTGGAGGGCCCTAACCTCCTTAGGATAAATAGCTCCAGCCCTTCCACAATGCTCTCTTTGTGGAGGCATCTTCTTAACTCAAACCCACAATCACACAGTCCTGGTACAAATTGCCTCACAGTTGGCACTCTGTCTACACACTTAGAAAAACCTACTTCGATACCACTTGATGGAGACACAATCCAAGAATAGAATGGACACAATAGGAAAGGGAAAACTTTATTAACTATGAGAATATTCTAATACACTTAGTGTGGAGAGAATAGACTCTAAAACATTCCCTATGGGCTTACATGAGTATTAATCTGGAGATAATTTCTTCTTCTAGTACCTTCTCTCAAACTCCACTCTAAACTGCCTTTTACAATGCTAGAAATGTTCTTAAATAGACCCCAAAGGGTTAAGGATTAGGAATATATTCTAGAAGGTGCTAGTTAGCATCCACCACCAAAATGGAAGGCTCTAGAAGTTGGTGCAAAATTAAAAGAATCTAGAAATGGTAGCCGAACTTCTGGGAGACATAACTTTTGAACCGTAGCTCCGATTGATGAACCATTTACATTTTTGGAAAGCTCTTAGAGTGGTCTATAGCCCTATAGACCAGCTTCACTCATCCCCCATTTTTTAGGCCTGTATGAGGTAATTTAGTGCCTTGAACCTAACTTTGAAGCATTCTTAGGAGGTCTCCAGAAACTAAAAAACTACGATAACTTTCAAACCATGCAGCCTTTTGACCTAATTTTTTTTTGGAATGTTCTAAATTGCAATTTTAATCATCCCTCCAATTTACACCTTCTAATTCACCATAATTATGTCTAAATTACATAGTTTATTTTTTTAGCATTTACACGTATCCCAAGGTACTTAAAAACCCTAGCCCAAAACACTAATCGTGGAACTATGAGAGTTGGAACCTTTATTTGACCCAAATGGGTATCTAGAAATGAAAACACATGAAACAGAAACTATGTGTAGGTATTTTTTTTGGGTGACACAGGATTGCCCTTATACCTCTAGATGCTCCTGCATCACAAAGGCAAGTGAAATAGGTGGAAGTTGACTTCGAGAATATGTTTCTCTATCTTAAACTTATAAGGAATATTAAATAAAATATTTCATTTTCAAAACAAGGAAAAGAATCGAGCACTTGGAATACAATGACTAAAGGATGATGAAGAAGTGATCAACAACTAAGTCTAGAGTTAGTACACCCCTCCTTGTCCAACTTCCTAAAAACATAAGGTTACATATATTAGCCATTATTCCTATAAGATATGTCATCAAAAAAGTAAAACTAGTTTGAAAAGATTGTAAGTGCAATTTTCATTAAAAATTTGACAAAATAACTAAATACGATTTTTACGTACCTCAATCTTCAACAGAGATGTTGTGGGTGCATATGTATCAATTTGATTAGATTTTCCTTCAACCAAAAAATAAAACTCTTTCTTATACTATGTTGAATTTTGAATGCTAGACATCACAAGCATGAATGCAATTATCACAGATGTGCCTTTGAAGTTTGTGAATGTCTAATGAACGAACTATATTGGGTTTGTGCTAGGTATATAAAGTTTTTTTTATTATCTTACTATCATTTGTTTTTAGTATATAGAGTACATGTGTTGTTCAAACAACATAAAATTGCATGCCTAGTATTAGATCCTTATTTGTATAGAGCTCTTACCTTCACTTGGTGGTTGACGAGTATTTTTTGTTTATTTTGTCATCATTTCTCCTCAAGTTATTTTGGTTTTGGAAAACATAATAGGGGAAAAAATGGATGTTTTGTTTGGTGATTTAACTTGATTTAGTATGAAAAAATGATTACTGAAGCTTCTACTCCATCTTTCACACTGTGCCAAAAACAAAAACTTATGTGAATAATAGTTACACTTTTTTTTTCCACTTCCTTTAGTCCATTGCTTGTGATGTTAACCTTCTATAAATAAATTTGGATTTTCCAAAGTAGTATATAGATTTTAAATCATTTATTTTTTATAATATATAAATATGGAAATTGAAGATGGGTATATGGATTTTCCTATTATTTCATGTTAGAGCTTACTAAATATTATTTCGCTGCTCCCATTTTCTTAAGCAAGGATATTCTTGAATATGACAAGTTCAGGAAGCCATGGTTTGTGTATTCCTTCAAGAAATATATATAGTTGTTCTTCAAAACACATATGAAATAGAACACATAAAACAAACAACAAATGTAATTCACATCAAAATACTTCCAAACTTGACACTGAAAAACTAGACTGATCCATTGAATTTATAATAAAATGTATGTGCATTCTAGATCAAGTCATTTATGAGGATAGGTAAGAAAAACTGCTCGGCAGTGCTAAACACTTTACATGTGAAATCTATTAACCTTGAAAAGGTACTTGTTATGTGCTGACCAAAGTAGACTATTGGTCATTGAGCCCTAGATATTATTGATCATAGTGCATGAAAGTACAAACCATGAACATTTAGAGAGAGCATCCAAATATTATTGGGTAGTTGAGAGGATTTGGAAATTGCTTACAAAGATCATTCGAATATTATTAGATAATTTAGATTATTTCTACTACTTAGTAATACTAATAATGCATGTAAGAACATTTAACTAATAAGATGATGTAATTATGTAGTTGTTTCATTCAAATAGAAAAATCTTGTATGCTCATCATCATGGAAAACTTCATCAGCTATAGTGATAAGGTTTTTATTCTCTTCTTAGGAAGTGAAAAGGTTTTTCTTCTCTTATCAGTAGCTAGCTTGTGATTATTGTTATGGGTAGGGCTGAAACGAATGGCTACTTCAAATTATCTAACTCATATATATCCTTTGACTCAGATATATTCTGAGCCAAAAATGGGAAACTCTACTATAAAGCGAGTACATGCCACCTCTACAATCTCCACACTATCACCTAGTTCTTGTACATGATTTTGTTCTTGTACTACATTATTTTTTAATGCACTTTAAGGATACATAAGTTTAGTTCTATCTTCCATTATTCTATAGTAGTATATAGATCAGTGTATTTTTGAAGAAGTATATGGATCAGTATCCATAGTAGGTTCCAGCTTCCATTATTCTATAGTCATCTAGATATACTTAATATTTTTCTATTTCTACTTTAATTTGATGTCTAAAAATATTTGATTATGTTCCTTTCCAATTCTTTTTCCACTTTGCATGATTATTATTAAGTCTATTTAAAATTTTAAAAGATCTTTAAGAAATGACAACAGATTGAATAACATTTTGAACATTTATGTTGATCAATGGGATTCAACTACTAAATGGCTTGTAGTGATTCATTATCTAGGTCTCATTGTTAAAAGGATATCATTACTCATTATTTTGACAGTAAATATTGTACAGTTTCAAAGGGCAGCGTCATTTTGTATGCATGTTTTTATTGTGTGAAACTAGGGAAGATATAAGGTTTCCTTTATTATTATTTTATTTTCATTTTTTTGGTCCACACCATAGCCTTGTTCTATACCTTAGAGTTGGCTAACAATCAACAAGATTTCCTAGAATGACTTTGTGAGTGGTGAATAGTTACTTTACAAGAGAAATAGGCTTTTACATTGAAAATGTGGGAGGGAAAATACTAGAGGCCATTCTCAACCATATCAATATGAATGCCAATATTCCTTGTTTTGAATGATTTCTCAATATAACCAAGCAAGAAAAATTCATTTCTCTAATCTCTAGAGTTTTTCTAGTCTATGGAGAGTGCTAATGGGACTGACTTAAACATCACATACTTAAGAATGGTCATACTAATACCATGTACAAAAACCAATGCAAGATTGGAAGGAATGTTAAGGAGTGAGAAATTTGTTTAACTTGGCAGGGAAATGTGGGAAAATGTAAGGCTCTCTTGCGCTTTAGCATCTCCATTGTATGGAGGAGTTTGTTGTTTTGACTATCAATCCTCTCAACAATACTTAGACTTAAGTGTCTATGATTCCCTCGTGATAGTTTTAACAAGCATTGGAGAAAATAGAGTCACTAATTAATTTAGACCTAAGTAGAGGTAACAATCTCAGTACACTTTCAGAGAGCATTCAAAACCTATCTATACTGCAATTCTTTGATTTATATGGTTGTACTAAATTGGCCAACCTTTCACCCACCTTTGGCCAACTCAACTATTTATTATAAGTAGACATAAGAAATCGCACTGAGTTTAACTCATTGCCAAACAACTTGGGCAATCTATCCACTTTGCAAATGCTTATTCTAAAGGGATGTGAGAGACTAGTTGAATTACCAAAAAGCTTTGGAGTTCTATCTTCTTTGTGTTAGAAATAGGGATTACTAGATATTATTACTTAATAATAAAGTAATATTGAATAGTAATAGTAACAATGCACAAAGATAACTCATAACACCATATTTTGTTAACTAGGGAAACCCTGGCCAAGGGAAAACTTTGGTGGGGACGATACCCACTAGATAATATACAGATATATAAGTTCCTTGTTAGAGGATGGACCTTGTTAGGAGTCAATGAGAAAATTTAGTATAACAGTCCCTATTAGGAGACTTTAAATCCCTGTTAAGAGATTCCAACCCTGTTAGAATTTGTGCCAACCTTGTTAGGTGTTGTAGTATAATGTATGCAAGATGAACTGACTGCCCAAACATGCAATTTAAACTACAAGAAGAGCTCACAACTAAAAAAAGTAATTTACTATTATTTTCCTTCCTTGTCTAATCTTTGATCTTCAGCGTGATCTCAGATCACTAGATAGCTCATATAAAATTTCTCATATATTGCTTTCACAAAAGTTTACTCACTTAGCAATAACATAAACTCACAAGTTCGCACACTTCTTATCATAAGGAGTCCTTTGCATAAATACCATGCCTTTACATAAATTACTATTGGGATGACTAAGATCAAATTCACTTTTCCAAGTTAGAGTAAACATCTAGGATGTATGCCCTAATTGGACAAGTAATTGTTTTGCAACCCAAAAAATTATTTCCTTCAATTCCACTATCTTGCTTCATCAAAACATGATTATCTATAGTCCATACAAACTTTTGAGGTTATAAATGTCATCACCAACATGTATACTATCTCCATGTAACTTTTCTTGTCATAATATGATGTTTGCAACATGTTGACTTGTAGAGAGTTTCTTGAGTCATTCCTATTGCTCGCTTTTGATTTTGGTTCTTGTGTGTTTTGGTTTCTATTCTTGGATTTCAGGCTTAAAGGAGTAAGCCTAGTCTTTGGGGGGGATGATGTGGTGCCTCTCCAATTTGACTTTTGTAAGTCATCCTCATGGATGCAACCTTGCTGATCTTTTGTTGTGATGGATCATGATTGTGACCTTGAGTGGTCTACACTGTTGAGGTGTTTTGATTTATGTTTCTGTATCAGTTGCTTTGATTATGCTTTTGACTGATCTTTGAGATTATGTTGTGATTTTTGGTCCACTGAGGTTTGTGCCAGTGGTTACCAGGATCGATGTGGTATCATGAGGTTGTTCCGTGATTACCCTAAGATCTGTGCAGAGATTGCACTGTGTACTATTACCATGCTACACTGGACTAGGTTCCTATAGCTATGGTTAGTCATGTTTATGACTATGTTCGCTTATGTGTTGTAAATGCCTTTTTAATGCAGAGTAATCAATCATTATTAAATGCTTAAGTAATTAGAATGGATTATTCTGATTGGATTCTTTGGTTATGTCCTATGGACATCTACCTTGTTATATTTCTGATTAGAGAGATAATTGTTACTCTTGTGATGTTTTACATTTGAGATGACCTGAGGTTCAAATGTTACTCTTTGATTCTAGTATCATAGATATTAGACTACTATGCTATTTAGTTAATCATATTGCATGATGATGCTATTTTGAGATGACAGTGTGTTTTATGATGATATCTGGTTATCTAGTTATCTGGTATTTGGACATACCTCTGATTTCGCTATATGATGGATTTAATGCTATGGTTATTTACTTCATTCCTGCGTTGCTATGCCTTTTGCGAACGTGAGTGATGTAAATAGATTATTTTAATATAATTAAATAAATGGTTAAATTAGGTGATTTAATGCATTTATTGCTTCGGCTATGTTATTATATGCAATTGCACTTGATCGTGTTGTTTAGTGTGCAGGATTATATCCCTTGCAGTGGCACATGGAGTTAGTGATTCAGCCGTTCATATTTTACCAATGTCGCCTTTGTATGGTCGACATATCCTTAATTAAATGTTTAATTTAAACCTTTCAGTGATTATTAAATCCGAACTCATTTGCATTATGTGATTAGACCAGTAAGCGTGTCTATGCATTTAGAGTTTCGCTTTTTCATGAAAGTTGTTCAGGAGATTTATGTGTTTTTGGGTTTTCGGGCTTTTTAATTGATTTATTTTAATTTTTGGCAGCTTTGCCATAGATGAATTCCTATTTATAGGAATAGCCTATTTTCGTTTGGGTCGATTCGGGGTTTAACTAGATTGGCTGGTTAAATGCCCTAATCGATTATTCACTCGAAAAGTGAATAAATATCCAAAAAGAAATTTAATTCCTCACTTCTCACTTTCAAATTGGAAAGTTGGAGAGTAAAACCCAAAATCCTCTTCATGAGGATTTACTATTTTGTTCGTTGTGGGAGCTACGAGCGTGGTATCGTCGCGAGGTTGAGCTCGTTGGATCCAGCTCGAGGAAACCTTGGATTGCCGTGATTTTCAGCCACTTCTACAGGCTTTTTATTTTCTAGTTCAGTTTTCCGTTTTGCCCTTTTGGCTGTGAGGTAGGGCTTTCCTGTTTTATTATTTCTGCTCCATTTCAGCTTCTATTTTTGGTAGCCGTTTGTTTGGAGGTTGAGAACTAGTGTTCCCCTCCATTTCTATATGTTAGTTCTACCCGGTTGGGTGAGTATGAACATTTCCCTATTTTTTGGGATGAGGGTTTGGGATTTTACGTCGTTATGCTGGCCGTTTTTGCATACGGTGTCCGATTTCATTTATTTTTAGATTTTTGGGGTTTTCGAACCCAAAGGCCAAATGGGTTTTAATTTCAAAGTTTTCCAAATTTTTGGGGTTTTTACTTCGTTTTGCGTGCCGCCCTATTTTCTCGAGTTTTCTTGGCACAATGTGGGTCGTGGACCTTGATGATCCATTTGGATATCAGTTAGACCACTTTTGCACTTTTATGTTGCATCCGTACTCTCGATGTTGTGTTCGGTTGAGTGATTTTACACCTATTTTGGTTTCTTTTAGACCTTTTCTTTTGTTTCGTGAATGCTAGGATTCGTGTAGAATCCATACTCTCGGATTGAGGCCGGTTGAGTAAGTTTGTGACTTTTGGTCTTGTTACATCATTGGGATTCATGTAGAATCCATACTCACGGATTGAGGCCAGTTGAGTGATTTTATGATGTACAATTTTATTGGCTTTGGGATTCGTGTAGAATCTGTCCTCTTGAGTTGCTTTCAGTTGGGTGTTTTGTTTTCCATTATGTTCTCATTCCTGTCCTTGTGTTATGATCTTCGTGATGGTGGTGGCCACACACGAGTATGTACGTGTACATTTTTTGGGTGACTTGCGAGGCCCGATCTTCCGTGGATTTGCCGAAAGTTATGATCATTGGGGTTGGGATGGGAGTATGCATGCCCACGGGCACTTGTCATAGGATGACCATGGGTAGGGTAGGGTAGCATATGGAGGGGGCTTCTATCTCGTAGCTCGGCGATCATGACGGCATGGGTATGGCTGAGAGGAGCTTGTATAAGTGATAATTAAATAAAATGTGTGACTGGTAATAAAACTTAAGATAATAAAATGGTACTTTTGTGTATTGGCCTTCCGTTGAGGGAGTTGAGCTACATGGTGTATTGGCCTTCTGTTGAGGGAGTTGAGCTACACAGATCCAAGCTTGGGCTTTTTGATGCCAAGTGAATCTCCATGATGTCAGCCCCTACTTAGTAGCCTTTTGAGTGTCTGACCAGGACCTTTACTCCTTGCATTGTCTTAGGTTCTTGGTTCAGCCATCATACTGTCTGGTGTGAGTGTTAGCCTTGGTTGTTGTGCTTTTGTGTGTTTGTGGTTGGATCATTATCTCCATCAGCACGGTGGGTGTGGACCTACGGGTGCCACGTGGTTGGGAGGCATAGCTACCTTCACCACTGCTAGGGATCAATGTTCAGAGACGATCTTTGTCCTAGTGCGACCGTTGCTGGATGTCTTCACTTGGTACTTCGGGTTCTGGAGTATGCTTTCTTGTGATTTATGCTTTCATTGGGATTCTTGTATATCATGTTTAGATGATGTTAGTTTATTTGATGCATTCCCTTATTATGATGTTTAGCATATGATTAGATGTTGTGAATTGTTGTATTAGCATATCTGTTGCTTATTGTTGTTTAGCATGTGATAGGTGATGTTATCTACTATAGGATTATCTTATGCTTTACTACTAGCATGTTAGATTTCCTTATGCTTATATTGTTGCATGTTTTTAATAGTGACGTCCCTATTATGATAGTACCGACAATTTGGTCGGTGGCTTGGGATGTTACGTGCGGGGGATGGCTAGGACCCACGATGGTCTTATGATGCTATTGACGGTTGGGAGGAACCACGCATTTATTTGGTTGTTTAGTTCTGAAATGTATTTTGTTCATTGCAATGTTTATTTCAGTATGTGATTTTCTTTTATGTTTTAGATGGTTAGATGTTTCTCTTTCCTTGTTGTTAGTGCTCTTGAGTGTTCATTCCTCGATTTACGTGGATCCGGTAATCCCCGGTGTGGAGGTTTCCTTGTTTGTTTGGCTTTTTGATTTTGTTTTGTGTCACGCTGATTTGTTTCCTCATGCGAGATTGTATTTTCCTCGTGCGAGACTGTTTCTTCCTCGCGCGAGATTGTTTTCTCCTCACCCGAGAATATTTCTTCCTCGCGCGAAAGAATACACTTCCCGCGCGAGAATGTAGATCTTTGCAAGGTGCGTAGGAAATCCTCGCGCGAAGTGGTGAAAGATCTCGCGTGAAACTTGAGACTAGTTTTCTTTCTCGCACGAGAAACAGGGGCTATCTAGGCTTGTCGGATGAAAGTTTGAAAGTTGGTTTTGGACACCCTTTTGGTTTTTACACCTTCCTGGTTCAAAACAGATTTCCTAGGGGTTTAAAATATATCGTTTAAGTATAAGTTGACGTATATTTACATCAACATATACTTAAGATATATTTTAATATATGCGACAAATCGTTTGAGATAGGTTTTAGACCTCTCAGAGATAAGTTATGGATTCTAGGAGATTTCAGGGCTTCAGAAATCCAGACTTAGCCAATTTTCAGGGCTTCAAGATTTCAGGCTTAGCCAAATTTTGGGATTCTGCATATTACCCCAGCCTTGTGTTTTGTTGATGAGTGGTTGTTTCTTGTGCCCTCATCATGTGCATTGTCGTTGTTGTCTTTGGTTGTGTGTGTCAGTTTGGTGGTGGCGTTTGGAGATTCGTTGGTTGCCAGGATGGTGGTGAAGTCTTCCATTCCGATCATTGTGATCCCTGTATGATGTTGTCATGTGCATTCATACTTGTAAAAAAAAATATATATCTTGGCTTGATTTGAATCCTTGTTTCCAAGGATCTCCGGGCGGGGCATTACATCTAGTATCAGAGCCCATGTTCAAACATTGGGATCTCTGTGTTATGTTTCCCTTGTAGTTGTTGTTGCGTTGGTTGAGTGTGAGTGTCTTGGTGAGAACTCGTGATCTTTGTTGCTTTGGTATCTACTCGTGATGGACTTGCTTGTCCAGTAGATGCAACTAGAGAAGTGTGTGGAGAAGGAAGTGAGTCTTCTTGGCCTTGTAGGTGGGATCGATGTGCCTTGGTTGGTTGGTTGCTTGTGTGACCCTTTTTGGATGGAACCACTGATTGGTGTCCATGTGTTGGCTTGTGTGCCTCTTTTGTTTCTCCTTGTGGAGTAGGTGCATTGTTTCCTTGTTTTCTCTTGATTGTAAGTTGATGAATGAATCTTATTTGTGATTCTTTATTTTGTTGTTATAATGATGAAATGGTTCCTATAATTGAAAATGAGTGTTTATTGTGAATCATTGCAAAGAGTAGGTTTGCATTATATCCTTGGGTTAATGACTTAAGTCCCCAATCTGATTGTTTCTTAAGCTTATGGAAATTTGTGTTAGATGGATGAATATCTAAATGTTGCTTTGCATGGAAATTTTTGTTGTCTGCATATGCATGAGATTACTAAAGGTATACTGCTTGATGTGTGTGAGTGTGTTCTCTAATGATGCTAGGATGATGTATTCCTTAGCATTGTGTGGTGATTTATCCCTCTTGTGTGACTGTACTTAGTCATCACCTGTAATGTGATTTGTTTGATGCCTTATTTTATTTGGCTAGAGGTACTTTCCTCATGTTGTTGGGCTAGCATTAGTTTTTAGTTTTTCTTTCCTCTCTTGGAGTAGTCATCAATTTTATCTATCGCTCTCTTTGTGACAGTTGTCACATTTGACTTATTTTTGAAATGAGCTCTTTTTGGTACTTACTGTTGGAATTGACAATTCTCCCATTTGGGCCTTTTGATTATGTTTCATGATGACTATTCTAGATGTGTTTTACTGCTGCCCAGTTGTGTGTTGTGACTCTATCATGTTCATCTCGAACCTCTGGTAGTATGTACAAGGGATAATATCATGGAGAACATGCTAGTGTGTCTGATAGATTTTAAGTGTTAATGTAATTGGATGGTTTAAAAGATGAGTAAATGGAATGTTATTTTGAAAGAAATTGAAAGATATGTACTTGTTTTACGGTGACTCTTGGACCCTTGCTTAAAATCTTTCAGTTTCATCATGCATTAGTGCTTATGTTATGTTTTATTAATGAATTTATGAAAGAAAAGTAATGATGGTTTCAATGTATGATTTACCTTTCATCCCATGCCTTATGTTGTTTTGGGCATGTGTGCTCTTGTGTGGATTTGGACATTTTGTCTGTTGCTTGTCTTGGTGACCAAGACTATTGTTTTTGCCTTTGTGGTTCAGATTTGAGTGGTGTCTCAGATCATAGGTCTTAGGTCTCTCAAAGATCCATCTTGTTGTAGTCCTTGTCGATATCTTTTCGACGCTTTTCAAATGGATTCTATCCGAGTCTGGCTGTGAGGCTCTGGCTTGTGGAGTTGTTGATCGATGTTCTGAGTACCTTTTCAAGTAGAGGCCAATTCAATAATGACATATCGTATTCATGGCCATTGGAGAAGTTTAACTCCTCATGTTATTCATAACAGAAGAGTTATCTTGTCTTCATAATCTACTAGGTACTTGTTGGAGTTCGTGCTTGGGTTTTTGTGTTTCCTATTGCATTGACCCACCCTTGTGAGGGGTAGTGTGGTTTGTGAGCATTCCTTGCTCAAGGTTGATGTTGCCTTGTCATTTGGGAGTGACTCAGTTCTTTGATGAGTCTAGATTCTCCTTTCTAGATGTTGACCTTGGCACATATTTGTATTCTTTCTCTCTTGAGAGAGTAGGCTAGTGTGATGATGCCACTAGCTCAGTTAGTGTTCTCTTCTGAGTATGTTGGTGGTTAGGGGAATTGTGAGTTCCCTAATACATCTTGGGCTGATTTTGTGCAGAGGTTGAGAGTGACTCCCTCTCAATCCTAATACTCTGTAGTATCCTCCTCCCTAAGCTTATATCTTCATGTGGACTATCTCAGTCAAGCTTTCTCTTAAACAATTGACTTGAGGCTGGAGATTGAATTTAGTGGTAGTTTGGGTGTAGTTTTCCTAGCATGGTGCTAGAGGGACATGGTATCATTGGACACATGCTACCATCTCGTGAGTTGGTATGCAGACATTTGATGATTGTGTCCACTGACGAAAGTCTTTGAACCTTGTGAGAAGGTGATATCTTGTCTGGTTGGGTTGTGTTGCCCTAGTTTCTAGTGGTAGTTGAGCTTTTGTGCCTTGGTGAGGTGTCGTGCTCCTACGCTTGGTGGTGAGTAGTCTTTTAGAGTGTGTCCTTTTGTTGGTAAACTTTCATCCTCTTTGTTCTAAGGGTGAGTTTACGTGGATTCCAGAATGATCATGTGTGACATGATAGTATTCTTGGAAAGTTTGGGATGGTTATTCCCCCACGATTCCAACTTTTGTTGGAAGTGCTTAGTGTTTTGACCTAGTTTTGTGGTCATGTGATTAGTGCATGTTGTAGATGGGCACCTATTGATGAGGTAGAGACGGATTTTCCTTACCTTGTATTGTTGACTCTATGGCTAGTTGGGTTCTTCCTAGCGCATAGAAGGTTCCTTGTTGGAGGACCTTGTGTCTGTGTGACACCCATTCTCTCGTGGTTAACCTATTTGGGGGTTAACGTGATGGTTTGAGAATGTTGGAGTGATTTGGGTTTGACTTGTAGAGAATTTCTTGAGTCATTCCTATTGCTCGCTTTTGATTTTGGTTCTTGTGTGTTTTGGTTTCTATTCTTGGATTGCAGGCTTCCAGGAGTAAGCCTAGTCTTTGGGGGGGATGATGTGGTGCCTCTCCCATTTGACTTTTGTAAGTCGTCCTGATGGATGTAACCTTGCTGATCTTTTGTTGTGATGGATCATGATTGTGACCTTGAGTGGTCTACACCGTTCAGGTGTTTTGATTTATGTTTCTATATCAGTTGCTTTGATTATGCTTTTGACTGATCTTTGAGATTATGTTGTGATTTTTGGTTCACTGAGGTTTGTGCCAGTGGTTACCAGGATCGATGTGGTATCATGAGGTTGTTTCGTGATTACCCTGAGATCTGTGCAGAGATTGCACTGTGTACTATTACCATGCTACACTGGACTAGGTTCCTATAGCAGTGGTTAGTCATGTTTATGACTGTGTTCTCTTATGTGTTGTAAATGCCTTTTTAATGCAGAGTAATCAATCATTATTAAATGCTTAAGTAATTAGAATGGATTATTCTTGTTGGATTCTTTGGTTATGTGCTATGGACATCTACCTTGTTATATTTCTGATTAGAGAGATAATTGTTACTCTTGTGATGTTTTACATTTGAGATGACCTAAGGGTCAAATGTTACTCTTTGATTCCAGTATCATAGATATTAGACTACTATGTTGTTCAGTTAATCATATTGCATGATGATGCTATTTTGAGATGACAATGTATTTTATGATGATATCTGGTTATCTAGTTATCTGGTATTTGGACATACCTCTGATTTCGCTATATGATGGATTTAATGCTATGGTTATTTACTTCATTCCTCCGTTGCTATGCCTTTTGCGAACGTGAGTGATGTAAATAGATTATTTTAATATAATTAAATAAATGGTTAAATTAGGTGATTTAATGCATTTATTGCTTCGGCTATGTTATTATATGCAATTGCACTTGATCGTGTTGTTTAGTGTGCAGGATTATATCCCTGGCAGTGGCACATGGAGTTAGTGATTCAGCCGTTCATATTTTAGCAATGTCGCCTTTGTATGGTCGACGTATCGTTAATTAAATGTTTAATTTAAACCTTTCGGTGATTATTAAATTCGAACTCATTTGCATTATGTGATTAGACCAGTAAGCGTGTCTGTGCATTTAGAGTTTCGCTTTGTCGCGAAAGTTGTTCAGGAAATTTATGTGTTTTTGGGTTTTCGGGCTTTTTAATTGATTTATTTTAATTTTTGGCAGCTTTGCCATAGATGAATTCCTATTTATAGGAATAGACTATTTTTGTTTGGGTCGATTCGGGGTTTAACTAGATTGGCTGGTTAAATGCCCTAATCGATTATTCACTCGAAAAGTGAATAAATATCCAAAAAGAAATTTAATTCCTCACTTCTCACTTTCAAATTGGAAAGTTGGAGAGTAAAACCCAAAATCCTCTTCATGAGGATTTACTGTTTTGTTCGTTGTGGGAGCTACAGGCGTGGTATCGTCGCGAGGTTGAGCTCGTTGGATCCAGCTCGAGGAAACCTTGGATTGTCGCAATTTTCAGCCACTTCTGCGGGCATTTTATTTTCTGGTTCAGTTTTCCGTTTTGCCCTTTTGGCTGTGGGGTAGGGCTTTTCTGTTTTATTGTTTCTGCTCCGTTTTAGCTTCTGTTTTTGGTAGCCATTTGTTTGGAGGCTGAGAACTAGTGTTCCCCTCCGTTTCTGTATGTTAGTTCTACCCGGTTGGGCGGGTATGAACATTTTCCTATTTTTTGAGATGAGGGTTTGGGATTTTACACCGTTATGCTGGCTGTTTTTGCATACGGTGTCCGATTTCATTTATTTTCAAATTTTTGGGGTTTTTGAACCCAAAGGCCAAATGGGTTTTAATTTCAAAGTTTTCCAAATTTTTGGGGTTTTTACCTCGTTTTGTGTGCCACCCTGTTTTCTTGGGTTTTCTTGGCACAATGTGGGTCGTGGACCTTAATGATCCGTTTGGATATCAGTTAGACCACTTTTGCACTTTTATGTTGCATTGGGATGCGTGTTGCATCCATACTCTCGATGTTGTGTTCGGTTGAGTGATTTTACACCTGTTTTGGTTTTTTTTAGACCTTTGCTTTTGTTTCATGAATGCTAGGATTCGTGTAGAATCCATACTCTCGGATTGAGGCCGATTGAGTAAGTTCATGACTTTTGGTCTTGTTACATCATTGGGATTTGTGTAGAATCCATACTCACGGATTGAGGCCGATTGAGTGATTTTATGATGTACAATTTTATTGGCTTTGGGATTCGTGTAGAATCCATCCTCTTGAGTTGCTTTCAGTTGGGTGTTTTGTTTTGCATTGTGTTCTCATTCTTGTCCTTGTGTTATGATCTTCGTGATGGTGGTGCGCCACATACGAGTATGTACGCATACATTTGTTGGGTGACTTGCGAGGCTCGATCTTTCATGGATTTGCCGAAAGTTATGATCATTGGGTTGGGATGGGAGTATGCGTGCCCACGAGAACTTGTCATAGGATGACCATGGGTAGGGTAGGGTAGCATATGGAGGGGGCTTCTATCTCGCAGCCCGTCGATCATGACGGCATGGGTTTGGCTGAGAGGAGCTTATATAAGTGATAATTAAATAAAATGTGTGACTGGTAATAAAACTTAAGATAATAAAATGGTACTTTTGTGTATTGACCTTCCGTTGAGGGAGTTGAGCTACACGGTGTATTGGCCTTCCGTTGAGGGAGTTGAGCTACACAGATCCGAGCTTGGGATTTTCGATGCCAAGCGACTCTCCATGATGTCAGCCCCTACTTAGTAGCCTTTTGAGTGTCTGACCAGGACCTTTACTCCTTGCATTGTCTTAGGTTCTTGGTTCAGCCATCATGCTATCTAGCGTGAGTGTTAGCCTTGGTTGTTGTGCTTTTGTGTGTTTGTGGTTGGATCATTATCTCCATCAGCATGGCGGGTGTGGACCTATAGGTGCCACGTGGTTGGGAGGCATAGCTACCTTCACCGCTACTAGGAATCGGTGTACAGAGACGATCTTTGTCCTAGTGTGACTGTTGATGGATGTCTCCACTTGGTACTTCGAGTTTCGGAGTATGCTTTCTTGTGATTCATGATTTCATTGAGATGCTTGTATATCATGTTTAGATGATGTTAGTTTATTTGACGCATTCCCTTATTATGATGTTTAGCATATGATTAGATGTTGTGAATTGTTGTATTAGCATATATGTTGCTTATTGCTATTTAGCATGTGATAGGTGATGTTATCTACTGTAGGATTATCTTATGCTTTACTACTAGCATGTTAGATTTTGTTATGCTTATATTGTTGCATGTTTTTAGTAGTGACGTCCCTATTACGACAGTACCAACGATTTGGTCGGTGGCTTGGGATGTTACGCGCGAGGGATGGCTAGGACCCACGATGGTCTTATGATGCTATTGACGGTTGGGAGGAACCGCGCATTTATTTGGTTGTTTAGTTCTGAAATGTATTTTGTTCATTGCAATGTTTATTTCAGTATGTGATTTGCTTTTATGTTTTAGATGGTTAGATGTTTCTCTTTCCTTATTGTTAGTGCTCTCGAGTGTTCATTCCTCGATTTACGTGGATCCGGTACTCCCTGGTGTGGAGGTTTCCTTGTTTGTTTAGCTTTTTGATTATGTTTTGTGTCACGCTGATTTGTTTCCTCATGCGAGATTGTATTTTCCTCACGTGAGACTGTTTCTTCCTCGTGCGAGACTGTTTTCTCCTCGCACGAGACTATTTCTTCCTCGCGCGAAAGAATACACTTCCTGTGCGAGAATGTAGATCTTTGTGCGGTGCGTAGGGAATCCTCGTGCGAGAATGTGAATCCTTGCGTGAATTGCGCACTTTCTCGCGCGAAGCGGTGAAAGATCTCGCGTGAAACTTGAGACCAATTTTCTTTCTCGCGCGAGAAACAGGGGCTATCTAGGCTTGTCGGATGAAAGTTCGAAAGTTGGTTTTGGACACCCTTTTGGTTTTTACACCTTCCTAGTTGAAAACAAATTTCCTAGGGGTTTAAAATATATCATTTAAGTATAAGGAAATATTTTGATATATGCGACAAATCATTTGAGATAGGTTTCAGACCTCTCAGAGATAATTTATGGATTCTAGGAGATTTTAGGGCTTCAGAAATCCAGACTTAGCCAATTTTTAGGGCTTTAGGATTTCATGCTTAGCCAAATTTTGGGATTCTGCATATTACCCCAACTTGGTGTTTTGTTGATGAGTGGTTGTTTCTTGTGCCCTCATCATGTGCGTTGTCATT
Organism: Cupressus sempervirens; assembly: GCA_028749045.1. Classification (NCBI taxonomy): domain Eukaryota; kingdom Viridiplantae; phylum Streptophyta; class Pinopsida; order Cupressales; family Cupressaceae; genus Cupressus; species Cupressus sempervirens. Next base: position 332,541,143 of record CM053784.1, on the reverse strand, counting down.
GTTGGCTTTGGTTGTGTGTGTCAATTTGGTGGTGGCGTTTGGAGATTTGTTGGTCTCTTTTGATATTTTCCTCTTCTTCCTCTATTTTCCTTTTCCTTTCTTCTTCTGCAATCCTTCTATTATCTTCATCTTCCTTCCTTTTTCTATCTTCCTCAATTAATTGTTGCTTGGATTCCTCTATCTTCTATTTTTAAATTTCTATTAGCCTCTTCTCTTCCTCAATTTGTTTCATCTTTTCTTTAACATCCTTGGTGTCTGATACATTTGGTTCAGATCCACCAAATGGATTGGTATCATCAATGTTAAGAGTAACATTGTTTTGATCAATCTGCATAGTGTCACCACTTACTAACACTTCTAAGGTTCCTGGAGCTAGAGGAGATGTCATCTATGATTTTGAGTCTAACAACATCTAGTTGATAGTTTTTGTCGTCTCCTTTCTCAACTTATTCTTCTCACCAACCATAAATAAGAATGGCCTCAACTTATTTCTCAAGTATGGTGCGAGGCTATTTAGCAATCTCTTAATCTCATCTTCGTCATCAATCTTATAGATTTTCCTTAGTATAGACTTTTGAAGTTCAAGGTCTTCTTCTCTTGTTGGAGTCTTCTTCTCAATGAGCCTCTCATAAACTTTCTAGTTCACTATTCCTTTGATATCCTTCATACTAAGATTGTTTGCAATAATATGTCTTGTAGTAGATATATCAATCTAATCCTTCTCAAAATTATTATATAGATTAGAAAACTTCTTCATTTGAACAAAGTTTCCCTCATTGGAAATCATTGTGTTAATCTTCTCAATCTTTGGCTTCCATTATTGTCGAGCTTTGCCTATTGCTTATTTAGGTGGACTTACATTTTCAGCTTGCTTGGTTTCTTGTTCCTCAACCTCTTCATCACTACTAGATTCAATTGTCAACAATGCTTTCTACCTCTTGCTAGGTCCTATAGCCATCTCTTTGACTCTCTTTCCCTTAGTAGTCACTACTTCAACTAATCTCTCTAATTTTCTCTTTTGCTCACTAGGTTGAACATCGGACACTGCCACATATGGAATGCTCTATTCCAAAGATGTTTCAGCAACTAAAACTGACAAGGGTTGTATGTTTTGTACTCATTGCTTGCAGTGCCTCTCCCATTTGACTTTTGTAAGTCATCCCCATGGATGCAACCTTGTTGATCTTTCATTGTGATGGATCATGATTGTGACCATGAGTTGTCTACACCATTGAGGTGATTGGATTAATGTTATTTTATCTATTGCTTTGATTATGCTTTGACTAATTTATGAGATTATGATGTGATTTATGGTTCACTGAGGTTTTTTCCAGTGGTTACCAAGATTGATGTGGTATCATGATGTTGTTCCATGATTACCCTAAGATGTGTGTAGAGATTGCACCCTATACTATTACCATGCTACATTGGACTAGGTTCTTGTAGTAGTGGTTAGTCATGTTTATGACTATGTTTGCTTATGTATTTTAAGTGCCTTTTTGTGTTTTTTAAACAATCATTATTAAAAGCTTAAATAATTAGAAATGGATTGTCCATGTTGGATTCATTAGTAATTTTTTGTGGATATTTACTTATTATGTTTTGATCTAAGAGATATTTGTTACTTATGTTATGTTTTACATTTCAGATGACCTGAGGGTCAAATGTTATACCTAGATTTTAGTATCATAGATGTTAGACTAATATATTGTTCAATTGATCATATTTCATGATGATGCCATTTTGAGATGATAATGTATTTTATGATGATATCTAGTTATCTGGTATTCAGACATATCTTTGATTATGTTATGTGATGGATTTAATGCTATGGTTATTTACTTCATTTCTGTGTTGTTATGCTTTATGCGAACATGAGTGATCTAAATAGATTATTTTAATATAATTAACTAAATGGTTAAATTAGGTGATTTAATGCATTTATTTCTTTAGCTATGTTATTATATGCAATTGAACTTGATCGTGTTGTTTAGTGGGCAGGATTTATATCCCTGGCAATGGCACATGGAGTTAGTTGTTCAACCATTCATATTTTACTAATCTCATTGTTGTATGGTTGACGTATCCTTATCTTAATTATTTAATTAAATCTTTTAGTGATTATTAAATCCAAACTCATTTGCATTATGTGATTAGACTAGTAAGCATGTCTGTGCATTTAGAGGTTCACATTGTTGCAAAATTTGTTAAGGAAATTTCTATTTTTTTGGGTTTTTGGGCTTTTTAATTAATTTAATTTAATTTCTAGTAGCTTTGCCATAGATGAATTCCATTTTTTAGGAATAGCCTATTTTTGTTTGGGTTGATTTGAGGTTTAACTAGGGTGGCCAGGTATTTGCCCTAATTGATTTTTCACTCAAAAAGTGAATAAATTTCCAAAAAAGAATTTAATTCCTGACTTCTCACTTTTGAATTAGAAAGTTTGAGAGTAAATCCCAAAATCCTCTTCATTAGGATTTATTATTTTATTTGTTGTGGGAGCTACAGGTGTGGGATCACCATGAGGTTGGGCTCATTGGATCCAGCTCAAGGAGACCTTCGATTGCCACAATTTTTAGCTACTTCCATAGGTGTTTTATTTTATCATTCATATTCTCATTTTTTTGTTTTGGTTGCAAGGTGGACCTCTCCCATTTTATTTTTTTGGCTCTATTTCTTCTTCTTTTTTTCGTAGCCCATTTTTTAGGAGGTTGAGAACAAGTGTTCCCCTCCATTTTTGTATGCTAGCTCTACCTAGTTGGGTAGGTATGAGCATTTTTCTATTTTTTAGGATGAGGGTTTGGTGTTTTGTGCCTTTATGCTAGCCATTTTTGCATACTGTGTCTGAACTTGATTATTTTTTGGATTTTTGGGGTTTTTGTACCCAAAAAACAAATGGGTTTTACTTTTGAAATTTTCCAAAATTTTGGGATTTTTACCTCATTTTACATGCCACCCTATTTTCTTAGGTTTTCTTGGCACGTTGTTGGTCATGGACATGGATCATCTATTTGGATGTTAGTTAGACCATTGTTTCACTTTTTTGTTGCATTGGGATGTGTGTCACATCCATACTCTCGATGTCATGTTTGGTTGAGTGATTTTATACCTATGGTTATGGTTTCTTTTGGACATTTGTTCTTGTTTTGTGGACACTAGGATTCGTGTAGAATCCATACTCCGAGATTGAGGCCAATTGAGTAAGTTCCTAATGTTTGGCCTTATTGCATCATTTAGATTCATGTAGAATTCATACTCCTAGATTGAAGCTGATTAAATAATTTCATGATGTATGGTTTTATTGTTCATTGAGATTCATGTAAAATCCATTCTCCTAAGTTGTTTTCAATTAAGTAATATTTTGCATTGTGTTCTCATCTAGTCCTTGTGTTATGATCTTTGTAATGGTGGTGCACCACCCACGAGTACATGCGCATACATTTTTCAAGTGACTTGCGAGGCTTGATCTTTCATGGTACTTCTAAAAGTTATGATAATTGGGGTTGGGTTGGGAATATGCATGCCCATGGGCACTTGTCATAAGATGAGCTTGGGTAGGGTAGGGTAGCATATGGAGAGGGCTTCTATCTCTACAACTTGGTATCAATTTCCCAAGGGTTGGCATGCAGAAGCTTTGTAATCAAGTGATAATTAAATAAAATGTGTGAGTGTTAATAAAACTTAAAGATAATAAAAAGGATTCAGGATGCACTCCTTCTATTGGGAAGTGGAGAGCTGCGAGTACCAACTTGGGCTTGTCAATGCCAAGTGACTCTCCATGATGTCAACCCCTACTTAGTAGTCTATTGACTATCTGACCAAGACTTGTACTTCTTACATTGTCATAGGTTCTTGGTTACAACCATCATATTGCCTAACATGAATGTTAGCCATTGTTTTTGTTCTTTATGTGTGTTTGTGGTTGGATCATTATCTCCATCAGCATGGTGGGTGTTGACCTATGGGTGCCACATGGTTTGGAAGTGTAGCTACCCATACCACTGCTAGGGACTAGTGTACATAGATGATCTTTTATCCCAGTGTGACTATTGTTGGATGTTTTCACTTGATACTTTGGGATCCAGAGTATGCTTTATTGTGATTTATGCTTTCATTGGAATGCTTGGATATCATGTTTAGATGACGCTAGTTTATTTGATGCATTCTTATATTATGATGTTTAGCATATGGTTAGATGATGCAAATTGCTTCATTGGCATATCTATTGCTTACTGGTTTAGCATGTTAGACTTCCTTATTATGATGATTAGCATGTGATAGGTGATGTTATCTATTTGTAGGATTATCTTATGCTTTACTACTAGCATGTTAGATTTCCTTATGCTTATATTGTACCATGTTTTAGTAGTGACGTCCCTATCATGATAGTACCAATGATCTAATTAGTGGCTTGGGATGTTATGCAGAGGGGATAGCTAGGATCCATGATGATCTTATGATGCTATTGACGGTTGGGAGGAATCGTGTACTTAGTTTGGTTATTTTGTACATTGTGATGTTATTTTTGTACACTACAACATTACTTTAAGTGCATTTTTTTATTTCTATGGTTTAGATGGATAAATGTTCCTCTTTCCTATTTCATGGTATCTAGTTGTTTTATGCACTCGAGTGTTCATTCCTTGATTTATGTGGATCTGGTACTCCCTAGTGTGGAGGTTTTTTTTTCCATTTCATTCCTTTTTTTGACCCTTAGATTATTTCTCTCTTTTCATGGGCAACCATGTGTCAGCATGGGGTGATATAATTTTGTGTCGCACATCTAATAGAGATCTATTGTAAAATCCCTAATTGTATCATACGTCTCTTAGAGAAATGTCATGTGGTACTTTCCAATATCACATCCCCTTTGAAGAATTGTTGTATGATATTTGAGAAGTATCACACACCCTTGAGAGATGTGTTGCCCAATCCCTATAAGTGTCACCTTGCTTCTTTAGAAATTGCATGTGATATTGGAAAGTATCACCTAGTGTTGATTAAAAGTATCACCTTGTATTTGTGAAAACTTGCAGGCAAACAACAAGCACTTTTCAGTATGACCCAAACTCTTTGAGAAGTGTTTTGGATACCCTCTTAAAAGTGTTCTTCAATCATTTGGTGTCACATTTTGAATTTAGAATGTTTTGATTTGAATTCAGTTATGTGTCCCATGTTGTCAATCATTTTTTTCAATAGTGGCATTTGGAGATTCATTGGTTGCTCGAATTGTTGGTGAAGTCTTCTATTGTGATCTTTGTGATTCCTATATGATGTTGTAATGTGCATTCATACTTGTAAAAAAATCTATCTTGGCTTAAATTGAATCCTTTTTCTAAGGATCTCTAGGTAGGGCATTACATATGGTATTAGAGCCCATGTTCAAATATTGGGATCTTTGTGTATATGTTGCCGATATGGTTTTTGTTGCATTGTCTGAGTGCAAGTGTCTTGGTGAGAACTCATGAGCCTTTTTACTTTGGTGACTACTTGGGATGGACTTTCTTGTCCAGTAGATGAGACTAGATCAATGTGAGGAGAAGGAAGTGAGTCTTCCTAGTTTTGTAGGTAGAATCGATGTGCCTTCTTTAGTTGGTTTCTTGTGTGACCCTTTTTGGATGGAACCACTTATTAGTGTCCATGTGTTGGCTTGAGTGCCTCTTTTGCTTCTCCTTGTGGAGTAAGGTGCATTTTTTCCCTATTTTCTCCTAATTGTAAGTAAATAAATGAATCTTACTTATGATTAGATGAATGTTTTGTCATTATAGTAATGAAATGGTTCCCTTCATTCAAAAATGAGTGTTTGTTGTGAATCATTGCAAAGAAGTAGGTTTTGCATTATATCCTTGGGTGATTGCTCCATAAGCTTATGTAAATTGTATTAAAATTTATGGTTATCTAAATTTTGCATTGCATGGAAAAAAATAAAGGAAATTATTGTAGTCTACATATGCATGAAGTTATTGATAGTTTATTGTTTGGTGTGTGTGAGTGTGTTATCTAACACTACTAGGATAATGTATTCCTTAGCATTGTGTGGTGATCTATCCCTCTTGTGTGACTATTCCTAGTCATCACATGTAATGTGATTTTTTTTATGCCTTATTTTATTTTCCTAGAGGTACTTTCCTCATGTTGTTGGGAAAGCATTGGTTTTCAGTACTTTTCCTCTCTTGGAGTAGTCATCAAATTTTATCTATCACTCTCTTTGTGGCTATTGTCACACTTGAACTATTGTTAAAATGAGATCTTTTGTGATTTTCTGTTGAAGTTGACAATTCTCCCATTTAGGCTTTTGATTATGTTTCTTGATGACTATTCTGAATGTGTTATAGTTGTTGCCCAATTGTGTGTTGTGACTCTATCATGTTCATCTCGAAGCTCTAGTAGTATGTACAAGGGATAATATCATAGACAACATGCTAGTGTGCTTGAAGTAGATGTAAACTTAAATAAATTGGATGGTTTAAATGGTGATTAAACTTAATGTTGTTCTGGAAAGAAAATTGAAAAGCTATGTACTTGTCTTATGGTAAGTGACTCTTGAACCCTTGCTTTGAAAATTGTTTAGTTTCATTGTGCATTAGCACTTATGTTATGTTTAACTAATGAAATTATGAAAGATAAGTAATGATGGTTTTAGTGTGTGAACTACCTTTCATTCCATGTCTTATGTTGTTTTGGTCTTGTGTGCTCTCTGGTTGTTTTGGATGTTTCATCTATTGCTTGTCTTGGTAACCAAGACAATCTAAGTTTCCTATGATGTTTTATCTTGAGTGGTGATTAAAACTCTTAGATTTTAGGACTCTCTTAGCTCCATCATGTCATATTCCTTGTCCATATCTTTTTTATTCTTTTCAAATGGAGTCAATCAGAGTCCAGATGTGAAAGTTATGGCCTTTGGAGTGAAGGCAATTTTTGTGTTGATTTGGAATTTCATGTGACAAACTGGTGATCATGCACTTCCTCACCTAGTTCATTGTACTTTCTCACCTAGGTTGATGGGAAAATTCATGTGAGACTATGCTAATGCAAGATTTTTCCTAGGAAACATCAAGCATCTCATTCACACTTTTAGAGTTGTTGAATGAGGTTCTGAGTACCCTTTATCAAGTAGAGGCTTATTCAATCATGGCATATCACATTTATGGTCATTAGAGAAGATTAACCCTTCATGATATTCTTAGGGAGGTGTTAACAAATCTTCATAACCTACTAGGTACTTTTTGGGATTTGTGCTTGGTTTTTGTGTTTCCTATAACAATGACCCACCCTTGTGAGGTGAAGTGTGGTTTGTAAGTGTTCCTTGTTTCAAGTGGATGTTGCCTTGTTGTTTGAGAGTGACTCAGTCTTTTGGTGAGTCTAGATATGCCTTTTAGATGTTGACTCTAGTGCATATTTGTATCCTTTTCTCTCTTGAGGAAGTAGGCTAGCATGGTTATGCTATTAGCCTAGTTAGTGTCGGTTGAGTATTTGGATGGTTGGTGGAATTGCGAAATTCCCTAATGCATCTTGGGCTAATTTAGTGCAGAGGTTGAGAGAGACTCCCTCGCTGTCCTAATGCTCTGTAGTTTCTTTCTTCCTAAGCTTATTTCTTCAAGGGGATTTTCTTAGTCAAGTTTTCTCATTGACCATTGACTTGAGGCTGAAGATTTAGTTTAGTGGTAGGTTGGGTGTTGATGGGGACACAACCCTTGAATAGAATGGATACAATAGGAAAGGGAAAATTGTATTAACTGTGTAAATATGCTATTACATTTAGTACAGAGAAAATAGACTTCAAAAAATGCCCTAAGGGCTTACAATAGTATAATTCTGGAGATAATTTCTCCTTTTAGTACCTCCTCTCAAACTCCACTCCGAACTTCCTTTTACAATGCTAGAAATGTTCTTAAATAGACCCTGGAGGGTTAAGGATTAGGAATACATTCTAGAAAGTGCTAGTTGGCATCCACCGACCAAATAGAAGGCTCTAGAAGTCACATTAGAAGTCGGCACAAAATTAGAAGAATCCAAAAATGGTAATCGAACTTCTAGGAGGCATAACTTTTGAACCGTAGCTCTGATTGACAAACCGTTTACATTTCCAGAAAACTCTCAAAGCACTCTATGGCCCTATGGACAAGCTTCACTTGTCCCCCATGTTTTTGCCCTATTCAAGGTCATTTAATGCCCCTAACCTGACTTTGAAGCATTCTTAGGACGTCTCAAAAAATTGAAAAATTGCAATAACTTTCAAACCATGGGGCCTTTCAACCTGATTCTTTTTCTGGAATTCTCTAAATTACAATTACAATCTTTTGAAAATTTTACACCTTCTAGTTCACAAAAATGATGGCTCAATTACATACTCCTATTTTTTTGACATTTACATGTATCCAAGGTGTTCAAATACTCTATCCTAGAACACTGATAGTGGAACTATGAGAGTTGGAACCTTTATTTGACCCAAATGGGTATCTAGAAATTAAAACACATGAAACAGAAACGAAGACTAAGTACATTTTTTTGGTTGATGTAGGATTGCCCTTATACCTCTGGATGCTCCTACATCAAACACCCAGGGTAGATTGAAAAGTGACCCTGTCACTTTATGAATGGTAGAGGAAATCCCAAATGGGAAACCTCAGCTGCTGAAATCCAAGTTGAGTCCTCTATTTGCCATCCTTTCCACTTGACCAAATACTCTTCATACTGCCTATTTTTGGTACTCCTACCCACACAACTATACAGAATCTCCTCTATCTCCTCCTTCTTAGAAGCAAGAATTGGACATGGCTCTAACATTAGCTCCTCATCTGCACCATCATCATGATACTCTATTAAGTCTGTAATGTTGAAAATAGGAAAAAAGTGAATTCCATCTAGCAAGTCCACCTCATATGCATTTCCTGAGTCATGTTTCTTCAAAATTTTGTAGGGACCAAATTTCTTCATTTTTAGCTTGTTGTAAGTACCGGATGGAAATCTTTCTTTTCGTATGTGTACCATGACTAGATCCCCCACTTGGAATTCCTTGTGTCTTCTCCTTTGATCAGCCCTAGTTTTATACTCTTGATTCATCTTGGTAATGTGTGCCTGAACCTCCTCATGTAGACGCTTGATATGTTCAGAAAATTCTTCAGCTTTAGCAATTGTCCTCTCCCCTTGCTCTATCTTCCTCAACTCCGGTGCAGTCCTTGGGCTACTTCCATATACAATTTGGAATGGTTATCTACTAGTACTCCTATTTACAGAGTTATTGTAAGCAAACTCCACTTGTGGTAGAATCAAATCCCATCCCTTGGGCTTATCCCCAACTAAACATCTCATTAAATTTCCCAGACTTCTATTTACCCGTCAGTTTCTGGGTGATGTGTGGAACTGAATTTCAAGTCTATTCTCAACTTCTTCCGCAATGTTCTCCAGAAATACCCTACAAGTTTAGTATCTCTATTAGAAAGTATACTCCTTGGAAGACCATGTAGTCTTACCACCTCTCTAAAAAAAAAGTCTGCAATATGGACAGCATCATGAGCTTTGTGGCATGGAATGAAATGTGCCATTTTAGAGAACCTATCAACCAGCACAAATACTGAGCCATTACCCCTTTGTGTCCTCAACAATTCGAGAACAAAATCCATACTTATGTCCTCCCATGGCTTTGCTGGAATAGGCAATGGCTGATATAGTCCAGTATTGTGACTAAATCCCTTGGCAACTTGATAAATCAAACAACTCTGTAAAAACGTCTTCACATCCTATGAAATTTAAGGCCAAAAATAATGTTCTCTAAGAATGGAAATGGTCTTATCTTGATAAAAATGTCCTGCCATCCCTCCACTATGTTTCTCCTTAATCAGATTTTCCCTCATGGAACTCCTTGGAATGCATAATTGATTGCCCTTGAATCACATACCATCCTGAATAAGATAGTCTAACCACTTAGTTCTGTCTACAACAATAGGCTCCTTACAAGCTTTCCATGCTTCAGCAAAATCAGGATCCTCAGGGTATAGATTCTTGAGTTCATCAAACCCAACTACTTCAACTTACATTACTATAAGCAACAGTTGTATCCTACTTAGTGCATCTACAACCCTATTAGATTTTTCACTTCTATACTTCAACACAAATGTATAGCTCTGCAAGAACTCTACCCACTTCATATGCCTCTGATTCAATTTACCTTGGCTATTTAAGTACTATAATGCCTGATGATTAGTATACAAAACAAATTCCTTTGGCAGTAAATAATGCCTTCATTTCTTTAAGGCATTGCATAGAACTCTTGATCATAAACATAATACTTCTTTTTTGCATCATTCAATTTTTCACTAAAATATGCAATAGGCTTACCTTCTTGGCTTAATACAGCCCCAATAGCACTGCCACTAGCATCACAATCCACCTAGAACACCTTTCTAAAATCTAGATGTGCCAACACAGGTTGTTCTATCACCTTCTTCTTTAGCAATTCAAAACTTCTCACAGCTGCCATAGTCCATTTGAACTCTTTTGTAACCCCTCTTATTGTGTCAGTGAGGGGTGCACATATGCCACTAAAATTCTTAATGAACTTCCTGTAAAAACTAACTAGACCATGAAATGATCTTACCTCAGTAGCAGACCTTGGAGTAGGCCATTCCAAGATGGATTTTACCTTCTCTGGATCCATTTTGAGACCTTTAGGTGATATAACAAACCCCAAGTAGACTAATTCCCTTTTTGCAAAGATACACTTCTTCAGATTAATTAACAGTTTCTATTCCCTTAACCTTTCAAGGACACTACGAATATGCAATAAATGTTCTTCCAAAGTCTTGCTAAAAATTAAAATATCATCCAAATAGACAATAACAAATTTTCCCAAAAACTTCTTAAGTACCTCATTCATAAGCCGCATGAAGGTGCTTGGGGCATTCGTCAAACCAAAGGGCATGACTAACCACTCATAAAGACCCTCCTTGGACTTGAAGACTATTTTCCACTCATCTCCTTCTCGTATCCATATCTAGTGAAAGCCACTCTTGAGATCTATCTTTGTGAAGTATTGAACTCCACTCAAGCAGTCCATAAGATCATCCATTCTTGGCAAAGGAAATCAATACTTGATGGTTATCCTATTTATAGCTTGAGATTATGTACACATCCTCCACTCTCCATCCTTCTTTGTTGTGAGTACTGTAGGTACTGCACATGGACTGAGGCTCTCCCAAATCAAGCCGTTGCTCAATAGCTCCTGAACCTGTCTATTTAGCTCCTCAATTTTAGTAGGATTCATCCTATGAGTAGCCTTGTTAGGAAAATAGCTCTTGGGATTAAATCTATCTGATGACTAATTTTCCTTATCAGTGGCAATCCTTCTAGAACATTATCTGAGATGATATCTCCAAACTCACCTAGTAAATCTAAAACTTCAAGTGGTATTTCAATACTACCTTCTTTATCTTTCCTAGGAATCAAAGCATAGCACATACGTTGATGTTTCATGCCATCTAAAATCTTCCTTCCATCAACAAGAAAAATCCTATCACTGCTACATACCTTTTCACCTTCCTTTTTCATGGGCTTCAGTTTGTGGCAAACTCCATCCTTTGTTAGAGAGTATGTGTTTGCATAACCATCATGTACTGCATGCCTATCAAACTGCCATGGTCTTCCCAACAATAGATGGCAAACATCCATTGGAATAACATCATAGAGAACTTCATCATGGTAACTCCCAATTTTGAATTTCACTAAACATTGTTCACTTACCAGGACCTTATGATCATCTTTCACCCAAGCAATCTAACAGGGCTAGGGGTGTTTCTCCCTCGAGCTTCAACTTAGAGACCATTTCCTTTGATACCAAGTTATTAGTGCTACCACCATCAATGATTACATCACAACATTTATCTTCACACTTGCATCTAGTACAGAACAAACTCCTCACCACTTAGTAGGACCCTTTCATTTACTAAAGTCTCTCATCTTTCTGCATCCTCTAAATGTGATTATTGTGCATCCTCATCCACATGAGCAACCCTAGCTTGACCCTCAGCTCTCCTATCTATCCTTCCTTGTCATTGAGTGCATTCATAGGCACAATGACCTTCTTCATTGCAATGGAAATAGGTACCACAAAAGCCTCCTCTTCCTTGTCCACACCCTCTACCTCTTCCTCTCTGATTTCCAAAGTCTTGATCACGGGAGCGGTTGAAACCCTTGTTCCTCTGGTTCCTGCTAGTACCCACATCTTCATTTTTCTTTTGGGTTTCATTTCGACCTCCAAATGACCTACCACTACCCCTTCCTCCTTGACCACACCCTCTTTGTCTCCCTTCAAACCTCTTATTTAGCTTGTCTTGAACTTGTAGGCAAACTGGTATGCCTCTTCAATGCTTGTCATTCTTACTAGACTTAATTCCTCTTGGATGCTAGGTCGCAACCCACTGATATAACGAGAAACCTTCTCCTTATTTGCTTCTGCATGCCCTGCTCTAATCAGAAGCTGATAAAAATCCTCTGTATATGCCTAGACTGATTTTTTTGCTTGCTTTAACCCATGAATCTTCTTAAACAAAGTAAGCTTGTAGTCTACAGGAATGAACTGCTTCTTTAGTTTGTCCACCATGCGATCCCACCTTGTGATCTTATCCTTTCCTCTTCTATTTCTTTCCAATTGAACCTCTTGCCACAAGATTTTGTCATTTCCTTTTAGTTTGGCCTTTTCAAACTTAACCCTATGTGGGTCCTTGATATCTTCATATTCAAAGTACTCTTCCAGTTCATTGATCCAATTGATCAACTCATCTGGTTTCAAATTTCCTAAATATACACCCACATCAGTTGTAGGTCTTTTCCCAAACTTAGTAATGGCCCTAAAAAGCATTTCCTCTGCCTAATTCATAAATTCCCCATCAAATTCCCCTTCTGGTCTAATTTCTTCTTCTTCATTGTTATCCTCACTTTCGTCACCTGCAGCAACATTTGTTCCTCTACGGAGCCCCTCCTGCAATGCTTGTACCTGCCTTTGGAGGAGTCTAACCTCCTCAAGATTAATAGCTCTGACCCTTCCACCATGCTCTCTCATGGAGGCTTCTTTTTAACTCAAAACCTCAACCACACAATCGTGGTGCAAACTACCTCATAGTCGGCACTCTATCTACACACTCAGGAAAACCTGCTCTGATACCACTTGATGGGGACACAACCCTAGCACATAATGGACACAACAGGAAAGAGAAAATTGTATTAACTGTGTAAATATGCTATTACATTTAGTACAGAGAAAATAGACTTCAAAACATTCCCTAAGGGCTTACAATAGTATAAGTCTAGAGATAATTTCTCCTTTTAGTACCTCCTCTCAAACTCCACTCTGAACTACGTTTTACAATGCTAGAAATGTTCTTAAATAGACCCTGGAGGGTTAAGGATTAGGAAAACATTCTAGAAAGTGCTAGTTGGCATCCACCGACCAAATAGAAGGCTCTAGAAGTTACATTAGAAGTCGGCACAAAATTAGAAGAATCCAAAAACGGTAACCGAACTTCTTAGAGGCATAACTTTTGAACCGTAGCTCCAATTGACGAACCGTTTACATTTATGGAAAGCTCTCAAAGTGCTCTATAGCCCTATGGACAAGCTTCACTTGTCCCCCATTTTTGGCCCTATTTAAGTTCATTTAATGCAACTAAACTAACTTTAAAGCATTCTTAGGAGGTCTCCAAAAATCAAAAAATTGCAATAACTTTCAAACTGTAGGGCCCTTCAACCTGATTCCTTTTCTGAAATGCGCTAAATTACAATTACAATCTTCTGACCAATTTACACCTTCTAGTTCACCAAAATGATGGCTCAATTACATACTCCTATTTTTTTGGCATTTACACGCATCCCAAGGTGTTCAAATACTCTATCCTAGAACACTGATAGTGGAAATGTGAGAGTCAGAACCTTTATTTGACCCAAATGGGTATCTAAAAATGAAAACACATGAAACAAAAACTAAGTCTAAGTACATTTTTTTGGTTGACACAGGATTGCCCTTATACCTCTGGATGCTCCTACATCAGGTGTGGTATCCCCAGCATGGTGCTAGAGGGACATGGTATCGTTGGACACATGTTACCACCTTGTGAGTTGGTATGAAAATTTTACCTGATTGTGTCCACTGACAAAATTCTTAGCAACCTTGTGGAAAGGTGATATTTTGTTTGGTTGGGTTATGTAACCTGAGTTTCTAGTGATAGTTGAGCTTTTGTATCATAGAGACTAAGTACTCCTATGCTTGGTGGTTAGTCTGAGTATCCTTTGGAGTGTGTAATTTTGTTAAGTAAACCACCATCCTCTATGTTTGAAGGAGGAATTTACGTGGACTCAAGGATCCTCATGTGTGACATGATAGTGTTCTTGGGTATTGGGATGGTTTTTCCCCATGATTCTAATGCTTGTTGTAAGTGCATTGTGTTTTGACCTTGGCTTTGTGGTCTTGTGGTAGGTGCATGTTGTAATTGAGCACTTGTTGATGAGGTAGAGTGTATTTTTCCTTACCTTGTATTGTTGACTTTTTGCCTAGATGGGTATTCCTAATGCATAAGAGGTTCCTTGTTGGGTGAACTTGTGTCTTTGTGACACCAATTCTCTTGTGGTTGACCTATTTGGGGGTTAACAAGATGTTTTGAGAATGTGGGAGTGACTTGGTTGGACTTGTGAAGGAGTCAATGAGTCATCCCTATGGCTTAATTTTGATTTTTTTCTTGGTGTGTTTTGGTCTCTATTCTTGGTTTGCAATCTTCTAGGAGTAAGCCTAGTCTTTGGGGGGACGATGTAGTGCCCCTCCCATTTGAATTTTGTAAGTCATCCTGATGGATGCAACCTTGTTGATTTTTGATTGTGATGGATCATGATTGTGACCATGAGTGGTCTACACCATTGAGGTGATTGGATTTATGTTATTGTATCTATTGCTTCGATTATGCTTTGACTAATTTATGAGATTATGATGTGATTTATTTGTTCACTGAGGTTTGTACTATTGGTTACCAGGATCAATGTCATATCATGATGTTGTTCTATGATTACCCTGAGATGTGTGCAAAGATTGCACCCTGTACTATTACCATGCTACATTAGACTAGGTTTTTGTAGTAGTGGTTAGTCATGTTTATGACTGTGTTTGCTTATGTGTTTTAAGTGCCTTTTTGTTTTCTTTAAAAAATCATTATTAAATGCTTAAATACTTAGAAATGGTTTTTCCATGTTGGATTCATTGGTTATATGTTGCAGATATTTACTTATTATGTTTTGATCTAAGAGATATTTGCTACTTATGTTATGTTTTACATTTCAGATGACCTGAGGGTCAGATGTTATACCTTGATTTTAGTATCATAGATGTTAGATACCATGTTGTTAAGTTGATCATATTTCATGATGATGCCATTTTGAGATGACAGTGTGTTTTATGATGATACCTAGTTATCCGATATTTGGACATATCTTTGATTATGTTATGTGATGGATTTAATGCTATGGTTATTTACTTCATTCCTACATTGTTATGCTTTATGAAAATGTGAGTGATGTAAATATATTATTTTAATATAATTAAATAAATGGTTAAATTAGATAATTTAATGCATTTATTGCTTATGCTATGTTATTATATGCAATTGCACATGATCATGTTGTTTAGTGTGTAGGATTTATATCCCTGGCAGTGGCACATGGAGTTAGTAGTTCAACCATTCATATTTTACCAATGTCATCCCTGTATGGTTGACATATCCTTATTTTAATTGTTTAATTAAAGCTTTCAGTGATTTTTTTATCTGAACTCATTTGCATTATGTGATTAGACTAATAAGTGTGTTTATGCATTTAGAGGTTCGCATTATCGTGAAAGTTGTTAATGAAATTTCTATGTTTTTGGGTTTTTGAGTTTTTTAATTAATTTAATTTAATATGTGGCATCTTTTCCATAGATGAATTTCTATTTCTAGGAATAGCCTATTTTCATTTGGGTCAATTTTAGGTTTAACTAGGTTGGTAGGTTATTTGCCCTAATTGATTATTCACTCAAAAATTGAATAAGTATCCAAAAAGGAATTTAATACTTGACTTCTCACTTTTGAATTAGAAAGTTTGAGAGTAAAACCCAAAATTCTCTTTATGAGGATTTAATATTTTGTTCATTGTGGTAGCTATGGGTGTGGAATTGCTATGAGGTTGGGCTCATTGGATCTAGCTCGAGGAGATGTTGGATTGCTACAATTTTCAGCTACTTCTACGGGCATTTTATTTTATGGTTCAGATTCCTATTTTGCCCTTTTGGCTATAAGGTAGGGCTCTCTCATTTTATTTTTTCAGCTCTGTTTCTTCTTCTATTTTTTATAGTCATTTGTTAGGAGGCTGAAAACTAGTGTTCCCCTACATTTCTATATGCTAGGTCTACCCGATTGGGCAGGTATGAGCATTTCTCTATTTTTGAGGATGAGGGTTTGGGGTTTTGTGTCATTATGCTAGCCATTTTTGCATATGATTATCAAACTTGATTATTTTTGGATTTTTGGAGTTTTTGCCTCGATTTGTGTATCACCTTGTTGGTCATGGACGTGGATCTTTCGTTTGGATATCAATCAAACCATTATTTCACTATTATGTTGCATTGGGATGTGTGCCACATTTATACTCCTAATGTTATGTTTGGTTGAATGATTTTATACATGTGGTTATGGTTTCTTCTAGACCTTTGTTCTTGTTTTGTGGACACTAGGATTCACGTGGAACTCATACTCCCAAATTGAGGCCAGTTGAGTAAGTTCATGATGTTCGGTCTTATTGCATCATTGGGATCAATGTAGAATCCATACTCTTGGATTAAGGCCATTTGAGTAATTTTGTGATGTATGGTTTTATTGTTCATTGGGATTCATGTAGAATCTGTCCACCTAAGTTGTTTTTTGTTGAGTGATATTTTGCATTATTTTCTTAACTAGTCCTTGTGTTATGATCTTCATGATGGTGGTGTGCCACACACAAGTACGTGTGTGTACATTTGTTGGGTGACTTGTGAGGCCTAATCCTTTGTGGTACTTCTAGAAGTTATGATCATTGTGGTTGGGTTGGGAATATGCATGCCCATAGGCACTTGTCATAGGATGAGCATGGGTAGAGTAGGGTAGCATATGGAGGGGGCTTCTATCTCCATAGCTCGATGTCTATTTCCTAAGGGTTGGGATGTAGAAGCTTTGTAATCAAGTGATAATGTATGAGTGTTAATAAAACATAAAGATAATAAAAAAGATTCAGGATGTGCTCATTCCATTGGGAAGTGAAGAGCTGCCAATACCAACTTGAGCTTTTCAATGCCAAGTGACTCTCCATGATTTCAGCCCCTACTTAGTAACCTATTAAGTGTCTAATTAGGACCTATACTTCTTGCATTTTCTTAGGTTCTTGGTTACAGCCATCATACTATTTGGCATGATTGTTAGCCATGATTATTGTGCTTTATATGTGTTTTTGGTTGGATCATTATCTCCATCAGCACGATGGGTGTGGACCTATGGGTGCCACATGGCTGGGAGGCATAGCTACGCATACCACTACTAGGGACTAATGTATAGAGATGGTCTTTTATCCTACTGTGACCATTTCTTGATGTTTTCACTTGATACTTCGAGTTCTAGAGTATGTTTTTTTGCAATTTATATTTTCATTAGATGCTTGGATATCATGTTTAGATGAGGCTAGTATATTTGATGCATTCCTATATTATGATGTTTAGCATATGGTTAGATGATGTGAATTACTTCATTGGCATATTTATTGCTTATTGGTTTAGCATGTTAGACTTCCTTATTATGATGATTAGAATGTGATAGGTGATTTTATCTACTTGTAGGATTATCTTATGCTTTAGTACAGGCATGTTAGATGTCACATGTCCAATAGAGATCTATCATACAATCCCTAATTGTATCATACGTCTCTTAGAGAAATGTTGTGCGATACCTTCCAATATCTCATCCCCATTGAAGAATTATTGTACAATATTTGAGAAGTATCACACACCCTTGAGAGATGTGTTGCCCAATCCCTAAAAGTGTCACCTTTTTTCTTTAGAAATGTCATGCAATACTGGAAAGTATCGCCCAATGCTAATTAAAGGTATCACCTAGTATTTGCAAAAACCTGTACAGGCTGACAATAAGCACTTTTTGATATGACCTAAACTTTTTGGGAAGTGTTTTTGGTACCCTATTCGGTGTTCTTCAATCCTTCAGAGTCACATTTTGAATTCAGAATGTTTTGATTCGTCAGATGTTTTGTCCAGTAGTGGCATTTTCAGATTTATTGGTTGCTAGGATTGTTGTTGAAGTCTTCCATTATGATCTTTATGATTCCTATATGATGTTTTCATGTGCATTGATACCTATTAAAAAAAAAATCTTGGCTTGAATTGTATCCTTATTCCAAGGATCTCCGAGTAGGGCATTACATTACTTCAATGTCTGTCTCATGGCCTCAAATTCACTCTTTGTCATTTCAGCCTTAGATAATGCCTTCTTCATGATTAACTCAACCTTATTGTGAGATGCCTTCTTCAAGGTTGCTTGATGAGCATGTTGAATGATCTCATCAAATGTGCCAAATCTATACTTAGATTTGTCTTTGTCAAAATTAAACAATAAATCAATGTAGGCAACTACAACATCATCACTCAACTCATAGCTCAAAGGATCCAAAAATGTCTCTTGAGGTTCTATTGGTTGAATGTATGTATAATCTATATCAACTAGAATATATATGTCTTCTTTGAACCTATCCACAATTGTAGGTGAGATCCTAAATGCTTGTTTCATCTCATTTTGGAATGTTCTCATTATCAAAGTACCATTGTCTAATATCTTATCTATTGGCTACCTTCTACATACTTTTGATATATTTTACCAAACAAATTTTGTGGAATAATGATGAAATACCTCTTTCCAAAAATAGAGTTTCTTCAAAATTTCTCTAACAAGTCACTTCTGAATGCTCTTCCCTTCAAATGTGTTCATAATGAAGTAAAATTCAATTATGTACTCCATTTAGCCATCAACTTGAGCTTGCATTAATTGCATACTTCATAAATATGAAAAAGTTGTTACTTGCATTCTTCAATCAGATAACTTCTCAAACTTATTTATCTGATCTTTAAGTGTCACTTGAGGTTTACTATAGCCTCCTTCCATTATGATAAACATCCTCAAAACTTTGCATCACAAAATTCTTTGCAAAAACTTACTTTTTATCTTGTGTTATAGAATTAGCCTTTACTGTAATACTAGTAACTCTAAATTTCATCATAACTTTTTTAGATAAGCTCCAAATAACAAGCAAGCTTGGGTACCATCTAAACACAACTGGATACATTTTTTACCAACTTGGCTACCTATAATTCATTCTTTGATTAAAGTTCTCAAATTCTAATGTTGTGAACAAGCTTAATTCAACTTAATTGAATCAAATGAGCAACAACTAACTTCAATATTTCTGTCCTATCATCATCTAAATTTTCTTTGGAGATATTTTTTCATTCATGAATTCTTCACTAAGTTCTTCCTAAAGTTCACTTACAATGTTTCTTTGTTCTTAATTGTTAGATCTAGAGTTCCTTTCATGGTTCCTTCTATCATTCCTTTTGTTTCTAAAGTTTCTTCCATTATTTCTTCTATCTCTAAAGTTTCTATCCATTCTACTATACTTAATTGTGTGTTCAAAGTTGTTACATAACCGACATATAGGTACTGTGCTTCTAGGATTCATATTATCATTAGGTGCATGCTAATTTAGAGAAATGTATCCTAAGTTGTTACACTTATAACACACAACCTGTCTTCGATCTTCATAAGATCTTCTTTCTCTCAATGTCCTTTCATTAGATCTTATTCTATCTATAGGGTTAGCATTTCTAGACATTCTACTATTTCTTCTATCATTATAATACTTAGGTTTCCTACAATCAATTGCATTATGAATCATACCATGACAATTATGACAGTAAAATTCCTTAACATGATTAAATGACTTATTAGCTTAGTCTCTTTTTATATAACCTATTTCATTATATAAAAAGTACTTACCTCTAAATTCATACTTGGTTGACTTGGGAGTATCCACTTGCTTTGGTTCATCCAAGATTTCAAATTCTTTGTTTTGCTCAACTTCTTTAGGGTTTCTCAAAAGATTGACTATATTCAATCTTATCATCAAATTTGTCTTTTTCTTTTGGATCTAATCTAATCTTAGGATTCTTTGTAGACATGTTAATTAGATAACCAAGACCAATCTTGTCATAAGAAGGTCTTTGTATAGACATAGAATCATCAAGCTTTTCTTTGCTAGAATAGAGCTTCTCATGCTGATGTTTGCACTGTATCAATTCACCTTTTACAATAGTATTGTACTTATGGAGTTCTTCAAGATATTCTTTCAATGTTTCATACTCAGATGTATTCTTTACCAGATTTGCTCTTAGATCTCCATTTTTATTCTTCAAATCAGATTCAATTTTTCTAAGATCATTTCTCAAAGTCAACTTTAGATTTTTAATCCTCAACTCATGGTTCAAGATCTTGTACTTGATCTTCAACTTTGAATAGTCATGATCATTAGCTTTAGATTTGGTAGATTCAGGTTTGGATTTTAAATGTTCAATCTTTTTCTTCAACTGACCAAAGTATACTCTAGAGACTTCATATTTGTCCTTCAGCTTATCTCTTTGTTCAGTAAGGGGATTAATTTGTTCAAGAGCTTCTTTAAGGTTCTTCATGAACCATTCCATATCCATATGGATCTTACTTAAGCTATTAAGCCTCTTCAAAGTAACTATTCTTTGATACCAATAGTTAGGAATAGGGGTTACTGAGAGGGGGGGTGAATTAGTAATCTACAAATTTTAATTGCCAGTTGGATATTATTACTTACTTTAAACCATACATTGAAAAGTAATAGAGTAATGTTGAATAGTAATAGTAACAATGCACAAAGATAACTCATAAAGCCATATTTTGTTACCTAGGGAAAACCTCGGTGGGAATGATACCCACTAGACAATATACTAGTGTATAAGTTCCTTTTTAGAGGATGGACACTGTTAGGAATAAATGAGAAAATTCAGTATAACAATCTCTATTAGGAGACTTTGAATCCCTGTTAGGCTATTCCAACCCTCTTAGGAGTTGTGCCAACCTTATTAGGAGTTGTAGTATAATATATGCAAGATGAGCCCACTACCCAAACATGCAATTTCAACTACAAGAAGAGCTCACTACTCAAACAAGTAATTTACTGTTACTTTCCTTCCTTATCTAATCTCTAATCTTCAGCTTGATCTTGGATCACTAGATAGCTCATATAAAACTTCACATATATTGCTTTCACAAAAGTTCACTCACTTAGCAATAACATAAACTCACAAGTTCGCACACTTCTTAGTGCGGGAAATAATTTGCATAAATACCATGCCTTTACATAAATTACTACTAGGTTTACTAAGATCATGATTCATTTTTCCAAGTTAGAGTAAACATCTGGGATGTTGGTCCTAATTGGAGAAGTAATTGTTTTGCAACCAAAACAATTCTTTCCTTCAATTTTGTTGTCTTGTTTCTTCAAAACATGATTATCTATGTTCCATACAATTTGTACAAACTTTTGACATTATACATGTCATCATCAACATGTATATTATCTCCATGTAACTTCTCTTTTCATAATATGATGTCTACAACATGTTATTAACAAAATAATACACTATTGTAAACCAAATTCTATACTTAGACAATTTTCTCATAACCAAACACTAAGTATCTTTATTTTTGAGGTTTATTGTCAGCATGTACATCATTTGTTACCATAAATGACAAAAATTACATATCACAATTAGCCAATTTTCAACACTTCAAAGTTATTGGATTTGAATGGCTATGCCAACTTAGATAGCCTTCCAGAGTCATTTGGTCAATTCAAGTGTTTGAAATATCTCGACATTGGTGGTTGCCAAAATTTGAGGATGCTTAATGGTGGTTTCAAGGCCTTAAATTCACTCATCAAACTAGATGCACAATATTGTGAATCATTAAATGAAGAGGCAATGGACGTCTTAGCAGAGATAAAAAGTTTGTTGTTCCTAAAGATAGATGGATAGCCATCATTATTTCAATAGTGGACACAAATAGAACAACACTACCCTTTGATCATTGGTCACACTTATGTGAGTATGAACAAAAAGATATGGTGTGGTTATGAATATTATCTCCCTTGTTTAATTATTTAGCTTGAAAGACATTTTTGTGAATTTAATTGTTATTCTCATATTCCATTGTTGGTTCTACTAGGATGATGATGATGGAGAATTCTTGCACACTATTGAGAACACTCTATTTTATGTTTGAGAGCTTGTGAAAAGTTTTGATAGGTGGGAGGATGGAAAGGGAATAGGTTACTACCAAGTTCTAGAGTTTTCTATGAAAAATACTGACATCATGAGTAAATGGGTACTAAATTTGTATAGGATGGGCTCAAATGATGGAGTTTCTAGGCTTGGAAACCTTTTGCATATTGAAAAAACAAAATATTTAAGAAAGAAATCAAAAAAAGAATTTTATAGCATGAATTTGAGACACTCATTTGATAAATTATTTAAGCTAAATTAAAGAAAGAGCTTCAATGACTTGTATATAGGCCAACCATTTTAGAAAATGTTTGAAGCAAAAGCACAACCAAAAAACAAGGGTTGTTAAGGCTCTAAAAAATCCAAAATTCCTTCCTCAATATTGTAGTAAGTTCACAAAGAAATAAACCTCTTTTCCTTGGCCCTCAACCTATACACAAGTGAGCATAAAATCATTCATCAATACAATTATACCCTAGCAAAACCATAAATAAAAATAAAGGACAAAATTAAAACATCTAAAACATTGCTAAACAAAAAAGTAAACTACTTTAGTTTGGTTTTTAAAATTGAATCTTATATCAAAATCTGAAGAGCATGTCATTGTCAAAAATGGAAAACACAGAATTGTAGACACAATAAATATTGAATAGATTTAGTACTAAAAAAACTAAAACTAAAATATAGCCAAATATTGTTGTATACCTAACCAAAAATTATATAAACAATTGTATTTGCCACATATATGCAATAGCATTGTTGGATGTTTGTTGGACAAGTTCCATTTAGACTGCATACTCATCCACCATTAGTGGGATACCTTTTAAAGACATTTTTGGCTAGTTGTATTGTAAAAGAACTTGATGGCTTCACTTTCCATACTTATGTGCCTATGCTATTAGAAAATGGATGATTTAGGGTTATGTAGAAGTGAAACAATCTAATTGTATAATAATAGTTGAGTTTAAATAGTGAGT
Organism: Cupressus sempervirens; assembly: GCA_028749045.1. Taxonomy (NCBI): domain Eukaryota; kingdom Viridiplantae; phylum Streptophyta; class Pinopsida; order Cupressales; family Cupressaceae; genus Cupressus; species Cupressus sempervirens. The sequence goes on along the minus strand of CM053784.1, from coordinate 332,517,755 downwards.
GTTTTTTTCTAGGATTTTTCCCTAAAAGGAATCCCAAAATAAAGAATTGTGTTAAATTGTGAATCTGTAATTTTTTTTCTCTCTATTGATTTTAAGATTCTATTAGCATTATTTCTCTTTTATTAGTTTATCAGTATCAATTATCTTCAAGCATATGTGAAGTGAAAAGTTTATTCAAAAAATGTGGGAATGGGCAAGAAATGTCCCCACCCCATTCTTATTTTACAAAAAATTGGAACATCCTCACTATCCTCATTTTATTTAGGGGCTTCCTAGGTACATTAGGGGGTGACCAGTAATGCCAATTATTTCTAGGAGTAATATATTGAAGCACATTTTAGTTACTCTTCCTTAGTTGATCACTTGATTGGTTAGGATATGCACATAAAAGATTTTAAAAATATTATGAAAATGGTGGTTTCTAGGAAGGTCTATGTGGAAATAGACCAATCATTACTCATGCTTGCAAAATTTGCAAACTACATGGTCCATATCTAAGATGTATTCATCTTATTTCATACATTGTATAACTTTTTCAATATACAAAATTGCATAGAAAATGTTTGCATGCTATAGTCATTAGACTACCAAATATAATTTAACTCATAGTTGGTAAGAAATATCATTATTATTATACAAAAATGCATCAATCCTACCCAATATAGATAATTCATAGACCAATCTCATCTATTGGTATCCTAGCTGAGGTCAAACTGGAACATACCTAATTATCTTTTTACCTTACTATTAACAAGCTAAATAATTGGAAGGGACATCTTAATGAGTATTCCAACATTATATGACATCAACAAGTTGATATTTGATAAACAATAGAAAGAGCATACTAGAGATGAAAAGATTCCTAAAAAATTGGGAATCATCTGACTTTAGAAAAAAAAAGAATGACTACTCGTTAAATTTTGATAGATCAACTTTAAAAACATATAACCACCTACAAACTAGTTATAAATTCAAGGCCTTCACTTTAAAAGAGAGGATGTAGAGCTGAAAGGTAGTCTCTTATTTAGAAAAGTGATAAATTTGTTAACTTTCTTTTTCTTTGACAACTACAAATTTTGTAACTCTTTGTCATAAATAGTTTTTTGTTTTTTGTGCTACTTTGCAACATCAATTAGATAGTATATTTGGTTCTCAAGTAGAGAGACTCTTGTGGAAACATGTACTTAACATTAAAAAAAATTATGGAACCTTCTTGTGAGGATTTTTAGAAATAGATTTAGATCTAAAACTACTAACATTAATATCTCCAAATGAAGTAACTTACCCTTCAAAACAATATAAAATTTGGTAAAGGCTATTGGATAATGCGCAAATTGCACAGGGTTGTATCAACTCTAATATTGAGGAACATTGGAGAAAATCCTTTTTTTTATGAAACATCACCTTCTAGGTATGCAACTAACCTACAATCCTATCCAACATAGAGATTACTTGATGAAAATCTATTGTGAAAACTATATACCCAATTTTCCTAGCCTACATAGAGCATACTCATAATCCACTTGTATTTATGGTTCTAGCATTGAGAAAAAAAAAATAATGAATTCAATTAATGAAGGCTCTTAATTTTTACAATCATGATGATGGAGATATCTAATCAATCCATATAAATATCCATTTGCAAAAATCTCAAAATATACTACACTCAATGCTTGATCACCCTTTATTATAATTCCTCCACCATAGGTAATAGAGTTCCATACACATCAATCATGGTAATTCATACATCTACACTCAAGTGTAATTTAGATTCCTTATATAGAGGACACAAGATAATAGAGCATTGCATGATCTCCCATTTAAGTCGGTGATCATCTCTTGGAATAATCATACCTTGTCTATTGCAGAGTACATGGTCCTTAATCTAGCCATTCCACTTCAAAGGTATTGATCTTGCATCTAGCTAAAGATATATTTATTGGAATGTACATTTATTATCCTATATTTGTGATAAGACTTTGGAAAATAAACCAATACTGTTGCATATTCAGGTCTGTGATGTTTTAAGAAATCACAGTCCATGCAGTCAACTTTTTATAACTTGTAATGGAAAATATACTTCATCATGTTCACTACTGACAACCAAAAGACTTCACACTATAATTTTGTAACAAAGATCATTCCTAAAATAGATCTCTCCAATCATAAGTGTTGACACTCGGTAATACTTTCAATATCTCTTTCGAGGAAAAACTCATTAGGGTAATACTATCCCACTTTCATAATAAAATTGACCATGCTGAATTCAACAGTTTTTTTTTTGGTCACTTATCCTCTTGCACATACTTATGGCCTATAAATAAAATTTTGAACTGTATAGAGCATTTTCATTTGTACCTTATATAAGCATATTGGAAAATAAGCAATGTGGCATTGCCCTCTGCAAGCATTGCCAAATTATGTATATTATAGAGAAATTTTAGGATGTAAAAGGGAGCCCTTGAAACATGTTTTGACTTCAAATATCCAAAATTCCTTTCTCAAATTTTTAGTAAGTTTGCAAGGAGATAAAAGAAAAGGCAACAAAGTTTTGAATGAAACTTTCTCACAACAATAAGACACCCAAAGAGTTATTCAACAGAAACTTTGCACAATTAGTATCACCATCAGAAGGAAAGATCATCAAACCAAATTTAATAAGCAACTCAAAATCCAAATTTCTTACCTCAAATGGCTCCCATGCACACAAAGTGCATCTAACCAACTCCTCCAGCCAAAAAATAAAATGTGATTGCCGCTTTTTTTCTTTTTTTACAATTTAACCCAATGTGGTCAAACTTTTGACCAAATTTGGAAACCCTAATTTGGTCAAAATTTCAACCAAATCGAGCAAAAAAAAAAAAGAAAAAGAATTCATAGTCCAATATGGCCTTTGGTCAAAAATAAGGGGAAATGTGCTAGTGATTGGATATACCATTCATAACCTTGAAATTTACGAGCAATAATACATTAGAGAGAAGTCTTGTTTGGGAGCCTTAGTACAAGGGCTTGTATACCTTTCCAATTATAGGTATATCAAGGTTCTCCTCATCATCATCACTAGATGCATGACTATCATCATCTTCATCATCTTCATCAGTTACACCAATTAAATCTTCTTCAATCTTATTCTTTGGCACATTATCGATTGCACCAATACCAACATCTTCAATTGTGTTCTTTGTCTTAGGATCATCTTCTTCCATGGGATCATTACCTTCTACTTCAATAGTCACACCTCCATGTTCCACCAGTTCAAAATCCACATTTACTAAAGGACAAAAATCCTTCCCCCTTTCAATGTGATCATGTTGCCTACAATGTCTCTGAGCTATTGTGATTAGAATTTTATGATTCTTTAAACTCTTGCATTTTTTGTGAGGATAATAACATTTTCCATCACTATTTATTTTGAACCATTAATTTTCACTTTATTTTGTTCTTGGTTCATATTTTTAGGTGTGGACTTTCTTCACAAGAAAACATTCAGGCTATAAAATTATATCAAATATAAGCATACAAGCATTAGTAGTATCTTGTATATAATCAATAATAATTAAATAATTAAATATTATTATCTCTTTGGTAAAGATGACATCTAAACAAATCAAATGAATTATATAATATAAATATTGGCATTAATCATGAAACACTAAGGGGTTGGATAAACTTGACTTTCTAACATGCACGACATACAACCAAGGTCTTCTCAAAAAAAGGTAATGATTAAGAAATGCAAACATCACATAAATAGGAGTATCTATAGTAACTCGACATACTTTAATATGTAAGATAATGATGCCTATTTATTTATTAGAAACATTACCAAAGTCCTATATAGCAATGTTATTAGCTTTAATGGTTGAAATATCATCTTTGGTCTCTTTCAATATGTTCATACTAAAAAAATTCAACCCAGAACCATTATCAATTAAGGTCCCATGAATTTGATTTACCATTAATAGTGACAATTAGCATAAGGGAATCATATTGATCTTGAAAATATCTAGGAGGTAAATGATCTTGACTAAGAACGATTTTAGGTGGGATAGGAGTAGCATTCATGCATTGGAAAAAGGAATGCATCTTATCTGTATAGGGAGGTGGAGTTGGAAGAGTAGTTAAAATATTTGCAAGGCTTCATGGTATGTAGGAGAAGTTTGAAGTTTCCAAAGAGAAATCTTGGCTGAAGTATTACATAATTTCTCTGCCATGTCATACTTCTTTCTTATATTTTGAGGGAGATGAAGTGGAGAAGGAAAAATAGTTTCAGAAGGTGGGAGAGAAGTAGGAACAACTAGATTATAAGGTCAAAATTCTAGGATACATCAGTCAAAAAATTATATGTTACTATAAGAATATTTAAAGCCTTGTAATAAATGAAATATGATTAGCACATGATAGAATGCCAATTCATGAAGATTCATAACATAGAATTTTTGTCTTAGTCATCTTTTCCCTAAGAGAAGGAATTGTAAATGATATGGAAAGGAGAATATGATCTATGAAAGTAAGTTTTAAAATCAAATAAGGATAATTTTTCTCACCATGAGTGTTGGGATTAAAGATAGAGTAACTGAGAGGGGGATGAATTAGTTACCAACAAAAAATAATCCACAAATCCCTTAGATGTCTTAAAGATCTACTTACTGCTGATATTCAGTAAACAAATGTTGTAACTTGGTAAATTAAATTATTACTTATCTTCAAGCATTCATGCATGTAACTGAAAACAAAGTGAACACAAGAGACCCTAGATTTAACATGGAAACCTTGTTAGAGGATTTACAAAATGGCCATTAAACCAACTCTATTAAGAGATTTGAAATCATTGCTACAATGGTTAGAAAGCAACAATGAATTGACCTGAACAAGATGCAACTAAATTTGTTGATTACAGGTCTCTATTTTACTTGATTAGATCCTTCTTGATCAAATATAGCTCTGTTGCTCCTCAATGGTCTCTGATCATCCTTCAAATTTGCTTCCACAATAATTAGTCCTCATATCTCATTAATTTTACACTTTCATCTTTCACACTCTTTGAATTCGCAACTTGACCTCTTACTTATACTATTTAGATTGTCAAGTTGGACCATTTACATTTTACATTTACCAATAAATCATACATCAGTCAGCTATAGATATTACTCTAAACAAATAAACATTATTTCATAAAAAAATGAAATCCTTTACTAGCTAACCCTGCTCAGTAAATAATGCTTCCAAAAATTTCCTAAGTTAACCATCTTGACTCGGTTAACATTGCAATATCCTTCAAATACTTTGGTTGCCAATTTTACTCGGTAAGAACTGAATTTCTTTGATTACCTTGAAAGCCCGATAAGAACTGCTTCTACCAAATTAGCTTTAATGACCAAGTGAGCTTGGTAAGAACTGCTTCTTCCACATTACCTTTAATGACCAAGTGAGCTCAGTAAGAACTACTTCTTCCACATTACCTTTGATGACCGAGTGAGCTCGGTAAGAATTGCTTCTTCCACATTACCTTTGATGACCATGTGAACTTGGTAAGAACTGCTTCTTTGCTTTCCTGACCTTCTGAGCTCGGTAGTTACTATCCTTTGCCTTGCTAATCTTCTAAACTTGGCAGATTTTGTCTTTTGTCTAGCTGACCTTCTAAGCTCGATAGACATTGTCCTTTGCCTTGTTGACCTTCTAAGCTCGGTAGACACTGTCCTTTGCCTTGCTGACCTTCTAAGCTTGGTAGACACTTTTTGATGACTGATATGACATTTTTGTGACATCAAAGACAACACACAATTTGAACAATTGTATCCAACAATGAGGGATAATAGAGACAAAAGATTCATATATGCAATATCAAAAATCTATCAAAATGAAACTATTTGGGATTTGAGACTCCCAAAACCTTTATTTATAGACTATGAAAATTATAGAACTCTAGCTATTGGTCAAATTGAGGTATAGGTCTAAATAGGTTTAATATATACCTAGGTATTGTAATAATATGATTTTGGTCTAGTAAATTATGTGACCTTGTTCTAAAATAATCAAATTAAACTAATACTAGATCTTATTATGCAATAAATGCACTTTTCATAATTAAAATAATAATTAAATTGATTATATCCTAAAATTTCATCAACTTTTTATATGTCTCATTTATTTAAAATAAACTCTCCCTTTTAATTAAATAATTAAAATTCCTCTTATTATGTGCACATAGTTCCAATTTCTAAATTGAAAATAAAAGAAATTAACTCAATTTAAAGTGCACAATATTTTGGAAACTTCTAAAACCAAGAGCACATGGATCAAAAACTGAAACATCTCCACCATTGCTCATCTTTGCATCTTTATTGTTCATCCAAAAATTTCAAGTCTTTAAAATGAGACCTCTACATTGGTTGAAAGGATCTTAGTATTTTTTCTTAATGTTATGTTGTAGAAGATGGAAGGTCAACAATCTTAGATGAACTCTTTTGAGATTTGAAAGTTGTTCTATTACATAATCAATGAATCTCATGAAGAAAATAGAGAATGAGATATAGAGAAGAAAGGTGAAGGGTATGGTGTGTGTGGTTTTGTATAATAAAAGGTTTTTTTTTTTTTTTGTGAAATCTACTTGTGTACTAGTATTTAACTATAGTCTTAATTTCTTCTCCCTTGTCTCATGGTTGTGATGATTCTTAAGTTTCATAAATAGGGAAATGGAGGCTAGAACTAATTCTGATGTTAAATGGACACCTAGTATCAATGGGGTTATTGCCAAGGTCTCAATACTCACTATGTAAACAATAAATTTTGCACACTTTTAGATAAAAGTGCAACAATGGCTGCATTCTTTCTTTGTATAGAGATTAGGGAAGGTTTAAAGGTTTTTATTGTTGTGTGAAATTTCCCTCTCATAGGTCTACACCATAACCCTAATTCCTTTAAGAAATGGACCAAGAATTAATGAGTATCTTATATTGCATGTAAAATACAGTGAATCAGCATTCAAGAAATATGATAGAGGCCCAAGTATAATCTATATGGTGTTTTGGAGGTTGCAGTCATTCATGGGATGCTAAAGAACCCTTTGGAAGAGTAGAATAGATGAGATAATAGAGTTTGGAAGATAATTACTATATTTTTGTTATGTATCTTTGCAAATGAGAAAATTCTAAGTATATGGAGTCAATAATACAAAGACTGAGACTATATATGATAGCAATGATATTTTATATTTTTGTTCAGATTGTATGAGTGTTTGAAAAGAATATGTCAGTTGATTGTGTTTATATTGTAAAATCTTTCCAAAGAAGCATTAAGTTCAAACTTTAGATATAAAGAGTATAGTACTTCAAAGAATTAGAATTGGTTTAAATGCAAGTCTATGCATGTCATTGATAAGAGATAAAAGCAAAAGGGGCTTATTGCCAAGCAAGGTGTTATAGTAAGGTTACAGATGTATCAAAGATTGCAGATGTGAAGTATGATTTATAGTCGGTTTGTATTGTAAAATTTGAGAGTTGTAATGAGTGATTTTTGAAATCTAAGGATATCATTGTCAATCCTGAAGGTGATTCTATTTTCCCTGATTCCTATCATTCATGTTGTTGAGAGAAGACATTCAAACTATGGCTCAGAGTGTTATCAAAAGGGATTGCAAATATTTTTTACCATGAATCTCCCAAATAATACTAAGACATTGATTATTTCTATGAAATATATTGAAAGTGTAAGTCTTCATAATAAGAATAGTCACAGCCCATCCTACATACTACATGGTTTGGAAAATTGGCAAAGTATGTGATGGAAGTGACCAACTATATGAATTGTTTCTAAAAATATAGACCATGCATATGATCTATTTGATGGAAGCCATGGCTTATCTCCAACTTGTAGGAAAGAAATCAAAGCACACAGTTGTAAGAGAAATCAATAATCTTGAAGTATGATGAGTTCCACATGGATAGACAAGTGTTTGAATGCCAATTGAATAGAGGGGTCATTACCCATGATATATTTGATGAAATGTGCATGAAATGGTTCTTCACACAATTATGTTTGGAGCAGATCTAACAATTAATATTCAGATTGAAATAGAAAAGAAAGGAGGTGGAAGATTTGGTCTCAAATTAGATAAGACTCTGTTAGAGTGTGGGAAATAGTCTCAAAACCCAACATTGACCGGTGGTTAATATTTTTTCTAGGTATGAGCTGGTGCAGGTATGTAATAATCATTTTAGTTTTGTGTTGTGTTGGTTATGAGTTTTAAACTCTAGTGTTTCTATGGGCCTAGTACACACCTTGATGATTTAGAAGCTAAGTTATATAGGCTATAATTTAGCTTTTTAGGTTGCTTATGTTTCCATTAATCTTTTTCCTTTTTTGTGTTGATAATTGTTATGCTATCTTCTTGAGAGAGATCCTACAAGTATCTATCTTAGTGATAAGAGTTTTTCCAAATAAGGGGATTGATTTTATGATCATGGTCATGTCATATTGTATGAATAATGGGAAATGCCAATCAAATATGTAGCCATTGATGACTTTAAATGATGCCACTATCTTATCTTTTATCACATAGAAACAATTTGGATTCATTGAACTCTCTCATCATAATACTCAATAGTGGAACACGGATGTTAAAAATAGTGATACATAATTACTCTTAGAAACATACTTTTATAATTTGAATAGTGGAAATCTCCTAGTTTTAAGTTCACTTATTTTCTTTAGTACCTTTATTATATAATTTCAATTGATTTGATCTCTAAATTATGAAGTTACTTCCCATTCCAATTAAACTAATCAAATATTTCATTTTAAAAATGGAGTAGAACAAGATTTTTATGTCTAGTTTTTATTTTTAGAACATAGTATAACAAGACCTTTTTTTCTAGTTTGGAAATTTTATTATACTCTCACTTTTTCTTCTATCTAATTAGAAGGAAATAAAGGGCCTAACTTTAGCATTCAATAGGTCACATGCATTTCAGCATGTTGCAAATGAATTTCAAATTTTAGAAAAAAAACCCTAATATAGAAAAATTTTGAATTTGACTATATAAACAAACCCTAATACATTTCACTACCAAGATTAACTGCTAACGCTTAAGATTATTCCTTTAAGGGCATTTCATTGCTACTAAAATGATGTGTTAACAATAAGAAACTACCAAAAACTGCAATGATTGTCAATTGGCCTAGTTGTAAGTTATACACAACCCTGGTTCGAATATTGGGCACATTCAGTACACTACAGGAACATAAAAACATCACATTTTAAAGTCACAAGGAAAAAGGATTTCAAGATAGAAACTCACAAATCATAAGCTAGAAAGTGGCATCAGTTTAAATCTTGGACCAATTCGGAACAACAACAAATAAAAATTACACTTTTAGGTTGAAATTCAAAAGGTTTTCATCATTGAAAAGCCACCATCAACATATAAAAACTCTTACTTTCAATGACAGTGTAAAAATATTCTCGAAGCCTCCCTCCCATGCACCCACACTTTACCATGTGAACGAATGAAGATTAACTTTTTTTTTTAATATCCTTGACAACGTCAAAATTTTAATGCTAAACTTAACTGTCATCAAAATTTTGATGTTATCTGGTTCACATTTTTAAAAATAATAAATTTGACAAGAAAAATTGGCTTGCTGTAAAAAATTTAGGTCAAAAATGACCCCCAAATTTACTAGTGTTGTTTGTTCTCTTCTATGGGTGCTAGATTAAATTCAATGCCCAACATTTTTTGCATAATATCGTCAATATTGAATGTATTTATTATTTGTAATTTTATATAAAATAATTGATATAAAATTTGATTTACTATTGCTTACAAGGCATGAGTGAATTTTCATATATCCACCAGAGCCAAGATCGTGTTGACCAACCTTCTCTTGCCTAGCTTGTGTAGCGTTTGATGTGTCTTGCAACCTATTTATGTAAAGTTTGAAATATGTAAGAAGTATGTTAGATCATATAAATTGAAAATCACACTTCTACAAATATCTACCAAAATCCATAGTCCAAATAAACACGCCATTTTTTTCATACTATGTTGATTTTAGGGTGCTACAAATAAGGTTCAAATTGCATCTTACAGTTTGTGCTTAATGCTTCAAGCATGTTGTTAGTGTTATAAGGATATTTGATGATTGATAGCATTATAGAACTTTCTAGGCATACAATCTACCTTAAGTTTTAGTGTTTGAACAAATGATGTACTTCCAAATACTTTTGTTAACATCTCTTGGTTGCCATGATATTTTAATCAATTCAATTTATGACATATTTGTTTTATTCCAAATGAATAATTTTTTATTTTTTTAAAACTACAATCATTTGATCATTCATTTGTGTTATTGAATAGTGTCGATCAGAGACTATAGATTGTATATGTATGTGCATGTATGTTTTACATACACTCACATACATATACAAATCAATCTAATAATATATCTTAAATTTGATCAAGAAATTCATATCAAACTAAGATAAAAATTTGTACATCTACATACATTCCATACAAAAACATGATGGCCTTATAGATTGATCCAATATGCCTCTTTATATGAATAACATATTAATCACAATTAGTTAGTACTAACTAACTAATTTGATCCTGTAGAAGATCATATTTAGAAGAGTCAAGGCTTCACAAACACTCCAAGATAGTCTATTACATTTGTTCAAAATGTCTGTATATTGAGTCTTTTTTTTAAAATGTAGCAATTATTGTAATCAATTCAAGCATTTTAATGAATAACTAGATATTGCTAATTTGTGCATAATTATATTAATACTACCACATACCTATCTTTGTCAAGTGGTGGGTTAATTCCTTTATCTCTTAGTATCATCTCTTTTATATCTTCAATGATTTCAGTCCACTCTAACTATGGAACCATAGGAGGATGCTCATATTTTGGGTTGAGCTTTAGAGCCCTTCTGTATTGGTCTCTCACAATCTTTAGATATTTGCAAGCTTTTTTAAGAATTTGGACCCTGTTCAAAATATTTTGACCAAATAGCTCCTCCATAGTTTTTATGAGCTAATATTTTAATTTAGAGCCTTACTCATTCCACCTTTTAACAAAAAACAAAATTGTTAGATAAAAAAATTAGTTCAAGCTATGTAGCTTGAATATATTACAACAAATGGATGAATAGAAAAATGTAGCAACCAATTATATCAAGCTACATACTTTTTACATAATGTTGGCCCAAATATCTTCAATGTCAATTCATAAAAAGTTTCATAAAAAATATCATTTCCTACAAAATCATCATGGCTCCATTAGTCAAAAATGAGTTATGAAAAAGTAAACTACAATTACACTCTAAATAATTACAATTTTAAAGTACCCATAAGTTTAGGCAATTTTAAGGGAATCATATATTTCTCAGCCATCAACAATGATGCATCCAATGATCTTGTATAAGTAACACATTCCTGCTCCAAGAAAGGTTGGTAAATTATCACCAATGTTGGTATCAATTCTATCATCATGAGAAGGTGTACTTGTCCCTGCACAAAGTTAGCCAATGTCATACTATACTCAAATGAACAATAATGTATAAATCAAATCATATTCAACACATAACAAAATGTATCAAAACAAGGATTTACCAACTCTAGTTGTAGCAGGTGTGGATATTTGTAAGCTCCTCATTGTCAATCCTATAGTCAAAAATCTTGTAAGTAGGCATATGCACATCATCAACACTTGAAAAATAATCATATATATATATATATATATATATATGTACATGTACATATATGTATATACATATATGTACATGTACATATATGTATATACATATATGTACATGTACATATATGTATATACATATATGTACATGTACATATATGTACATGTACATATATGTATATACATATATGTACATGTACATATATGTATATACATATATGTACATGTACATATATGTATATACATATATGTACATGTACATATATGTATATACATTTATGTACATGTACATATATGTATATACATATATGTACATGTACATATATGTATATACATATATGTACATGTACATATATGTATATACATATATGTACATGTACATATATGTATATACATATATGTACATGTTCATATATGTACATGTATATATATCTATATATGTATATGTATATGTATATATGTATATATGTATATGTATATGTATATATGTATATATATATATATATATATATATAAAATTTATTGTCTTTTTCAAATATATTTTGAAAAAACATGACAACAGTAATATCAACCTATCAATAATAATCATGAAGAAAATAATCTCCCTTCTAATGATTGAGAATTGAAATCACATACTTGTATGAGGTATACTGGTACCCTTGTCAGGTGGAACAACGTGTAGTGGTCTCAAAAATTCTTCTAAAAAAATGTACATATTGTGGTTCATGATCCATCAATTAATATAAAACATAAAGCTTTAGTGAACTATTGTCCTAGCAAACAACTCATTATTTCTTACTTCCAAACACCGTACTTTGTGACACAATTCATTTCTTGTTGTATGTTTCTCTTCTTTTGTATTTGGATCCATCACAAACCCAAGAATTTGTAGATTGATGGTCTTGAGGGTCCTTTTACACATGGTTATATGGTTAAGTTGCTATATGTGATGTCATCATTACATAATACTATGGCCACTATATAAACAAGTAATTATTTTTATGTGATATGTTCTTTCTCTTTCCCTAAGAATCAAATTGTGGCAAAAACACCAGTACAACAATCAAAATAAGTTCAAAACCTTAACAAAAGTAACATAATAATATGATATTTTGTAAAATTAAAATTGCATAATTTTTTTATACAGAAGGTTTGCCTACACTAGAGAAGGGGTGGGAAAAACATCCCTACCTCTATCATTTGATGGATCGGCCATGTCACCCTATGACAAAGAATATATATAAAAACATTAGCAAAATGAAAGGAATAGTCTACTTAGCAAAAACACTTATTATTAAAATTGTATATTATATATTGGAGTTCTAATTGGAAGTAATTAGTTCAAATATTACATATATAGTACTTACAAGTCCCATGATAGTAAATTTATTTGTATCTATTCGATTCAAATTATAATCTGTTAGCCAATCTTCCCCTGAACTTATTGATTTAATCGCACATACAAAAACATGTTTTACCTCATGTGCGTCAAAAATGTAATTGGGTCACTTATTAGTTGACCAATGATGTGTACTATTTATAAAACTTTCAACATTTCCTATTTCTTTTGGCCTTCCATCAATGTACACAGCAAGTCTTTTACTTTCATCATTTTCTTTCTATTGTAGATAATTAACTAACAACGCATACCTACGCATACTTTTTTTTAATTGAACTATATGTATCCAATTATTATAATTGTAACAAGGTCCTACATACTCCATCAATTCAACAACTTTTTTATAACTAATCTTTATGCCATCCATGGAAAATAGGCCCAAACCATGTAATGGTGATGGAGCTATGTGATATATACTCTCATTAAAACAAAAATTAGTGTTAATTGGAGGTAATTCCTTGGGTACCCATTCTTTTTCAAGATGTGTGTACCTCAAGGTAACCTTGATGTCACCCTTTGTCTCATCATCATAAGAACATGACCCCCCTTGAGCAAGAAAAAACATGTGTTTACTAAATTTTCTTCTAATATTTTGACCTCTAGTTTGCCTCTCTTTCATAGACCTACTACATGTCTCACTATCCTCTTCTATTCCCACATTTCCCTTACTCGAGGAAGAAAAATCTGACAAATACCTATTTGGTGGTACTTGTAGCCTATCAAATGAGAGATATAGTTAAAGGAGTGAAATATTTTTCCTATAAAATGAGACTAATATTGATGAAGTTTTCCTAAAGTTAATGTTGAAGGTAAAGAGAAAGCAAGCATGTAATAAACTTATACCTCCTGATCCATGTCACTTTGTACAATCCTCGTTAAATGGGTATAGTTTCTTGCATATGTAAATCATTTTTCTTAAGTTAGTTACAAATTACATGATACTTATGCTAAAAATTACATAGAACATAACTTGAACAATATTCATACATCACAAAAATATAACATTGTATATTTTTTAATTGGTTACCTCTACAAAAAAAACATATTATAAGTAATTAGAAACCAAGAATTGAGCATCATAAAAAATATTTCAACCTAATCAATACGTAATACATTCCCATTGATCATCTTCTTCATCCATCTCATCATCATGAACATCATCATTATCACCATCATCATCCAAGTCGTCAAAATGACCATCATCAATATCATGATCATCACTATGACCATCATCATCATTATTGTCATTGTCATCATCATCACCATCACCACCATCATCATCTTCTCCACCACCACCACCACCATCATCATCTCCTTCTTTATCTTCACCATCATCATCATCTACTTCATCTTCCACTTCTTTAGTATCTTCTTCTTCAATCACATTATACTTTACAGGTCTTCCTCTTGAATTGTGTCTAATGACAAATGAGCAACCTATTTTATGTGGAATGCCAAAGTAAAAAACTTTCTCACTTTGGCTTGGAGGAACATAGGGCTCATTTTGGACTGGCTCAAATGACCTTGTATTAATCATTGTAAATCCATTATCATGATAACAATTCTATCAGGATCACTTTCATTCAGTTGTATCCTGTACCATTTGACATCGAATAAAACTAGTTTGAAGGAATTAAATTCTCACTCGATTATATCATTCAAAATGCCATAGTATCTATTTTCAGATTTTTGAGGGTGCATGTCATTGCTAAATGAAATATTGGTGACCTTGAAGACTACACTTATCCCAAAATCACAAGTTCTCTTAGTCTCATCCACCTTTTTTATGCAAAATTTATGGCCATTTTAGTATATAGCTTTGTGGTGCTTCACCTATTATTTTTCAAACATGTCAAAATTATGCATCCATCTATGAGTTGATATTAAACAAATGGGTCATGATAGATTAACTTATATGTACCTTTCCACCTCTTAAACCATTTTCTAGATCAATTACCATTGGTGTAACATTGGGATCTCCATTATGATGAAATTCTTTAACCAATAAAGCAAAACCTTCCCACTTTAACGAGTGGCTATTTTGTTGAGATCATTAAATCCATACCATCATCCAATCAAGAATGTTTGCAATATACAAATGAAGCACATCCCACTCATGACAAATTGTATAAAATAAATAGACCAGTTATCACTAGTAAATTTAGCCCTAAATTTTGACAAGAAAAGGTCAAAATTTTGACCAAAATTGGTCAAATAGATGACTAAACCTGTCGTCGATCTTTTTTAGTTAGTTTTTCATCACAGTAACTATGCGTCAAAATTTTGACTCAAAAAAGGTCGACTTACCAACATGAGTTTCATCAATTTCCTTAGTCTGGCCTTAGCTCTTATTTCCTCATTTGCATCCATCGTTGGTTGAAATTTTGACATACACCCCTTGACTTTTTTGACAGTAAAGCCAAACATTTGATGGCAAAAAAGACCAATCGTCATTGAAATTGTGACCAAGATCCCTTTCAACTGTTGTCAAAATTGTGACCAAGACCCCTTAATTTTCTATGGTGGTACCATACATGCAATGATAAAGGGAAGACATGTTGGTTGAAATTGAGACCAATACTTGGAAAAAATTTAGATGCATTGTGCCAATTATTGGAAAAGCTTTGCTCTTATAGGAGCCTTCTAAACTGCACAAAACTGGATTCTGAAGCATAATTGCTTAGTGTGAGACTCAGGGTATTGTGCATGTTTCTACCTCCACACCATTGTTTTGTTCATATCACATGATTTATTTCATACAAAACAATGGGACGGAGGAGGAAATGTGCACTATATTCTGAGTCTCCACCAAGCAATTGTGCTTTAGAATCAAATTTTGTGTAGTGTAAAAGGCTCCTGTGAGAGAAAAGCCTTTGTAATAATTGGCATAGCCTATCTATATTTTGGTTCTTGAGACACCATTTCTTGTGAAGACTATAGGGAAAAATAAAATTAGGAAAGAATTATTTATTAGGAATGAAAGCCAATAACACTAACTAATCTCTATTTTTCAAATAGATAAACGTGACAAAAAAACTTACAGTCCAAATCACATCATCATAAGAGCACATATATAACTATAACCCATTATTTGGCTGCTTGATGATCAATTCCTTGGCAAGAGCATCTAGGACATAATATTAAAATGCAATCAATCACTGAGCCTATTTCTAGCAATTGAACTGTACTATAGAAACAAAAATTGCCTTAAAATTCACACCTCACCAGTTGTAGTTCATTTGCATCCATAATGGCTTCACAAAAGTTGAAATCTTACCATTTGTCAAGAACACAAAAGGCACTCGTAGTTCAGCTACATCAATAAAAGTAAAGTTATTTGAATGTTCAAAAAATGTGAAACTTCCACTTAATACCTAGAAAAGCCATAATTCCTCAGTATACATCATCTTTGATGGAATGTTCACAAGTGAATGATTTCTCTAAAAGCTCAAACTTATACACAAATAAGCACCATGCTCTTGAAGATATATATATACAAGTTACAAGATTGATATATTGAAAGGAGAATGGTGATGGCACGAGACTATCATCAATATCGATTGTGGAGTTGTAGATAGGTAAGTGATAAACATAAAAAGGTAGTACAAGGCACCATTTTCCATGTTCTAATATGATGAACTACCTTGGAGCTGGTTCTAAACCTTGATTTCTTAATGTTGGATTTGATCCAATGCTACCATTATCTGGAGGAGGTCCCACACCTCACTTTCTTGTTGATTCTAAAAGCTCAATGACATAAACTCCTCTGTCAATCATTCCAAGAGTAAACTAATTTGAGTTAGATGGATGTGATGCAATTACTAGAGGATAGACATTACACAAATAATCAAAGGATACATTTTGAGTTAAATCATAAAATACGAGAAGGTTGTCGCATGAATATACCACACCTAAAATGGGAGCAAATAGAGAATCATGAGGTGTCCACTACAATACAAAATAATGTGATATCAGTTTACACTCATATAGAGAAGGTAGCTTATATCATTATCACTTACTAAATTTGAATTCTAAATTGCTGACAAAGACTTACATAATGGAAATGATCAAACATAGAAGCATCATAAATAGCAAGCTAGCTCTCGTGAACAACCAACAAGTGAGCTTGATCATTATGGAACTATACTCTTGTATCCCCAACCGGTGGTGATGATCTTTCCATCTACACTTGTAAATTTTTTGACTTTTACTTCTCGCATCTATCAATGCTCTAGAAATAGAGCTACCAAAACATTGGCCAAACATTTAGTAATTTGAATCTCTAAACATGTGAATGTACAAAATGAGATGGCAATGGATATACAAAATGAAGAAAAACCTAGGCATTGGCCCCATAAGATACCAATACATTCAAAATGTGTGAAAATGCCAAGCCTGTAATTTTCTTTTGGTGGCCTTTAAGCTTCATTTTTACCTAGTTAGTTTAAACAAGTTTTGAAAAGGCACAAGTTAGAATGTCATCATATTAAATGACCCCAAATAATCTTCCTATAAAATAAACACCAAAACAAAATGAATAGAATGAGGATAGTTCACTTTGACTATGTATAACATTTTTCCATCGACTTTGCAATTCATATTTTAGAATCTATAATCTAGACAGTGAATTAGTGAAAAAGAGAACTGCCATGATGTATCATTTAGTATAGTGAGCTTGAAAAGAAATAAAAAGTCATGCTAGATCATAAATATAATTTTGGAGATATCTACAATAAAGTCTACAAGCTTTCCAATTTAAGATACAAATTAAGACTTTTTCATGTGAGTGTGGTCAGGTTTATAATAGATCAGACAAGATAATTGGCTACAAAAGAGAAAAGTTATGATGATAGAAAAAGCTATGATTTCTAATTTTGAGTTTACAAAAATACACAATCAACTCAAAAAATGAAAATTCAGAGTGAATAAAGATTCTATTTATAAGTAGTTTACTTAGTGTACACTATTTTTCTCAGAATTTAATGAATTTCAAAGATTTTGATATGACTTCATAAATCTCTTTTGCATCAATATATATATGACTTATTAACAAGACATTATGGCAATGGCACATATCCATTATCTATCATGATCAAGATAGGAAGTTAGAGAACACAAAAGTTGTCATGGTAGATCATAGAACATGATCTAAAATATTGATAGGAAAAAATGATAAAAATAACTAAATCTGAAAACAAATTAGGTAGTCTTACTTTCTTGGTCTATAGTAAATATTTTCAAAGAGTTCAAACACCCATCAATATAATGAATTAAAAAATTAATAATAATCCTAACGATGGATTGGAAGAACATGGATCATACTCTATAATGCATTATTGAAAAAATGGTCTAGAAAAGACAAGGTGATAATGGATCATAGAAAATGTTGACATGCAAGGAAGAGTGTGATATCATGTATATCTCTTGAAGAAGTGACTATGACTATCTCCCCTCATCCAAAAGTCACACCAAATAAAATAAGCATGCATATATGTACATAAGTATAATCTTTTAGCTAGGTTGGCTTAATACCAAATCATACTTATTCATAAGCAATGTGTTCAAGTGTGATATTGAATTAGAACTCTAAGAAACATATAAAGCATGATCCAAGGTATTGAAAACATGATATTGAATAAATATGAATCAAGGTACACTTTTAATGATTCATTTAAACAACATACTATGATCAATGTACGATGTAAAATAAGTTCTAAGCATCATAAGAAATCCCAACTAGTGCATTAAGGATAGAGATACTTCTAACTATTAATAATTTGGTTGATGCATTAATTAAATCAAGACCCTATAGAACCTTTTAGGAAATTTTCAAGTAGATAGATGTCATATAGATTGAAATTCTTAAAGCTAAAAATATAATTAAATACACCCTTACAATTCCTTCATTGATTCAGTCTCATGTGTTATTTGTTAAGATAAATCTTATATTCCAAAATGTCCCAAATTACTTATACTAATACAGGGGTATTATAGGTCATTCTACATTTCCTCCCACTCTAGTTGACATTGGCATTTCTAATCCTCTCCTTTGGGAGAAAGTTCTCATGGTAGGGGATAGGTCATGGGCTCAACTACTAGATTATGAGGACCTCCCCTTTTGGAGTCATCAATGCTTCTCCATAGGATATTTGGTTATAGATTATCTTTTTGCATGTCAAAGAGGCATTATCACTTTTTGGAGGGACACAAATGATAATTAATTGACTATTTGTGCATCCAACTCTTCCTCTAATGACTATCTATAGGGTAATGATGACTCCTCCCAATGTATGGTTCTATTGAACTAGCCTTTTGTGGCCTAATGGACCTGACACCACCTCTTTTTGTTGATGTGGTCCACTCTAGCCATGTGCAACCTTCTCTAAATGTTGTTGCTCCCGATTCACATCAAGGTTTGACTATTGAGATAAAACATTGTCAATACCTAGAAATTATTGTTGTTGATTCTCTCTCAAAATGGGCTCTTCCACATTCCACTTGTAGTTGGGACCCTACTAAACTTAAGGCTTGAAATTGTCCAAAGGTGGAAAAAATTAGTATGTAGACTCTCACTCACCTCCCCAAATGGTGGGTGAGTTGTCTACCTATTATTGATGTGGACTAGAAGTTGTGTACTAATTTGTTTCTAACAATATTTCTTGACCTTGTTGTACATGTTGGAATATTTAGGAAATGAAAGATGTTGAGGTAGGGGGTAAATTTGTATCCAATTAGAATGTGGAGAGCCAATCATATAGGTGGGGTTGTTCATGCATTCCCTAATAGTAGCCCACTTAGCACAATCATTCTTTTCATCAATGCATTCATCGTAAATGCCCATTTTAATGAAGTCATATGCCTTCACATGTATCCATTTTGTAGCAAACCACTTCACTCCTTCTATAACAGGACAGCTTCCATGACTATTTTCATCAGCTGTCCCATTTGGTAGAAGACTAAAGAACATAATAGCATCACCTTTTCTAGGCTTCACTATATTAAAAAAACAACATGAATTTCATTTTTCACTTGTACTACAATCATCTTAGAGATCATTTTATTTTTGACTATGAATTAGAAAATAAATTATATTGATAAAAGTAAAGAATATAAGCTTCACTTCATATTTCACCCTTAAGATTATTAAATGTAAACATGAATGCTTAGTCAGTGTTAATTTGGAGAAAAAAATAAATTCCTAAGTATTTATACCTGAATATCCACCTTTGGCACATTCTGACCAAGAATTGTCTTTTAATTGGTCATCACTTTCTTGACTACCCAACAAAGATAATTGAATAATATTTGTAAGAGCTCACTTACATTTTATGATATGGATTAAGCACATAAAGTGGGTGTTTGATGAAAAGAAACTAACCTCTAAATAGGGAAAAATAGTCTCACCCCCCTTGATCACATCTAATAAATACATGAGCACTATGGTAGTTCTATGACCACCCACCTCTTTGTTAAACTTATCATGAAAAAAATCAACATGAAGTTCATATTTCTGGCCATTTTCATAATGTAAAATCTGTATTGCCTCGCCATTCTCTAAAAACACCCATAAAAGAAATATTAATGAAAGAAACTTACAAACAAAATCTTTTATAGTATTGGAAAAATTAGGGCTTACATTTTAATGAGGTCATTTCATGATTGAAATCTTGGTTAAATAAAGTGGAAAGGGCCTAGCATGAACCAGTAAAATTACATTCAATGAAACTAGGTAATGAATTTCGTTTTTCATAAGAAGTTGTACAAGAATTTACAATGTTATAAAAATGGAACAACATTTTGTAATAATCATCAAAATGGTACAAGTTCTTTAAAAGAATCTTTACCAATACATCATGAATTAGACTTAGGTTACTACAATTTTTCAACATGTTATTACCTTTTGGAGGAAAGGTCTAGTCTTCTATTCTATTTTCAATTCTTGCAACAATTTCATCCTAATAAAAATGTACAAGCAATGCCAATAAACAACCTTTGTGGAGGAGTAAACATAAGCCAGGAAAGATCTACTTATTAAATGATCTTAATCAATATAATCTATAATATGGATGTTTGTTAAAGCCCAAGTGCCTGCTTAAAATTTCATCCAACTAATTTATAATGAATAGTCTCATATTTTTCTACATTTTAAAATCAAGGTTTGATTGATGGATGAGCCCAACATACCTGAGATTTATTTAAGAACATTCCTAAGCTTGTTTGAATCTCACTCATAATACTCTTCCCTGATTCATTATCTACCACCATTGATTTCTCTAACTTGTCTCTTGCCTGAAGTCAACATTCTTAACTATAACGAAATATTTAATAGTGCAAAGGTGAGCCCTTAGCCCCCTTACTAGACTGCTTAACTAATGAAAAGTATAAACTTAATCAAAACAAACCAATGTCACAGTAAACAAAAACAAACACAAAAACAATCAACCAACTCACATATTCTGATTCATACTAAACAAAAGGCTGCTTCTAAGTCTTTGGAATTTGGTGGGTTCTCCAATAAGCTAGGGATTGATTCTTTGCTAATGTTCTTAATACTAGATTTTTTTATTATATTTATGTTATTTAATCACACTAATTACAATTTTAATTCTAATTGGTCCTCCATACATGTATGAAAATTGTTCATTCAAGTAGTCACCATTTAGGTGTTTTTTAAAGTAGATTTTTTCATTTCATTTTGATAGCTCATCTTAGGTTCATGGGAGTGGACTCATGACCACTCATTGAGTATTGGGTTTGACTTTTGATTAGATCCAATTACTCTTGTCATATGCACTCTCCTCCTTTAATTATTTAATCCATGGATCTCTTTTAGGCTCATTTCATTATTGTGCTTCTTATTATCTCTTTACATCTTGCAGGTTTTTATAGATTTTGTGTTCTTTATGATCATGGTTCAAGTCTAATTTTGTTTGCATACTTTGTAAAAGATGGGATCTTTACTTTAGTTTCTTATGTTTCTTTTGTTTCAATAATAGATATGAAATATAATCAGAATAAATAAACTTCATACAATTAAATTCACTAAAAAATTAATCAGAGTGGGATTAACCATGGACAAAATTCTGTAGTTAAGTGAGTTCTAAGTTGAAGTAGTACTCGGATGACTACCCTCGACCAAAGTCCCAGTTCTTTACTAGATAGATTAGTGCCAATTGCTACTCGTGAAACATAGATCAATGAATTTTACTCAAAAACTACACAATTAAATCATAACAAAAAAATTAGCCTCTAAATAAAGACTCCCTCTCAATTTCAAACCCTTATAGAAATAAGATGATCTTAGAGATTTATACTATCCTGCTCTACAAGGGTTTTAACAAAAAAAATAGAAATTGATTTATAAAAACAATTGAGCTAAACTAAACCCTTATTCAAAACTTTAAAAATTTCTTTTAAACACATTGACACAACAATGGCATTCCCTTTATAGTCTTAGATGATTTAACAAGAGAAATGGCTACTTTATTTTGCATGAGCATTAGGTAAATGAAATTAAATCCCATTAAATTGAGTTAGTGGACATAAAGTGTTATAATGATAGGAAAGTGTAATTACCAGTATGTAGAATGATAATCAAACAATAAGGCAACTGATACTCATTCCGCCTATAGTAATCTAAAGAAAGTTTTCTTTATGATTGTTCAAATTAATACACAGTAAGTGTCCTTATAATAGTCTATATTCAGGACCTAATTCATACCATTAGAAGTGGTCTCCTACTAGATTTTTCCATCAACAAAGCACCTACTACTGTCTTTGGCACCTGCCAAGCACCACTTTCTAATTAATAAGTAAGACACACATGTTTGATCATTGAGAGGAACTAAATAAGATATTCTTATCTAGAATTGACCATTGTTGGCACCTAAACTATAGAAATTGCAACTGATGTTGTCTGACCTGAAGAATAGCCTACAACAAAGTCCAAATTAATTATATTACATTAAAGCCCAAAATTCTTTTGACCTCTTATGAATTCCTTCTGCCTGTAGTTTCAACTTGATATTACTTTTTATGATCTTTTTGTTTCTTTATTGTATGGATTTGAACCCTATCCCACTTTATTTAATTTGAACAATTATATTACATCTAAAATAGAAAAGATCACATTTATATCAAGTAGATATGAAAGAGGAACATCTAATATCCTAACGTAGCTTCTCATTAGCAGCCTCAAAGATTGCATTGGTGTAAAATATAACACCATTAATTCTACCAATTTTTTGGCATGCTGCTAGGCCAACACCAACCTAATATAGAAAATACAATTGTTAAGTTGTAAAGGATGACTAGATAAATAATTAAGATTCAACAAACAAAATTTCATCAAGTACAGTACATATTATGAAGTTGTAAATGACGAATGGATTATTGGAAGGAACTGTGGATGAGTAGATAAATTATGGAGAACCAACAAATTGTTGAGTATATTGCTTACAATGATAGCTGGAGCATAGTTTTTGTGAAACAAATCAAGCATTTTGTTCTTGGGGAGATTTTCCAACTCCTCTATATATTCTTGTATAATATATTCAATAGATTGATAACCTAATATCAGTAGCAATCAACTATTTTTTTAAACGTCTTTATTGGAACTAATTAGCTCCAAAGTTTTAGTCAAATTTAAGCTTAAATTGAAATTGGAAGTTGACCTAGTTGATACCGGTGAATGAAAAATATATATTTCTAGAATAGACAAAGATGCGCAGTAGGATTTTAGTTGCTTCATACAACACATCACATTGGCTTCCTCTAAGAGCTTGTAATGCTTCTTTAAAATCTTTATCATGACCAGCCTTTGCCTAGAAAGCATTGACAACAAATGTATTAGAAAGAGCACCACATTTTGAACATGTAGGGTTTTTTAAATAAGATATTGTACAATTCTTAGATGGTCATTTTAAAACATCTCATATTAATATGAAAATTGAGCACAGAAAATAAGACAATTTTTACTATTAAATACTTTTAGTTTAGAAAACAAGTCATAAATTATGTTCTTATACTAAAAGAATACTTTGGCTTAAGAAAAAAACTACACAATATTAAAACATGACATTGTGCTTTAAAAACTATAAAGGTACCTATAACGAAGAACTTCATTTGGACTTGCTAATTGGTTGTCACTATTAACTATAAGCTTATCTTTAAAGTTTCAAGAATATTTTAATATTCTCTACTAAAAAAGGCCAACCACGTGAAGGTGGAAGCTCATTTGCCGCACCCCCCCCCCCACCACCGCCCCGGCCCCCCTCCCCCCCTATAACATCACTCTAAATTCCCCATTAACATTTAATAACATTCATTCATTCATTCATTTTTAAAATATAAAATTCAATCATTATAATCACATGATAACATTCATTAACACATAAAATTCATTAAGACACAACATTCATGAATAAGTCATTAACACATAAAATTCATTAACACACAACAATCATTTCTTTTTGGTTTTCTTGCTATTTTTTTTCATGAAATTTCTAAGAGGAATATCAATGTCCTCATCATCCCCCTCCTCTATTGGTTCTAATGCATGTCTCCTCCCCATCTATTGAGGAACATCATAAGGCTGCTGCACCAAAGGGGGGTCTACTACAATAACAAGTACTTCATGAGTTAAATTCACACCATTTTATATTAGTGAATTATGATTTTTTATTTAAGTAAAAGAACTATAAATCAAAAAATTAATTTAAAAGAACAAAACATAGATGTTCTTACCTGAATGTGTGACATGAGCTACTTGTTGATAGTCTGAACATCCTCTAGCACTCGTTCATTAGCACAGCGTGGTTAATCTATATCCTCTAAAATATACACAAAAAGGTTACACCAAGTTTAATTAAAGATGTTAAATTGTATTAATAATTGCATAATTAGTTTTAAATAGCAAATGAGCACCTCCATGGACAATATGAGGCACATCAAGGGCTTCATGATGCGGCAT
Source organism: Cupressus sempervirens (assembly GCA_028749045.1). NCBI lineage: Eukaryota > Viridiplantae > Streptophyta > Pinopsida > Cupressales > Cupressaceae > Cupressus > Cupressus sempervirens. Next base: position 332,492,685 of record CM053784.1, on the reverse strand, counting down.
ATGATCTGCGTCATGATTAACAGGCTACATTGCAATGTCATGCACATTATTATCAAATAGATTGTTGCTCAAGTATTCAATTTCTAATATATTTTTTGGCATATTTACATGTACACATGATGCAGAAGACTGTTTAGTTGGGGCAATGGAAGCTTGTTGTAGGCATTCAACCATGGTTGTATAGCCTTGCTTGAAGGCAATTCTTTTGTGTTCTTTCATGGCCTCCAGATTAAAATCAGCACCCTGCATTTTTTTATTAATTAACAAATTTATTTGCATTTTATAAATACTTTTTCTCTGCAATTCATTTACTACTACTTACAACTTGTGCTTTGATTTTAGAATATCCCCTAGAGCCAAGTTTATGCTGCCCAACCTCTTCTAGCCTAGCCTTTATTGCCTTTGATGTGTCTTGCAACCTATGAAAAGTTTGAAATATGTTAGATGATATGGATATAAAGATCAGTGCTAATTAGTGCATTATTACATTAATGTACTAGTAGTTAATACTATTGCATACCTTCTCACACTTGTTAGTGTAGTTTCTCTTCAATCATCCTCCCCTTTCTCCTTTGCATCCAAAATGAACTCTTTCCATTCCCTCACTGTAATAAAGGAGGATGCTCGTACTTCGAGTTTAGGCTGAGACTCTTTCTATATGAGTCCCTCACAACCTTAAGATGTTTGCAAGATTTTTGTAACATTTTCTTATGATCAAAAATATTATTACCAAACTCGTGCTCTAAATCTTTGATGAGCTGATATTTTAATTTTTTATCTTGAAAGTTCCACCTTTTAAGAAAAAACACAAAATTGTTAGATATAGCTAGTAAAAGAAAGGACCTGAATGAAAGGAAAAATGTTACACAAATTAATGATCTCAAAAAAAAGTGGTGGGATAAAATTAGTTCACTTATGATGTTCCACCTTGTATGTATGGTGGGCCCGAATATTTGCAATGTGAGGTCATAAAGCTTCCTATAAAATGTATTGTTTCCTACAAAAAAATCTCATGGGATAATCAATCCAAAGCTTCTTATGAATAGGTAAATGCATATTATAATATAAAAAATAAATATTTATAGTACTTGGGATCTTAGGAAATTTTAAAGGCATCAATTCATCATTGTCAATCAACAACAATGTCTGCATAGGTCCCATGCTAGAAACACAGGTAGCTCTAGGAAATGATGGTGAATTATCACCAATACTTGTACTATGATATACCTCTAGCATAGAAAATGGTGCATCTCCTACCACAAAAAAAATAATCCACTATGTGATGCACCCAAGATAAAAGTACAAATTGTCAACTCATAATTAACAAAAAACAAAATATAGAAAAACAAGGATTTACCAGCTGGACATCCCCTTGTTGCCCACATTGCAGTTGACAATCTCATATGGATGTCTATCAACCTCCTAGGAGTCTCCTATACTTGATGACCTAATGGGGACAAAACCCAACAATAGAATGGACACAATAGAAAGGGGAATTGTATTAACTGAAAAACAAGCTAGTACATTCAATACAGAGAAAATAAACTTCAAAACATGCCCTAAGGGCTTACAATAGCATAATGGTGGAGATAATTTCTCCTTTCAGTACCTCCTCTCAAACCCCACTCCGAACTGCCTTTTACAATGCCAAAATCCTCCTTAAATAGACCCCAGAGGGTTAAGGACTAGGAGTACATTCTAGAAAGTGCTAGTAGGCATCCACCAACCAAATAGAAGGTTCCAAAAGCTGCGTTAGAAGTTGACACAAATCTAGAAGAATCCAGAAATGGTAATCAAACTCCCAAGAGGCATAACTTTTGAACTGTAGCTCTGATTGACGAACCGTTTACATTTTCAAAAAGTTCTTGAAGCACCCTATAGCCCTATGGACAAGCTTTGCTTGTCCCCCATTTTTTGGCCCTTTTCAAGGTCATTTAATGCCCCTAACTTGACTTTGAAGCATTCTTAGGAAGTCTCCACAACCCAAAAAATTGCAATAACTTTCAAACCGTGGGGCCTTTTGACCTGATTCTTTTTCTGGAATGCTCTAAATTACAATTACATTCATCTAGACAATTTACACCTCCTAGTTCACCAAAATGATGGCTCAATTACATACTCCTATTTTTTCAAGATTTACACGAACACTGATAGTGGAACTGTGAAAGTTGGAACCTTTATTTGACCCAAATGGGTATCTAAAAATGAAAACACACGAAACAGAAACTAAGTCTAAGTATATTTTTTTTGGGTGACATAGGATTGCCCTTATACCTCTGGATGCTCCTACATCAGACACCCAGGGTAGATTGAAAAGTGACCCTGTCACTTTATGAATGGTAGAGGAAATCCCAAATGGGAAACCTCAGCTGCTGAAATCCAAGTTGAGTCCTCAATCGGTCATCCTTTCCATTTGACCAAATACTCTTCATACCACCTGTTTTTGGTACTCCTACCCACACAATGATCTAGAATGTCTTCTATCTCCTCCTTCTTAGAAGCAAGAATTGGACATGGCTCTAACACCAGCTCCTCATCTGCACCATCATCATGATACTCTGTTAAATCTGCAATGTTGAAAATGGGAGAAATGTGAATATCATCTAGCAGCTCTACTTCATATGCATTTCCTGAGTCATGTTTCTTCAAAATTTTGCAAGGGCCAAATTTCTTCATTTTCAGCTTGTTGTAAGTACCGGCTAGAAATATTTCTTTTCATAAGTGCGCCATGACAAGATCCCCTACTTGGAATTCCTTATGTCTTCTTCTTTGATCAGCCATAGCTTTATACTCTTGATTCATCTTGGTAATGTGTGCTTGGAACTCCTCATGTAGACGCTTGATATGTTCAGCAAATTCCTCAGCTTTAGCACTTGTCCTCTTCCCTTGTTCTATCTTTCTCAATTCAGGTGCAGTCCTTGGGCTATTCCCATATACAATTTGGAATAGTGATTTTTCAGTACTCCTATTTATAGAGTTATTGTAAGAAAACTCTTCTTGTGGTAGAATCAAATCCCATCCCTTGGGCTTATCCCCAACTAAACATCTCAGCAAATTTCCTAGACTTCTATTTACCACTTCTGTTTGGCCATCAGTTTATGGGTGATGCGTGGAACTCAATTTCAAGTTGGTTCTTAACTTTTTCCACAATGTCCTCCAGAAATACCCCACAGATTTAGTATCTCTATCAGAAACTATGCTCCTTGGAAGACCATGTAGTCTTACCAACTCTTTGAAAAACAAGTCTGCAATATGGACAGCATCATGAGTTTTGTGGCATGGAATGAAATGTGCCATTTTGGAAAACCTATCAACCACCATGAATATTGAGTCATTACCCCTTTGTGTCCTTGGCAATCCAAGAACAAAATCCATACTTATGTCCTCCCATGACCTTGATGGAACAGGCAATGGCTGATATAGGCCAGTATTGTGACTAAACCCCTTGGCAACTTGACAAACCTAGCAACTCTATACAGACTTCTTCACATCCTGTGAAATTTGAGGCCAAAAATAATGTTCTCTAAGAATGGCAATGGTCTTATCTCGACCAAAATGTCCTACCATCCCTCCACTGTGTTTCTCCTTAATCAGATTTTCCCTCATGGAACTCCTTGGAATGCACAATTGACTACCTTTGAACAACATGCCATCCTGAATCAAATAGTCTAACCACTTGGTTCTATCTATAGCAACAAGTTCTTTACAAGCTTTCCATGCTTCAGCGAAATTAGGATCCTCGAGGTATAATTTCTTGAGTTCATCAAACCCAACTACTTCAACCTACATTAATGTAAGCAACAACTATCTCTTACTTAGTGCATCTACAACCCTGTTAGATTTTCCACTTCTATGCTTTAACACAAATGTATAACTCTGCAAGAACTCTACCCACTTCATATGCCTCTGATTCAATTTACCTTGGCTATTTAGGTACTGCAATGCCTGATGGTAAGTATACAAAAAAAATTCCTTTCACAATAAATAATGCCTCCATTTCTTTAAGGCCTGAACTATTGCATAGAACTCTTGATCATAAACAGAATACTTCTTCTTTGCATCATTCAATTTTTCACTAAAATATGCAATAGGCTTACCTTCTTGGCTTAATACATCCCCAATAGCGCTACCACTGGCATCAAAATCCACCTGGAAAACCTTTCTAAAATCTGGAAGTGCCAACACAGGCTGTTATGTCACCTTCTTCTTCAGCAATTCAAAACTTCTCGCAGCTACTGCAGTCCATTTGAACTCTTTTGTATCCCCTCTTATTGTATCAGTTAGGGGTGCACATATGCCACTGAAATTCTTAATAAACTTCCTGTAAAAACTAACCAGACCATGAAATGATCTTACTTCAGTAGTAAACCTTGGAGTAGGCCATTCCAAGATGGCTTTTACCTTCTTTGGATCCATTTTGAGACCTTTAGGTGATATAACAAACCCCAAATAGACTAACTCCCTTTTTGCAAAGATACACTTCTTCAGATTAATTAACAGTTTCTCTTCCCTTAGCCTTTCAAGGACACTATGAATATGCAATAAATTTTCTTTCAAAGTCTTGCTGAAAATTAAAATATCATCCAAATAAACAATAACAATTTTTCCCAAGAACTTCTTAAGTACCTCATTCATGAGCCACATGAAGGTGCTTGGGGCGTTCATCAATCCAAAGGGCATGACTAAACACTCATAAAGACCCTCCTTGGTCTTGAAGGTTGTTTTCCACTCATCTCCTTCTGAAATCTAAATCTGGTGATAACCACTCTTTAGATCTATCTTTGTGAAGTACTGAACTCCACTCAAGAAGTCCATAAGATCATCCATCCATGGCAAAGGAAATCGGTACTTGATGGTTATCCTATTTATAGCTCAAGAATCTGTACACATCCTCCACTCTCCATCCTTCTTTGGTGTGAGTACTACAGGTACTGCACATGGACTCAAGCTCTCTCGAATCAAACCCTTCCTCAATAGCTCCTAAACCTATCTATTTAGCTCCTCTATTTTAGTAGGAGGCATCCTGTGAGCAGCCTTGTTAGGAAAACTAGCTCTTGGAATCAGATCTATCTGATGATTGATTTGCCTTACTGGTGGCAATCCATCTAGAACATTATCTGAGATAATATCTCCAAATTCCCCTAGTAAATCTGAAACTTCAAGTGGTACTTCACTACTACCTTCTTTATCTTTCCTAGGAATCAAAGCATAGCACATATGCTAATGTTTCATGCCATCTAAAAACATCCTTCTATCAACAAGACAAATCTTAGCACTGCTACATACCTTTTTGCCTTCCTTTTGCATGGGCTTCAATTTGTGGCAAACTCCATCCTTTGTCAGAGAGTATGTGTTTGCATGCCCATCATGTACTACATGTCTATCAAACTACCATGGTCTACCCAACAATAGATGGCGAACATCCATCGGAATAACATCACAGAGAACTTCATCATGGTAACTCCCAAATTTGAATTTCACTAAACATTGTTCACTTACTAGGACCTTATGATCATCTTTTACCAAAGCAATCTGATAGGGCTGGGGATGTTTCTCCCTCTTGAGCTTCAGCTTAGAGATCATCTCTTCTGATACGAAGTTATCATTGCTACCACCATCAATGATCACGTCACAACATTTATCCTCACACTTGTATCTGGTACAAAAAAAACTCCTCTATTTTCCTGGTTCAATCTCACCACTTAGTAGGACTCTTTCATTTACCAAGGTCTCTCCTCTTTTTGCATCCTCTGAATGTGATGATTGTGCATCCTCATCCACATGAGCAACCCTAGCTTGGCCCTCAGCTCTCCTATCTGTCCTTCCTTGTTGTTGAGGGAATTCCAAGGCACGATGACCTTCTTCATTGCAATGGAAATAGGTACCATGAAAGCCTCCTCTTCCTTGTCCATGTCCTCTACCTCTTCCTCTCTGATTTTCAAAGTCTTGATCATGGGAGCGGTTGAAACCCTCATTCCTCTGGTTCCTACTAGTACCCACATCTTCATTTTTCTTTTGGGTTTCATTGTGGCCTCCAAATGATCTATTGCTTCCCCTTCCTCCTTGACCGCACCCTCTTTGTCTTCCTTCAAACCTTTTATTCAGCTTCTCTTCAACTTTTAGGGCAAACTGGTATGCCTCTTCAACATTGGTCATTCTTACCAGACTTAATTCCTCCTAGATGCTAGGTCGCAACCCACTGATATAATGAGCAACCTTCTCCTTATTTTCTTTTGCATGCCTTGCTCTAATCAAGAGTCAGTAAAATTCCTCTGTATATTCTTGGACTGATCTTCCTGCTTGCATTAACCCATGCATCCTCTTAAAAAAATCAAGCTCGTAGTCCATAGGAATGAACTGCTTCTTCAATTTGTCCACCATGCGATCCCATCTTATGATCTTCTTCCTCTTCTATTTCTTTCCAATTGGACCTCTTGCCACCATATTTTGGCATGGCCTTTCAGTTTGGCCTTTGCAAACTTAACCCTATCTGGGTCCTTGATATCCTCATACTCAAAGTATTCTTCCAGTTCATTGATCTAATCGATCATCTCATCTGGTTTTAGATTTTCTAAAAATACACCCACTTCAATTGTAGGTCTTTTCCAAAACTTAGTAATGGCCCTAAAAAGCCTTTCCTCTGCATGATTCAGAACTTCCCCATCAAATTTCCCTTCTGGTCCAATTTCATCTTCTTTGTTGTCATCTTCACTTTCATCACCTACGGCCACAGTTGCTCCTCTATGGAGCTCCTCCTACAATGCTTGTACCTGCCTTTGGAGGGTTCTAACCTCCTCAAGATTAATAGCTCTAGCCCTTCTGCCATGCTCTCTTCATGGAGGCATCTTCTTAACTCAAACCCACAACCACACAGTCTTGGTGCAAACTGCCTCACAGTCGGTGCTCTATCTACACACTCAGGAAAACCAGCTCTAATACCACTTGATGGGGAAATAACCCAACAAGAAAATGGACACAACAGAAAGGAGAATTTTATTAACTAAAAAATAATCTAGTACATTTAGTACAGAGAAAATAAACTTCAAAACATGCCCTAAGGGCTTACAATAGCATAAATGTGGAGATAATTTCTCCTTTCAATACCTCCTCTCAAACTCCACTACGAACTGCCTTTTACAATGCCAGAAATCTCCTTAAATAGACCTCGAAGGGTTAAGGACTAGGAGTACATTCTAGAAAGTGCTAGTAGGCATCCACCAACCAAATAGAAGGTTCTAGAAGCTATGTTAGAAGTCGACACAAATCCAGAAGAATCTAGAAATGGTAACCAAACTTTCAGGAGGCATAACTTTTGAACCGTAGTCCAATTGACGAACTGTTTACATTTTTGGAAAGCTCTCGAAGCACCCTATAGCCCTATGGACAAGCTTAGCTTGTCACCCATTTTTTGGCCCTTTTTGAGGTCATTTAATGCCCCTAACCTAACTTTGAAGCATTCTTAGGAGGTCTCCACAACTTGAAAAATTGCAATAACTTTCAAACCGTGGGGCTTTTGTACCTGATTCTTTTTCTAGAATGCTCTAAATTATAATTACATTCATCTGGCCAATTCACACATCCTAGTTCACCAAAATGATGGTTCAATTACATACTCCTATTTTTTCAAGATTTACACAAACACTGATAGTGGAACTGTGAGAGTTGGAACCTTTATTTGACCCAAATGGGTATCCAAAAATTAAAACACATGAAATAGAAACTAAGTCTAAGTATATTTTTTTTTGGTGGCAGAGGATTTCCCTTATACCTCTGGATGCTCCTGCATCATGACCTGAACAATACATTGTTGCAAACACATTCTAAAATAATAAAAGTAAGAGTTGACTTAAGAAATTTTTGAATTTTTGAAATTAGAAATTCCTTATAACTTGTCAACTAAAAGATTATTTTACGAGTGGCAGTCGGAGCTCTGCTAGTACTAGCCTCATCGTGTTTTCCTTGAGCAGGTTCTGGATCAATTGCCGAAAAATCCTATAACAAGAACAAATATTACATATTTTACTTCACAACATAAAAGATTATAAAATATAAATCTTTATTAAAATTTTGTTATAACTAAATATTCATTACTGCTTACTTCATAACAACGAGCTTGTGCTCTCAAATTAGATAGCCTCTTCATCATTTGCTCAGATGGAATATTTGATTCATCCAAAGTTCTCATTATTTCTAAATTTATTTTTTAAATTGTTTTCTTCAACATTATTGTTACATTGGGAGTTTTTGCAATATCATCATTAGAAGGGGTAGCTCTAGTGGCTCTATACCTACTACACGTGCTTTTTCCTTATCCTAAACATTAGATTGTGAGAGGAATATTAGTAAGACTATCATAAAAACTCAAAAACCATAAATAAAATAATGTAATAATATAAAATTTTTCAACTATCTAATCTATACAATTTCAATAAGGTTTATCCTTGCTGAAGAATGGGTGGGAGTAGCATCCTTGTGGCCTCTATCATCTGTTGGATCCATATCATCCTGTCACAAAGATTAAACATTAAAACTTAAGCTAACTAAAAGCAATAGATAGCAAACAAAAAATTATTAAAAAAATGGTATATAGTACTTACAACCCCCATGATAGTAACTTTTTTTTGTATCTATGCGATTTTAATGTTAATCTATTAGCAGTTCTTCCCCTACCTTATTGATTTTATTGCACAAACAAAAACTTCATTCCCCTCATGCGCCTCAAATATGCAATTGGGTTGCTTACTAGTTGAGGAAGGTCACATACTATTTATAAAATCCACAATATTACCTATTTATTTTGGTCTCCCATCAATGTACATAGTGAATCTTTTACTTGGATCATTTTCTTTCCATTGTATATAATTAGCTGATAGTGCATACATATGATTACTTTTTTTATGTCAAACAATCCACATCTAATCACTATAATTATAACATATACCAACATGCTTGAACAATTTGACAACTTTTTTGTAACATGCCTTTATCCCATCCATGGAAAATAGGCCCAAACTATGTAATGAGGATGGATCAATGTGATATATCCTCTCATTAACACAAAAATCTATGTTGATTGGAGGTAGCTCATTGGGTACCCATTCTTTCTCAATGTGTGTGTACTGAAAGGGCACCTTGATGTCACCTTTGGTCTCATCATCATAAGAACATGATCCCTCATTAGCAAGGGAAAATTGCATACATTTATCAATTTTTTTTCTAATCTTTTGACCTCTATTTGATCTCCCTATTTTAGCCATACTACATGTCAAGCTTTCATCTTCCATTTCCTCATTTCCCTCATTCGATGTAGATAGATCTAACAAGTACCTATTTCGTGGTACCTGTAATCTCAAAGTACACACAATATGAATAGAGGTCCATAAAGGCCATTTGGATTGGTTAGTGGAATAAATTGGAAAAAATCCCTATTTTGTAGGAGAAATAGGGCTAATTGGGGCTCTTTTCTTGTAGCCCTATTTTGAGGGAAAATGGTGAAATCGGTAGGAAGCCTAACCATAGATAGTTGTTTTGGAATACCAAAGAAATAAATTGCAAGGTTTTGTGTCTTCTCCATGATCTTGTGAGTTGTTTGTGAAGCATGGTAAGAAATACCTATTTTAGTTGGAAGACCTTGAATACTCTATAGCTAGTATGGAAGCCTAGTAGATAGCAAGAAGTAAAGTTTGATCAAGATAGTGGAATAGGGTTTAGGACTGGAGGATTTTTTTTTAAAAGGATCCTATAAGTACATGTGGTGATCTAGCAAGACACCTTAAGTCTTAGAGGTAGAAAAGAAGCATAAGCCTGTAATTGGTTCTATTGGAACTCAAAATTGAAGCCCAATTTTGAGTGCCATTGAGAAAATTAAGCCTTATAAACGCTTTTAAATGCATATGTACCCAATTGTCTATTTGAGACCAATGAGGTGTTTAATGTTTCTAAAACATTTCATTTAGTGCATACATGTGTCCTATGAAGATAATTTTTCATTTTGAGCCATTCCGTGAGGTCTTGTTTTAAGCAATTTACAAATCTACATTTTCACAAAGTGTCAAACAATGATAGGAAGCCCAATTTACATTTGAATATCTTTAACCTAGAAGCATTTCATGACTCACCACTTTGGGGATATTTAATATGTATTTTAAAGAACTTATGTTCCATGTTTCAAGTATTTTTAAATCTGTTTGATTAGGTTTCGAACCCCCCAAGGTTGGTAGTTTATTGTTTTCATGCATTTGCAAATTGTGCAAAATTCTAGGAGGCCCTATTTGACTAGTTATAATTTTGAGCCAATTGGCTGAAATGCTATAATTCCTTTTTGACTATATTTTAGAGGTATAGAATTTCTATATTTCAAATTTTAGCTTATGATAAATCCATTTGATTAGTTTTCAAACTCGATTCCAAATGCAATTTGTGACTTTTTACTGGTGTCAAGAAGTGCAGATTTGTCAGAACCCCTATTCGTGATGTCATATCTCAAAATATGTGATAGGTGATATTGAATGGATTGTACCACTATGTTTCCCTCTAAAAATGCTTCAAGTATGCCAATTTTCAAATCTTGACAAATCTATTTGCATACTTTCCCAAGTCCATTCCATTTGCAAAAAATGCTTTTTTGTCATTGTTTCAATCTAAAAGTTTTGAGTAGCCTACTTTGACCACTCGCCATTCTCACCCCATTATTCATTATGAGTTAATCATAGAATTAGATTCATCTCATGGAAATGAACTAATTCCCCAATTTCCAGATCCTCAAGTACCCATTTGCCTAGTTTTCGAAGCTCAAACCAAACACATTTTCTAGTTTTCTGACATATTTATTTGTTGGTGATTATAACTAAGCAACTTTCAGGGTTGATATCTTTTGACTCTAATTTCATCATGTGATGAGATTTGGTAGGCCTATTGAATATCTCAGAGAGGCAAGATATCTAGAGTTTCATGGCCCAACCAAGTGTTTAAATCAATTTTTAAAGCTAGGCAACATGCCTCGACACAAATTTCACAATGGTGCAGAAATGATTAAAATAAGTTTTCAATGGTGAATTTGTGATAAAATTTGATTTTAGATAGTTCAAGATGATCAATGAATCACTCTGCATGTCATTGGTTTGAAAACAAATTTTTTTTTAGCTGAACCTAGTTTGGGGCTCGATTGATTCTATCAGGTCAACAATGACTATAAAACTATGAAATGATTAATGGATGAAGTTTGTTTATTATATAGTAAGAATTTCATGGAGTTCTTGATTGATTTTTAATACACAACTTCACACTCAAGGACTTTTAAGGGCTCTAATCGAAGATTTCCCTATTGTGGCTAATTTCTACTCCAACGCACTTTATAGCTTTTATTGAATATGACCTCTTATGGATTTTTTATCTCTCTTAATGATATAGTGTTTTTCATATGAGAAAGGGAGCTAGGCTATATACTTGAGGTTGATAGTAAAGGAGAGATAAATCAGGTCTAAAAGTAATCCGAAGAGGAGCAATCTCCATGGCAACACCCACAGTGAAGGTAATAAAGATCACCACAGAAAATGTAATAAAGATGTTGAAGCAAGGGTGCCAATGGAATATTTTTAGAGGCAGGGACTGCAACATGTTAAGAAGTAATCATCCACATGTTGCTTGGCACTGCAAGGCAATCCTCAGTAGGGAAGACAACTAGCTTTGATGGAGTTGTTTGCAAAAAACAAGGGAGCTTCACATTTTGGAAAGGGAGAGCTTCATAAGCATGAAGCGGCTTTCCATGGACAAGATCTACAAAACATCTCATCACAAAAAACCATAGCATGAAAGAGTGTCCAGGCATAAGACAAAATTTGTAGTTGGTGGAAAACTACAAATTTTGTCTTATGCCATTAAAAAACTTTGTCATTCCTCAGCATTGTAGAATGTTGTTCCTTGTGTGGGGCCCTAGTCATAAGGTCGTGAGTCAAAATTTTAAGGCTTGAAATGGTATGAAAATGGGGTAATCGTAATATCAGGGAGGCAAGATATAAAGGCTATGATCCTACAAAAATCATGATATCGAAAATCAAATTTATGAGCTTTGAGAAGTTACAATTTAATGGTTGTCATGAGGTCGGGGAAATTAGAATTTATTGAGGAGATACTATGACAAGAGGATGTTTTTTCATGTTGTTGTATGGTTGGGGACATTAAATGCATGAGTTACGATATTAAAATTTCATCATAATATCATAGACTCATAAATTTCAAATATTTCAAATCACATAATGTGAGGTGGGGCCTGCCAAATAAATGACCAATGGAGAATTGACAAGTGGATTAGGGCAATAGAAAGGAGGATAAAAATCAAAATTAGAGAAATATAAGTCCTCAAAATTTCAAATGATTTAAAGATTTAAATAATTTCGATGTTTCTATATAGTTTTGACTATATAATCATTTAAATTTGTGTTTTAGCTCTGTTCATGGCTTGGGAGCCAAATTTTTGAACTCATCTCAAAGGCACAATTTTTGTCCAAAGTATGTAGTGCACTATACTATTGGAATCGAGAGGAGATAAATTTTCTAGATATGAGGTTAGTTTTTGCACAGGAATTCACCAGTTTGAGTTATAGCCAAAAATGTAAAATTTGGGCCTTCTCAGTCAAATGAGCTAAAATTGAAAATGTAGTTACATTCATGGTAAAAACAAATGGTAGAAATTCTGTTGGGATAGTTTTGAGGATATTATGCCATTCTGTTATAATTTTGCCCCAATATTAAATTTTGAGAGTATTATGTTTTTAGATGTAATGAATTTTGGGATTTGAAGTTGGAGTCATGATTCAGTGGTTTTCATCATTCAGCAAAGATATTTACAAGTTTGTTACATAATAATGATGAAAGCCATATCATATCACATGGGTAGAAAGATGAAAGAAGTTTTGCAACTACAAAGGATGGAATTTCAAGTGGACACATGTCCTTCTCAGATTAGATCTAGGAATTCTTTCCTCTATATTATTCTCTTTCTTTCTCATTGTAGGGGTTCCAATTTTTGGAGAAAAAATGACTCGTTGTTGTGATACCATGTGTGTTCCAATTTGGAGTTTACTCAGATCTATGAAACTAGGGTTCCAGTCTTGATGTGTTCCCATTACTATGACACCATATTCTTCAGCATAATTCTCTTGTATGAACAATAGTATTGAAGATAACATAGAAAGTTTAGATCTATTAGGTTTTTCTATGTTTTGATTTAAGTCATTTGAATGTATTGTTTCAAATAAATGAATACAAATGAGCTAAAATTTCTTTAGTTTCATTCTGATTCTCGTCTCATATCTTAGTAATTTGCAATCTTATGTAGTTTAGGAACAAAGAATTGAGACTCATTTGCATCCCCTTAAGGTTGTATACTAGATACATGTTTTTGTTGGAACAAAGAACCAAGTAAATGCTTGATGTGTTTGATAGGGTTGTTGATTATTTGAGAAGGATATTTAATGAGAATGAGGTCTAAATGAACACCGATGTCTGATTCACAAAGTCATAGGATAGATCCGATGTCTTGGTGCATGAAATATGTTATTGATATCACTTATGCATGCATTAGATTCATGGAATTTCCCAATAGATAAGGCATTGATCAGCTACATGATCACTTGTTCATACTATTGCATACTCAAGGTTATGTTGATAATCAACATTATTAATCAAATTTATTTTCCTTTCATGTTGAAGACCTTAAAATGATGCCCTCACTTAGCTTGTGCATTTCATAGAGTTGTAATTTGCTACTAAACATCTTTGTTATTGCATAAGTCATTAGGAGAATTAAGGGTTAAATCTTCTTTGTTAGATTCAAGAATATGTTTTTGCATTGGTACCATATTAATTGAATCTAAGGTCTAGCCGTCTAGGTTTTGCAGAGCCTAAAGTAGAAGAAGGGTCAAGCCTTATAGTTGGCCTGGTGTCTAAAATGATATGTTAAAGGTCCTACATCTGAAGGTTTGGTTCAGATTTTTCAAGTGATGAATTATGTTTTATTTCTCACAAAATGTGAGTGGTGACTCTCAAATCTATGTACTAGTTTGTTCCTAGTTGATCTCATTGTAATATTTTGAAAGATTTTCAGTTGTATGTGCAGATCTGAAACTTTTGATAGTGTCTTGAAAAAAAAATTTTAAATTCTTGATAGGTTTTTAAGGTGTTGTTGCAATCTACTATTATAAGAAAGTGAATTGTCCTCTAGCAAGGAGTTGGCAGCTCTACAAAGTTTGACCAGTGGTGTAAAGGTTTTTCAGTCTTGCACCTATGCCAAATTAGTAGATCAAAATCTTGCATCAACACTTGAGGTATTTTGATTTTCATGTTTCTCTGTCATGGAAGTCAAATGTTAAAAACATGGCAAAGGTAGAAGTTAACATTTATGATGGAGTCAGATCTCAGATCTGAGATTAGTTTGTCAAGTTCTGAAAGTTTGGAGATAGTGAGTAATAACATTACTATGTTAAATAAACTAATCTACAAAAGGATTGTTAGTGTCATAAGAATTGAAGTAGGAAGTACCCAAGGTTTAAATGTCGAACAATTTTATTTAAGGCTTAAATTATTAATTAGCAAGATGCCTTTTCATTGTAGAACTAAGGAATCTTCCTTGCCTAGTGGTTTCCTTGATGTTCTAGTGCTTGATTTAGTCAATCGGCCAACACCTATAAGATTACGAAGAATTTTGCAAATTGAAAGATTCATTAAGGAGATAGAAAATGATAATTATAGAGTTCATGATATATCTCCTAATGATAATAATGAGAGTGATGAAATTCAAGGTAGTAATGAATATAATGAATCTATAGAGAAAGATAATTTGTCTTTTGAATGTGAAGAGAAGGATTCAAATCTAAATGAATCAAGTAATTACAATCAGCATAAGGAAGATGGATATGAAAGCAAAAATAAACTTGGTTATAGTAAATATGAGGTTGAGGAATTATGTAATAATGGTAGAGGTAGTGATTTCCATGATAAGAATGAATGTTATATAATGATGCTAATTTTTTAGATTGTTATACTAATGATCTTTTTGTTGTAAGTTCTTCATGTTATATGGATGATAATAACAACTGGGAGAAGATTTGTGAGGCAATCTTCTTCAGCCCTAATGAAATTTCAATTTTGTTGGCTCGTGATTTTGAAAAGAAGGTAAGTGTTTCTAAGGATCCTCATATTTTTCATCATAATATTTCTTCATTCAGTCAAATCAATTCCCCAAAGTTTGATGTAGAAAGAGATGTAGAATCTAAACAATCTTTGTCAAATTTTGGAGGTGTAGATGATAGTACCTCAAATGTCTTTGCACATGATGACTTATTGGATGTGGGGGATGTTAGTGAAGGGAAGTTTGATACTTTTTAAGGTTCTTTTCATGTTGATCTTGCTGAAATTTGTTTTGATGTTTCATGTGATGAAGAGGAAAACAATGAAAGTTTTCAATCAGATCGTAGATTTTCTTTATATGCTAATAAGTGTTGTAAAGATAAGTTGAAGGTTTATTCTAACATTTAGTTATGTGAAGAAAATGATTGTGATCAGCATAGTTTAGATTAGCACTGTCAGAATAAGTTTTCATGCTTGGTAACTAATTAGTTGTTTGAAGAAGGTGAAGAGCTTTTAGTGAAAGATACATTTGATTTAGTGAGTGACATGATTGCAAGTAGGCAACAATCAGATTTCACATACTCTTTGCAGACAAAGACATAAGGTGAGTTGCAAGTTTTTGGTACATGCAATTTGGTGAATGGTGTGGAATATGGATTTTTTGTGTTTCTGATCAGCATGCACGAATTATTGTTGGATTTTGATTCTCAGTTCAGTTTGTGTAATCATGAGAATGCTAACATTTTTCCTCATAGTGAGCATGATGATTAAATAGTCTTTGAGTTTTATATGTACTATGAGAATGATGACAATTTTGTTTTGCCTAAAAAAGTGATTGAAAGTGTTGATGTGTTGGGTGAAACAAAGGAAAATAAAATTTTTAGTTTACCTCATGAGAGTGTAGATGAAAATCAGATTTATGATAGAGGTAAGAAGTTTGGTTAAGTTTGGTGGCTCGAGCTCATCACTTGTACATAGTAGGAGTAGTTGTTTCTTGCTTTCAATAAAGTTATTCAAGAGGAAGTTTTTGTTGTTAGGTATGAGGTCTGCTTCTTCCAAAGATCTAAATCCTTGCTATGCCTACAAGGGACATGCATCCCTAGATAGAGCCACTATTGAGACTCAAAATTGAGGCCCAATTTTGAGTACCATTGAGAAAATTAAGCTCTATAAACACTTTTAAATGCAAGTGTACTTGATTGTCCATTTAAGACCCATGAGGTGTTTAATGTTTATAACACCTTTCATTCAGTGCATCCATGTGTCCCACAAAGATAAATTTCCATTTCAAGTCATTCCGTGAGGTCTTTTTTTGAGCAATTTACAATTTTGCATTTTCACCTAAGTGTCAAATAGCAATAAGAACCCCAATTTACCTTTGAATATCTTTAACCCATAAATGTTTCATGACTCACCACTTTGGAAATATTTAATATGAATTTTAAAGAACTTATGTTCAAAGTTTCAAGTCTTTTTGAATCAATTTGATTAGGTTTCAAACCCCTCAACATTGGTAGTTTACTGTTTTCATGCATTTGCAAATTCTACAAATTCTCAGAGGCCCTATTTGATTTGTTATAATCTTGATCCAGTTGACCAAAATGCTAAAATTATTTTTGTGCTATATTTTAGATGTCAAAGAGTCTCTATATTTCAAATTTGAGCTTATAATGAATCTGTTTGATCAATTTTCAAATGTGATTCCAAATGCAATTTGTGACTTTTTACTGGTGTCAAAAGTGTAGATTTGTCGGAACCCCTATTCGTGATGGCATATCTCAAAATCCATGATAGGTGAGATTGAATGGATTGTACCACTATGTTTTCCTCTAAAAATACTTCAAGTGTGCCATTTTTCAAGTCCTGACAAATCCATCTGCATACTTTCCTAGGTCCATTCCATTTGCAAAAAAAAAAAATTTGCCATTATTTCAATCTGAAAATTCTGAGTAGCCTACTTTGACCACTTGCCATTCTCGCCCCATTATTCATCATGAGTCCAAATCATAGAATTACATTCTCCTCATGGAAATGAACTAATTCCCCAGTTTATAGATCCTCAAGTACCCATTTGGCTAGCTTTCAAAGCTCAAACCAAATGCATTTTTTATTTTTTTGACATATTTATTTGTAGGTAATTATAAGTAAGAAACTTTGGGGATCGATGTCTTTTGACCCTAATGTCATCATGTGATGAGATTTGCCAACCCTGTTGAATATGTCAAAGATGCAGGATATCTAGAGTTTTAGAGCCTGACCAAGTGTTTAAATCAATTTTTAAAGCTAGGCAATAGGCCTCCTGACACAAATTTCACGGTGGAGTAGAAATGATTAAAATAAGTTTTCAGTGTTGAATTTGCAATAAAATTTGATTTTAGATAGTTCAAGATGATGAATTAATTAATCTGCATGTCAGTTGTTTGAAAGAAAAAAAAAAATTTATGCGGGACTAGTTTCAGGCCTGGCTGATGCTATTAGGTCAACAATGACTATAAAACTATGAAATGATTAATGGATGAAGTTTTTTTATTATATAGTGAGCATTTCATGGAGTTCTTGATCAATTTTTAATACACAAATTCACACTCGAGGACTTTTGTGGGCTCTAATCGAAGATTTCCCTGTTGTGGCTAATTGCTACTCCAGTGCACTTTATAGTTTTTATTGAATATGACCTCTTATTGATTTTTGATCTCTCTTAATGATATAGTTTTTTTCATATGAGAAAGGGAGCTAAGGTATATACTTGAGGTTGACATTAAAGGAGGGAGCAATCAAGTTTAAAAGCAATTCAAAGAGGAGCAATCTCCATGGCAACACCCATAGTGAAGGTAATAAAGATCACCACAGCAAATGTAATAAAGATGCTAAAGCAGGGGTGCCAATGGAATATTTGTAGATGTAGGGACTGGAACATGTTAAGAAGTAATCATCCACATGTTGCTTGGCATTGTAGGGAGAGTGCAGGGCAATCCTCGGTAGGGAAGACAATTGAATTTGATGGAGTTGTTTGCAAAAATCAAGGGAGTTCCACATTTTGGTAGGGGAGAGCTTCATAAGCATGAAGTAACTTTCCATGGAGAAAGATCTTCAAAACATCTCATCAAAAAAAACCACAGCATGAAATAGTATCTTGACATAAGACAAAATTTGTGGTTTTCCACCCATGCTAAGTGTGATACGAAAGATGCAAAGACAGTTGGAACAACATTCAACAATGCTGAGGAATGGAAAAGTTTTAAGAAGGCCATGATAATCAAATTGATGAACATCAAAATTGCTGCATTACACATGGATTGGAGTTGAAATTCCATGGCTAAGAGCAAGGATGACAGGTGACAAGAGCTCCAATTATAGTGGTCTCCATGCCTAGCAAAGCCATGTGCATGAAGAAAAGGATTCACAAGCAAGACAACATGGAAAGCAGTAGCAGTATAAAAGGGAAGAAGGTGCAGATATGGGAGTGCATTGTCCCACATTCTTCCTATGAAAGTTTTACATTTGTTTAAAAGAACGGGCACTCAAAAGTTAAATAACTTAAATAGTCCACTTATGGACATGAAGGAACATGTAGAGGGGCCCACCCATAGCCTACCACCCTCATATGATCAGAGGATGAGTTTTAAAGATGTGCAATCATACAACAATGTCATAGGATTGGAAGGTAAAAAATAAGGCATTAAGATGCTACGATGGGGCCCCACTCATAAGGTCGTGAATCAAAATTTTAAGGCCTACGATGCTACAAAAATAGGGTCATCATAAGATCGGGGAGGCAAGATATAAAGGCTACAATCCTATGAAAATCATGATATCAGAAATCAAATTTATGAGCTTTCAGATGTTAGGATTTAATGGTTGTTGTGAGGTTAGGGAAGTTAGAATTTATTGAGGAGATACCATGACATGAGGATGTGCTTGTTATGTTGTTGTATGGTTGGGGACGTTAAATGCATGAGCTACGATATTACAATTTCATTGTAATATCGTAGACTCATAAATTTCAAATATTTCAAATCACGTAATGTGAGGTGGGGCTGCTAGATAATTGACCAATGGGGAATCGACATGTGGATTAGGGAAATAGAAAGAAGTATAAAAATGAAAATTAAAGAAATATAAGCGCTCATAATTTCAAATGATTTAAATGTTTCACTAGTACAAAAACAATAATTTATTACTAAATAAACTACTAAGAATTGTAGATATGTGACTAATTTTGATCATGTGACCAATGGTAGTTTATTTCCAGACATTTATCTCCACACCAAATTTTTGACTAAACTATTTTAATCATTTGTTAGGTCATTGATTTAGTCGTTTATTGTTGTTAATGGGTAGTTTATATGGTAGTTTGTTTGGTAATTTTGGTAGTTTATTTGGTAGTGTATTTGGTAGTTTTCTTGATAGTATATATGGTACTATCTTTGGTAGTATATTTGGTATTTGATTCGGTAGTTGATTTAATAGTATATTGGTAGTATTTTGGATAGTATATATGGTAGTATATTTGATTGTGTATATGGTAGCATATTTAGTAATATTTGGTAGTTTATTTAATCATTAATTTAGTCATATTAGGGCACGATGGAATTGAACCACCATCCTCCTACTTATAAAGCAGGTGCTCTTCCATTGAGCTAGAACCCTTTAAATAATAATGCAAAAAATTGACAAATTTGTCTTCCTAACACTAATTTAACCATTAATTTAATCATGTATTTAATTTATAAGTTAAGACTTAATTATCATTTTGATGTCATCATCATGATAGTTTTTCTTTTAGTTAGTTATATATAATTTTTTGTAACTATTTAAAAATAAAGGACAACAATATCAAATAGAATTATAAATGGAGAAGTAAGCAAGCTTTGAAAAAAAACAAATCAATAAATTTTGAATTTTATAATTACTTGCATGCAATACAATTTGAAGTGATCCATATGAGTCAAATATACAAATGACAATAAAAAAGTAAAAAAGACTACACTACTTGAATTTAAATGTCAATTTGTTAACTAAATTTTACAATTTGATTAATTTTTCATTTACACATTCTTATCAAATTAATATTATTCAGTCCAGCCAGCAACAAAAATTACACACAATTTTTTTACAATGATGGCATACATCAGTGCCTAATTCCAAAGGGGTAAGTTATAAGCAATCTAAAACTTTGATACATAGTTTTCATATTATGAAAGTGATTGTAGAAATTTAAAAAAATTAAATAATAGATCTTCATCATTCCCATGCTACAAAACTACAAAATGACAATAAAAAACTACTATAATTTGCACATTTCTTTTTATTAATTTCATTTTTGAAGACAGACTACTAACTACGCTATTATAAAATTGAATTATTTCTTACAAATCTATTTCCTCCCTTACAAATTTTGTAAATCATTTCATGATTCCTCATTTCTTATGCATTGGCCCTCTATCATCTATTTACTTATCAATAGGGGCATTCAAATTAGCAGATTTTACATTTTTAGGTATGTCCCTCCTGCTGATTGCAAAATAATTCATTTTTAGAAAGTTACAGGTCGATCATACAACTTTGGCTTCTCCATTTACTTTGCAATGCATGAGGCAGTGATCATCTTCCTTAACTATACCAATTTATGTTCCTTAACCTTGACATTATGAAATCATCATTCTACTATGGCATATTGTCTTTTACAAATAATAGTGTTGCACATTTTAAGTTAGTGCCCCTTCATGTGGCATACCCTTGTGACCATGTAGTTGTCTACCTTCCCCTTGCACTATTCTCCTTTATGTGCCTTCATGACTTCCTAATTTCCTTGTGACAATTATCGGGATGCTTTGTCAACTCTAGCTTTGAGATATTTTGACTGTACTTTTCAAAAAAAAATTGTATTATTGTGCATGACACTCTGACTACTCTCAATATTTTATGGTCTTAATGTTCTATGTATTCATGATATTTTACTACTATAATCATTGGCCTTTGTATTCATAGATCACTATTTTGTGACCTTCATTATTCACTATTTTGTAGAAAAGCACGATGCCTTGTCTTCGGTTAATAAAATTTCTCATAAATCAAACTTTTCAAGAATCTTATTATAAACTAAAGAAACTTATCACAAACATGGATGCTTTGAATAAAAGAAAATAAAAATTTACTACTTTAAATAACAATATTAAGATCACTATCAAGAATAGTACCTATGCTCATTGAAAAGATCATTGACCTTTTATCTTGCATAATAGAAATTCCATTATATGACCATTGTTTATATTCAATGTGATCATCTTTGAATAGATCTCTATGATTCATTGAAAAATCAAGACAGCCATTAGGCCTATAGAGAATAATCAATACACCTAAAGGACAGAGTTGGGGATCACAAAATAGTCATAATCTCATAACTATGCCATCTAATAAAATTTTGGTTTCAATCAAGCTTCGAAGGATTTCCACACCATGTTCTAAAGCACCCACTTTAGCACAGGTTGGGAGTATACTAAAAAATTTTACTGTTATGGTCCTGACCGTCTGCATCTGACACTTTGGAATCTGTGATTAGTTTGTTTTTGTGAATGGTTTGGTACTTGTTAAGTTACTATAGTTCTAGTTTTATTATGTTAAACTTGTTGAGAATTCAGAGATTACTCAAAACCTGATTCTCGGAACAGATGTTTTATATTTTCAATTTTGTGTTATCATCAGAATCTTATTATTATCTGAATCAGTTTGGATTCAGAAATCAAATTTTATAATGAATGTTAGTATGGTTTTCAATTTTTACCTTCGTCTGATTCGTACTTTTAGATTTGTATTTAAGCTATTTTTAAAATATATTTCCAGTACCTTAAATCTGTTGTTTGCCAGTTATAAGTACACACACACACACACACACACACACACACACACACACACACACATATATATATATGTAATTATTATGTATTCGTGTGCTGGTATTTATATTTATACAAGTTATAAATGTAATGTATACATATACGTATACTTATTAGTTAGTAAGCAACATTATGGTAAATTAGGATATTAGTATTAATATTAACATTAATATTAATATTAATATTAATATTAACATTAATATTAATATTAATATTAATATTAATATTAATATTAATATTAATATTGATATGAATATTAATATCAATACTAACATTGATATGAATATTAATATCAATACTAACATTGATATGAATGTTAATATTAATATTAGCATTGATGTGAATATTAATATTGGTGTTAGTACCTATTGCTATGTTAGTGTGAGTTAGTGACTTAACTATCCTATCGATGTTTTTTTAAGCTAAGTCATATAACCTAAACTAAACCTAGCCTTAATCTATCGATGCTTAACTAAGCTAGCATGGGGTTTTGGGTTTATGGTGGCAAGAGGTTTTTTATGGAGTTAGGCTCTTCGACTATCGAGCTAGGTACTTGGCTGCCAGGTGTTGGTTTATGCATTGTTTTTGGTTTTGAGAACTAGTGCGCAGTAATGAGCATTGATAGTTTGTTTTAGGCTATCGTATTAGTGGAAGTCTGGTTTCGGACCGCCATTGTTGGTGTTCTGTTAAGGCAGTATGGACACTCTGTTGAGCGAGTTTTTTTGCATTTTCTTTGGGAAATTGATATCCATCATGGAGAATAATGTGCCTTATCAACATTTTAAAGGTTCTTAATTTCATTTATATTGGGTTTTCTATTTATGTTTCTTTTTTTTCTTAGTTTTCATTTTGTAAGGAATTATTTGTTCTCTATGGCAAGGCATAGAGGGTTCTGGAGGCTTGTGTTGCGAGTTTAAATGACAGGCTCTCCTGACAACATTATTTGAAGTTTCACCCCGCACTTATTCAGGCAAGGGGCTTTTCTTACTCTACTTGCTTATTCATTTTATGTTCATTGAATTTGTGATGAATATAGACTAAGGATTAGTTGTTGTATAAACAAAACTTAAATACCCAACTCGGGGTATATGTAGTATTTAATGTTTTTATCGTTATGTTAAGGATGTATAATCTAGAATCAGGTGTAGGCATGAAAGATTGTTACAAGTTTTAATTTTATGTAATTTTTTTTCGCTCCAGCATGGATATTTGCAGAGTTTGGTTTTGTGTTTGAAGCTTAGTTCTGCACACATCCATACTCGAGTGAGGGTAAGGAGTTTTCATTTTGGTAAAATTGTTTAATTTGATCTTTGTGATTTTACGTGTTTGATTATAGTCATAATTTGTGTGTGTGGAATTTTTGGATAGCATTTGAAAACGGTTTTTAATGCGCTGAGCTCTGTTGGTATCCTGCTTTGTGTTTAGTATTTTATTTATTGTTTGTGTCTTAGCCATGTGTATGAGATAGTGGTGTCTTATGGTTGCTGTCATGAATTGAAAGTGTTTATGGGTCTTGATTGTGAACCGAGGGCATAACTGAGGCTATTCATTTTGTTAAACAGTTGTCGACAAATTACTTCTTCAGTGTTACAAACTTTGTTTTGGTTTTGTGTTGGATATTATATTGAAATAATGAAATTTCTTGAGTCATAACTCGGTTGCTGTTTTTCATTGTTGTTAATGTGATTAGGGTCTAAAGTTTTATGCTCATAATTTTGTCATTTTTTTTGTTATCACGGGTATCAAAATTTTGTGTTATATACAGGAATACCTTGTTCTTTGTATTACAATGAGTTTTAATGAAAATATGGGTTAAAGCATAAGTAATTACTGTTATTGATTGTTCATACCATAATTTAGTAAGATCCATGGTGGCTGTTAGCTTACTGTTGGTCTTCAAATATTGATTTCAAATATTATTACCTCATAGGCTGTAGGAGATTTGGGAAGTTATAGATTCTACTATTTTATTGTCTACAGTATTAATTTTGATAAGAGATCTATATTCCAATAATTTTGGTATAAGATTAATTCGAAAAAATTACAGTCAGCATTAAATTTCTTTGACCTTGATATATTGTCAAATAGTTATCATTTTAGTAGTGAATTGTAGTGTGTGGTAACGACTAGTTATTGTGGAAGAGATTATTATCTATTTTAAATCTGATTTTACATTTATAAGGTTTATATATATATAGGTATATGTAAGTGAGTACGTATATGTATATGAATAAATGTTGTATATATATGTGTGTATAAGTATTTATTTATATGTACCATCATGTATGAATAACTTTATGAATTGCATTGTCAAATTTGTCATAGATACATAATTTGGAAATTCTTATGATTACTGATTTTGGAAATGTTAATTGATTAAATTTATAATCTGAGGTAATATTATGTGTGGATCATTTTATTTTGAAATGAAAATATAGTGAATCTTATTAAAGTCAATTCCTTATTATTTAATTTGAATTAAGCTGTTATGTAATGGAAAAGCATGGATATGAATATGGTTTCAATTGGAACTTTGTGAGATTGAAAATGGTTTCAAAAGATATTTCTGTTTGCTGATGCAATTGTTATATTGGAGCAAATGAAATAGTGTATTAATTGGAATTGGAAAATTAGTCTAAGTTTTCTTTCAATTAGTATATCTAGAAATATATGTATGTTAGATTATGAAAGTGTGATCCTTTAGATTGGGTGGCTGTCATAAAGCAAGTAACTTGTGGTGATAGAATTATGTTGTCGGATGTCCTTCGACACTAGTCTAGATTCTTATGGGAAATTTTATGACACTTAGTTAATCAAATGGTAACATTAAAAATTTCATGGGTTGGGAATCATTTAATAAGATAAGAACATTATGGTTTCACCTGACATAGTGAGTTCTACGAGTGGCTAAACATAGATTCTTATGTTGACACCCATGGACTACTAGATCATTACCTTGTCATATTCTATGCGAGTTTGTTTCTGCATATCTGGGTGTGAGAAATTATGTACTTGCATTACAATTTTAATGTGAAAAGAAAATTGTATTTTCAGTACTTCTGTGATTTGGATTTAATGATGATAGTTTTGTTATAAATCTATCATGCAGGTTTACTACAGGTTTTATTGATTTGATTTGTGTTCTAAGCCCTATTTTGGTGTGTTGTGGTTGTGTTGTTTTGATTACAGGTTCGAAATAGGACTAGTTATGGACTTAGAAGAGATGATTGTTAAACATTTAGAATCAAGGCTTAATTTGATTATTATTATTTTTTTAAGTTGTTGTACTTTCAATTAGAGTATCGATATGTTGTATACTCTGATGTAATTATCTGGAAATGTTACATTGCTAATTATGAATACTGAACCTGTTGTATAAAGGTTATTTTGTAATAGAAATTGTTCTAAAAATTTATTTATTTTTTGGGGGTTCTAATCTTGTTTGCATGTTTGGATTTTTTTTTATGGTTTCTTTAGTGTTGAGTTGGTTAGGGTATTACAGTTACAAATTTTGGAATTAATAGTGACCTATATAACTATTCAATTAGAAGGTAAATTGGTACACTTTGAAACTTTTGGGGTTTGAAGTCTGGTATTGGCTTTCTATTATTAAACTGCAAAGATGAGTCATAAAAGTATGAAAATGCCAAAAAGTACATGAAGCGCAAAAAGAAAGAAATGATATTTCACTCATGAAAAGATACACCACTTTGTTCATCATTTTATTCACATGTAAAAAGGGTAATAGATTTATATAAATACAAGATAATCTTGTGGAGTGCAAACAATATCTTTCATTACATTTATGAATGGAAAATTAGAGTGCAATAATTCTACACAAGTTGTGAAAGAACTATGCAATGCAACTAAATGCACAAGAATAAAAGTCAATGGTTAAGAAAAAGAATAAAGGTATGTCATTGCCTGGTTAATGATATACTACCATGACAGAATCTAGATTTGCCCCTTCCAGAATGATACCCTATGTCTTTAGTATTCTTGTAAAATTTTAAATATTTGGGGGGTTAGTTAAAAATGACCAAGAAATTATGAAACTTAACTCTCCCTAACATTTAACTATTTTCCAAGTACATTCAGTCACATGAAATCATGAAAATAGAAAGTGATCATAGGGGAAAGAGAATGGAAAAAATATCAATATGAAAGGAGTATCAAATGTCATGCTTTATTCTAATGGGTTTTCCTTATGTGGCATATATAGTTGAGTGCATTCACTCAGTGGTATAACCATAAAATAACATTTAATTGAGTTGTTTTGAAAATAATGGCATTTTAGTGATAAGTTATGACAATATTGACCAATCATTTGTAAGACATCTCAAAGGTACAATACTGAAAGTTCAAATGATGTAGACAAGTCACAACAATTGCAAATAAGAGAGTGCACTATTTTTAAAGAATATCATATACAAAATAAAAATATCATTTCTATGATACTAAAATAACAATCATGTTACATTTTCTCTTTTAGTAAATGTGGTCAAAAGTTTGAAAAATGTGATCTAGATTTTTTGCAGAATGAGCCGTATTAAGCTCTATCATGAGAAGAATCTATAGAATATAATCAAGCAAAGAGATATCAATGTATTTTCAATGTAAACACTTTCTTATTAGTTTCTACCAAGGAAGGAAACTATAGTGGGGCCTAATTGTTAAACAGTGATTAAACAAAATAGTAGAAACCAATCACCATTCAACATTATTAGGTACTTTCTCAATATTGATTTTTCTATTAGTACTTACATTGATGGAGTTGCACATTTTTTTGTGGGAGGGATTTTTTTTGTCTATAATTGGTGCTACATAAGGTGGGCAAAAGTATTTGTCAACCCCAACGCAAGAGAAGGCACAAGAAATTATGTCAATGCCAGTGCATTACAATGTTGGCAATGCGTTATAGACCAGACAAGGAAAGTATCAATTGAATGAATAGTTCTTGTGTCTTGTTTTGTGCTTTTACATTTTGCATACATTCTGGCTAAGCTAGTTATCACTCTCAAGAATTTTTTTACTCAAAGAAGGAGTGAGGGAACAAACAGAAATCTGCTAACACACTGTCAAATCTATTTAAATTGTCTAGCTCATCACTATATCTGCAATGATATTTATGGTTGTCAATGTCTAAATTTTGGTGGTCATTTGTAAAAATTACTTACTTTACATGCTTTTAAAATAATTTCCTTGAACAAAATAATGACAATTAATATAATGTTGTTGGAAATAAAATTGAATGGCTCTTTTGGTTTTATATTTTTATGAAATCAATAATCAAATGCAACTAACAAGACAATAATATGGAAATGAATAAATTAATCTAATTAAAATTACAATTTTTTTTTTCAAAATACAAAGGAAACTAATGTAATGTCTTAGACTCTTAACTGAAGATAAATAGATAAACATAAATGAACATGAAAGAGAACTCATAATTGTTATGGAAGTTAGGGGTAACAAGGTTTTGTTAAAAAATATACAAACAAAGCTTAAAATTGCACAACTCTTATGGAACATCCAATGTGATAAAAATAAATTGATAAATTATACATTAAAATTAGTTGACCATAATTAATAACAAGATACCTTAAAATGAAAAAAATTGATTAGTTGAGTTATGAATACCAGCAATTGTTATGGACCAACTATCCATGTATGTTGTGATACCTCATAACAAGGTTTCCCAAATAAATTTTAACAAAGTGTGTATGACATATCAACGAGGTCTTGAAAACATTATTTAATTTGCTTAAATGTGATAAGAAAAACTAGAAACAAATAAGTCAAATTACAGTTCAAACTTATAGCTTCTTTCCCAATCATAATAAATGATGATTAAAAACAAAAGATTTGATTTTTCTTAATCAATTATACCAGGGTGATAGAGTCAAAGTTAAACAACCCTACTAACATCAATAAAACATCAAATCAAAAGACTAAGTAAAGCATCTATTTCCCTTCTACCAAGCCTAATAAGATAAAGAATCATATATAATTAGAAAGATAATAACCTAATGATTTCATCTCTATGTAATCAACAAGAAGGTTTGCCTCTTCACATTCCCTAACCCTCTCCGCCAATTTTAACATTAGATAATAAAAAATGACACAAACATACTATATCTAATAACAAAACTCATAGTTTTATAACAGATCAACCAAAGTGAAAATTGCAGTAACAATATACATAGTCCAAAAGTATAGAAGTATAGAATAACATATGGGAACATACTGTGCAGATGTGAAATAAAAGTATTTTTTATATAACATGCAGTTCTAGAAACATACGTAGTGCTTTGATCAAGGCTCAAAAATTTAGTTTTCCTTATAATGTTGTTGATATTTTTCACTCACATGTTTTGAAATCAAGATCAACATCAAGTATAATATTATTTGATATGTAATTAAAATTCGATATCAGATTGAGCCCTCTAGTGCCCAAGGTTGTAGAATAATGGCGAAAGGTTGTAGAATGCCTACCAATCGCATTCACATAGAGTTGCAAAAAGGTTTCCACAAACTTTACTGTAGGCAAAGAAGATGAAAAGACCACCAGCTAGGTATCCGCAAATTAGAAGGAACTCAAAATGGAAATGGGAAAAGATAAAAGTAATTAGGGTTTCACACTTTATAAAGGCATTTTTGGGTCTAATTTAGATAAAAACTAAATTATAAAATATCATTTCAATTTTAATATTATATTTATTAAATAAAATAAAATTAAAATATTTTGTTTAACAAAAGAAAAAGTATATTATTAATTTTTTTTATAAATAAAAAATATATTTATTAGAAAGTTTCTAATTAAAAATTTAATATGCTTTATATTCTTCTAAGTTTCTAAATATAAAATATATATTTATTAGAAAGCTTCTAAATTAAAACTTATGTGCTCTATTTTCTTGTAATTTTCTCAATATAAAATATATATTTATTAGAAAGTTTCTAAATTAAAATTTATTTCCTTTATATTCTTATAAGTTTCTAAATAAAATTTGATTTGTTTAAATTTAGACATAAGTTTTAAAATAATTAATTTTTTAAAAGTATATATAATTTTAATTTAGAAACATATTTAAAAGAATATAAAGAAAATCAAAATCAATTTAGAAATTTTCTAATCTTAACATATTTTGAATCAATTTTTAAAATTTTGAAATTGTTTATAATATAGTTTCACTTTTTTTATTAAAATTTATTTCCAATTTGATTTTAGATTTAGATACAAATCATTATTTTAATATTTTTTTATTATTGATAAAATTTAAATTTTATTTAATAAATATTTTATTACAATGCAAATGATATTTCTTTTTATATTTTAATAATTTATTATTCATCTTATAAAAAAATGTAATAAAAAATTAAATTATTTGAATTTGAAATGTTTTTCTATAAATTATCTAATATATTTAAAAACTAGAATATCATTTCTACTTTAAAATATGTAGTAATAATTGGTGTTTGATTTGAACATTTTTAGGCATATACAACATATCTTTATTTAATTTTGAACTTTTGAAGAAACTAAATACACTCTATATAATTTTAGAAAAGTACAATTAGAAATAGTTTAATGTGTATATATTATGTTATCAATTGTAATATTTATTCAAATATTATTATGATTAATATTTATTATATAGTATTTATATATTAAATTATTAATAAATATTAAACTATTACTGAATGCAATAGTCATCCATGGATGTGTAAAGGAAAGTATATAATTACAAAATGCTTAGATGAATTTTGTAACCATCTAACAAGAATGCTTACATTTAGGGATATTAGCAAATAAAGGAGTAATAAAATAATTGTTTTAGTCATTTTATTTGTCTAATTAATTATTTAGCTATAATTTTATCCAATGATCAAATTAGTCATCTATTCTTATGAGTAGCAAACAAAAATTGTACAATTTGATTAGTTTTAGTCACATGGCCAAATTTTTTAATAGTGTAGTTATTTATTTTACAAATTTCTACTAGTGATAGTTGAATCCTATACCAATATCATGATTTTAAAAAAATTCACCCTCTTACATAAATTTCACAGCCTTCTAACTAGAATAGTTACCATTTAGAGATATTGTCAAATAGTGGCTAGATTGTTCATGTAGTAAGCTTAACAAGCTTTATTGGTGAAATGCAACTTCTAAGTATATGAATCTACGATATTATTAAATTATAGTATAAATAAGTAATAATTATTTATTTTGCCATTTTTATTAGGGTGACTAATAGATTTATAAATAAAATATGTAGCATTCATTAGATTATACAAATATAATAAAAACATCCATCTTTCATTCATTTAGTCATTTTTAGGGTGACTAATTGTTTAGTCATTTATTTGATCATTTATTTACCACTTATCTTAGTCTAACCTTGTGATTTTACTCGATGACCAAATGAGTCATTTATTTAGTCGCTTATCTTATAAATTATAAAAATTTACTATAATTTGATCAATTTTAGTCAGGTGACTAAATTTTTTAGTCTCATGACTAAAATATTTAGTAAAATAGTCATTTATTTGCCCAAATTCTACTAGTGTTTCTATATAGTTTTGACTATATAATCATTTAAATTTTTATTTTAGCTCTATTCATGGTTTGGGAGCCAGAATTTTGAACTCATCTTAGAGACACAATTTTTGTCCAAAGTATGCAATGCAGTATACCATTGGAACTAGCAGGAGATAAATTTTCAAGATATGAGGTTAGTTTTTGCACAGGAATTCACTAGTTTGAGTTATAGCCAGAAATGTACTATTTGGGTCTTCTCAGTGAAATGAGGTAAAATTGAAAATGTGGCTAAAAAGCATAGTAAAAGGTCTATTGGGATAGTTTTGAGGATATTATGCCATTCTAGTTTAATTTTTCCCAATTTTTAGTTTTGAGAGTATTATGTTTTTAGATGTAATTTATTTCGGGAATTGAAGTTGGAGTCATGATTCAATGGTTTTCATTATTTAGTAGAGATATTTACAAGTTTTTTATAGAATAATGGTGAAAACCATATTAGCTCATATGGGTAGAAAGATGAAAGAGGTTTTGTAACTGGAAAGGATGGAATTTCAAGTGGGCACATGTCCTTCTCAAATTAGATCTAGGAATTCTTTCCTCTATATCATTCTCTTTCTTTATTATTGTAGGGGTTCTAGTTTTTGGAGAGAAAATGACTCATTGCTATGATACCATGTGTGTTCCAATCTGGAGTTTACTCAGATCTATGAAACCAGGGTTCCAGTCTTGATGTGTTCCCATTACTGTGACACCATATTCTTCAACATAATTCTCTTGTATGAACAACAATAGTCAAGATAACATAGAAAGTTTAGATCTATTAGGTGTTTCTATGTTTTGATTTCATGCATTTGAATGTACTGTTTCAAATAAATGAATATGAATGAGCTATAATTTCTTTAGTTTCATTCTAATTCTCATCTTATATCTTAGTAATTTGCAATCTTATGTAGTCTAGGAACAAAGAATTGAGGCTCATTTGCATCCCCTTAAGGTTGTATGCTAGATATGTTTTGATGTTGGAACAAAGAGCAAAGTAAATGCTTGATGTGTTTGACAAGGTTATTAATTATTTGTGAAGGATATTTCATGAGAATGAGGTCTAAATGAACACCGATGTCTAATTCACAAAGTGATAGGATAGATCTGATGTCTTGGTGCATGAAATATGTCATTGATATCACTGATGCATGGATTAGATTCATGGAATTGCCCAATAGATAAGGCACTAATCAGCTACAGGATCACTTGTTCATACTACTACATACTTGGGGTTATGTTGATAATCAACATTATTAATCAAATGTATTTCCCTTTCATGTTGAAGAGCTGAAAATGATGCCCTCACTCAACTTGTGCATTTCATAGAGTTGTAATTTGCTACTACACTTCTTTGTTATTGGATAAGTCATTAAGAGAAATAAGGGTTAAATCTACTTTGATAGATTTAGGAATATGTCTTTGCACTGGTACCATATTAATTAAATCTGAGGTCCACTCACCTAGGTTTTGCAGAGCCTAAAGTAGAAGAAGGGTCAAGCCTTATAGTTGGCTTGGTGTCTAAAATGATATGTTAAAGATGGGAGTTAGCTACCCCTAGATGTACCATATTCTCATCAAGGTAATTTGAAACCTGTAACATTTCAAAACACCAACAAAATGGTGACTCTACTCGGGAGATAAGATGGCAATATATTTTGTTAAAAGGACAAGAATCTTTGGTGTTAATTGAATATCTCAATCCCATTTTTAGTATGGCTTTTCCCATCTAAGTCAGCCAACAAAATGGTGACTCTACTGGAGACTATATTGAATCTGGATGGTAGATAAAACTTGAGAATTTAAAAGAAGAGATTTAATACAATAGAAGAAGTGCATAAAAATGTTGCATTGGTAAGTTCTCTGATGTTCTTTCCATATTTCTTACTCCAAATCATGCACCCTAGTGAGATTTTATTCATTTGCAGTAGTGGTTTTGAGGTTGAATGTAAATTATGTTGTTAAGAGTGTTTATCTTCAGTCAATTCAGTCAAATTTTGTTCTCAAAAGTGTTGTTGTGTGTGAATGGATTGTTAAAACCAGAGCATCAACAGCTGGAAATGAAGGGTTTGACCCACATTCCACACATGCCCCAAGATTTTTTGATAAAATGGACAAGATTTATCCTTAGTTGTGTGAATTACATGAACTTATGGTTGGATCTTTTGGCACTCAAAATTGAAGCCTCGATTTTGAGCACCATTGAGTGGATTAAGCCCTATAAGTGCTCTTTCATGCATATGTAGCCAGTTGTCTATTTGAGGCCCAGATGGTGTTTTAGTGGCTTAACACCTTTCACTTGACATATTCATGTGATCCATAATGTTATTTTTCCATCTTGAATCATTCGGTGATGTCCCATTTTGAGCTAGTGTCAAAATTTGCAATTCTGCCAAACTATCAAATAGCAATAGGAAGCCTAGTTTGTCTTTGAATATCTCTTATGTGAGAATGTTTCATGACTCACCACTTTGGGGATGTTTATTATGCATATCAAATAACATTTCTTCCAATTTTCATCCCATTTCAAATCTGTTTGAATAGGTTCCAAACCCCTCAAAGTTGGTCATTTACTGTTTCGTGCATTTGTGTAGTTATTCACAATTTTGGGAAGCCCTATTCGACCAATGATATCTTTGACCCAATTGACCCAAATGAAGAAATTATTTTTGCATTGTGTTCCAGGGATAAGACATTTCATATGTTCTAATTTTTAGATCATGATGAATCCACTCGATCAATTTGCTAACATGATTAAAAACCCAGTTTACATTGTTTTGTTATGGCTAAGGTATCCAGATTGATCTGTACCCTTGTTCAAAAAATTATAAATTTGATCCCGTGATTGGAAACCTAAATGGATGGTACCATTCTATTTTGTCCTAAAAACCCTTGAAGTATGCCAATTCCAAAGTCATGACAAATCCATCTTCATACTTATGTCCATCCATTTGCAAAAAAATACTTTTGGGCATATTTCCCAGTTTAAAATTTCCAAGTGCCTATTTTCAAAAAATTTCCAAATTCATCCTATGCCCTAATTATGGATTCTTATTATTTGAATGAAAAATAACTTGGTTTTCAGAAACCCAAGTGATCAATAACCCAATTTATTATGTCGATCCCGAGCCTAGGTTATGTTTTTTAACACTGTTTGCCTATAGGATAATTGAAGTATGGATGTTGGACAATTAGAATCTTTTGACTGGGAATTTGTAATAGGCTAAGAATTTTTAATATGATAGAGTGTGTAGGATTGAACACTCATGCCAATTTTTTTGGCCTAGTTACTTGATTGAATCAGCTTTCAAGGCCAGCTAGCAGGCCTCTAGACACAAATTCACAATTTTTAGAATTGATTAAAAAGGCGAGAACTGGTAGTGATATTGAATACAAGAGAGCTTATGCTGACAATGCTATGATCATGTTCATAAAATTCATTGAAGGTTGAAAATCCACAAGAGATTTTCCAAATTGGCGTCGAGTCTTATCAACAGATCCAAGATTTCTAATGTACCAAATAGTAAACTTATTGAGTTTTACATCTCGAGATTAGTTTATCAATGGAGCTACATTATGCATAATACATGTAGGTGATGAAATAAGAGATATATATATAATGGTCACATGAAAATATATAAAGCCTTTTCAAGTTACTTTATATCTATATTAAAAGATATATTAGGAATGGTGTTTAGTACACGTACAATTGCCAATGTTGAAGACATTGAAGATATAATTGGGAGATGCTAATTTTAATTATTAAACACTCGACCATACATTTTCCAAAAGCTAATGTTTAAAGTTTGAAAACAATATAAATGAGAGGGACTCAAATTTTTTGGCATGGAAATTTAGCATGCAGTGCATTTAGAACAGCCAACATTCCAAATGTACAGAGGGTTTTAATTCAAATTGATGAGCAATGGATTTGATAAAAATACCAATGAAAATGGAAGGCATGAGCAACATGTTGGACATGATTGTAGAGACTCCAGCATATGCATAGGCAAAGGAAGCCTCAGGAAAATCAATCAAATTAAGGGGAGGCATCCAACAATAGGAAGCGGCTACAAATAAAGAAAAATGTGCATGAAAAATTGGTGCCATGTTAAAAAAGAGACCTACGCACTGTGAAAAGGATAAGGCATGTGATTGAAGAGAGGAATTGTAGTCAAAGCCACCAGTTGAAGACATCAAGAGTAGACACAGGAGAATTACAATCTGAGAGAAGTAGATTTTTTTCCTAATAATAATGCTATGTGTGAAATTCCCCCAAGTAAAGTATCAGAGTCATCTGAAATGCCAAGGAGCTTTATGGGTGGAGGATGGAAAAAAATATTAAATATGCGTCCCCTGAAGAAATCGTGCAAAGTTGTAGAGCTGAATTTCCAGGCCCAATGGCCATAGCAGTCAACAAAGAGGTCATGGTATCTAGAGCAATCCATGCTCCCAATGCAAGGCATCTCAAAGTAAATACCAATATTTGTACTGGGACAGTTAGCCACAGGGTTCTCCACACATAGAGAAAAGACAATACGCAAGAGTTGAGAGGAGGATACTTTGAAACTATTATCCCACATTGTTCGCGATTTAAATTTTTTAATCTTTAAATACTTTTGCACACTATTAGTTTGATGTCTTAAAGGATGTGGCCTTTTGAAAGGTAGTGAAGCGTGTAGAGGGATCCACTATGGATGGTTAGCTAGCGAGGAGTTAAACAAATTTTGAATGCCCAAATGTACACAACAAGCCGATGACATCAATAGGAATGAGCCACCAGAAAAGTTGAAGAATCTAGCAAGTTGCCATGTCACTTGCTAGAAAATCTCAGGTTTTCTAGTAGTGACATAGCAAATTGTTGGAAAACTATGAAAATTTGGCAAGAAGGTCATGGGTCCCGCCTGAAGTTTGACAACAAACCAATGAGGGAAAAGTGGCAGTAAGCAGTATGTGCAATACAGAGGAGATGATGCGACAATCATTAGACCAATCACAAGGTACCACATGGCAAAAATTCCAAGGATGAGTATGACATGGCAAGTAGATTTTGTAGATACACCAGATCGTGCCACATGGTAAATCTAAGGGTAGTCACTATGTCGCTAAGAGGAAGTTATTCAATAGATAACATAGTGACATAGCGACACAATGAAAAAGTTGACATGTGGCAATGACATGGCAGCAAGGTGGACCAGTCTAATGGTGACACATGGCAAAGGTTTTTGACATGGCACATTTCCTGAGGTGCTAATGTGGCATGGTGATATGGTGCAGTAAGGTAGAAAAGTAGAAGACCAATTAGATGCTGACAAGTGGCACCTAGTTGGAGGGGTTTGACAACTGTGTGTGAAAGGAGAAAATTAGAACTTGACACATGTCATAAGGATGGGCAAACTAGCTTTGACCCAGATTGAAAAGTAAAGGGGATTTTCAAAAGCAATAAAGTTTATTATTATTTTATGTTTTTTCCCTCAACGTGCAGTAATCAGAGTTTTAAATGAAGTCTAAATCTTTATATAGTTCAAACTATATAAAAGAGTAAATATTTGTATAATGCTATGGAAGCCATGAGACAAAGGCCAGAATTTCAAATGGGCATAACTAAGGCTATTTTTATCCAAAATAGGCACTCCAATATATCATTGGAACTAGAATGATCTGAATTTTTTGAATTTGAGGTTAGTTTCTACACAACTATTCACCAATTTGTGCTATAAGCCAATTTGTGATTCCTAGGGCATTCTTAGCAGATCAGTCAGATTTCATTATAGATCATCAAAATTGGTTAAAAGGGAGATATGAAGACTTATTGAAGTCCAAATGTGGAGAAAATAAACTTAAATTAGTTTTCTTGCATTTTTTAGGCCATTTTAATTGATTTTTTCTTTTTACCTTGAGTTCATTTTAACATCAAAAATTTATTATGTTCTTTCATCATCAAGTTTTTGATATTCTTTATTACCTTTAGGAGCTAAAATGATGGGGATCTGATTTTTAGTTACAGAGAGAAGGTAGAGAGAAGATTGTTTAACTTCTTTGAAAAGAATTTTGTGTGAACACATGTTAGTGGCATAACAGAATTGAGAATTCACTTCTTGCTATATCTTTCCCTCTTTCATTCATTGTAAGGGTTGGAAAATATTGGAAAGTTTCTCTAGAATGAAGACAATTAGTAGAATTGGCCCTAGAATTGATGAAGCTTGAATGGAAGATCTGGTATGTGTTGGTTCTAGACCATAAAGCTTTTTCTTTGGCTCTGACACCCCTTTCCCATCCCATCAATTTCTCATTCCCAGCATTCTCTCTCTTGTATGGCAACATTTGTTCATTGTATAGCCCAGTTTATTAGGTTCTTTATGAGTTAATTTCATGCATTTTTATGTATTATTTCAAGGAAATCAATACAAGGAGGGTAAAAGCACAAACCTGTGTCACCTTTTATAAAGAAATGTGATATCAGAATGTGACAGTTCATCATTAGTGACAAAAAAAATGGTATTTGTGTTTAAAATATGAAGATGATGTAAACTGATGAAATGTGTAGAATTGGATGAATTTTATGCCTATAATTTTTATAATTTTTTTGAGTAGGAATTTATTCATTTTATTTTATTTTGAAGTCCCTTTTTAAATTGTAAAAAATATAGGGTGTAGTTCCCGTTAAACAAGCATATGTAAATCATCTTTTTTTGTTCTGATTTGAAAATATCTTATAGATGACATGTATAGCTAGTGCACAAAAAAAGAAATAATTATTTTTGATGTATATTTTTTTTGTTATAAATACTCAAGTTCGACCTTATCAAAATCCAATAGTTTTATCCTCCCATCAAAACTTTCCTATCAATTCTATACCTTCTTGAAAAATAATGAGAAATTTGTGAAGAGGATTCTCTCCTCTAGAGATAAATATAATTTTTTTATTTTTTTTATACGATTTACTATTTTTTTCCTTTTTTGAGGGAGCATCTTCTGAAATGTTCAAATATTGACTTATAATACTTTGATATTATAACATATTATAACTAATCAAAACACTCAAAAATTTATATAATGATGATATTGACTCTAAGACCTATAAAAGGGTATTTTTAGTTTTTGAAAAAAATAGAGTTTTGATAGAGAAATGAGATTAGACCGAAGTAGGTTTTGGTATCACAAATGGTGACACAGATCTATGCTTTTACCCAAGAATAGAAAATGTTGAGTTTTAGTTTAAATCTGGTCTCCTTTCTCAGTGAGGTGTGATGTTTTATGATCTTTGAACAAAGAGCCTCGATCATAATTGCAATCCCTTAAGGTTGTATGTTGCTTCGTTGTTGCTTGTAATTCAAGGAATTATGTAAATGCTTTAAGAAAATAAATAGGGTTGTAGGTTTATTAAGGAGGATATCGGGTAAGAATGAGATTTAGATTGAACATTGATATCCAATTTACAAGGTAAAGATCTAGAGTCTTGGCATAAGATATGTGTTCTAGATATCCAAAATGAATGAGAGAGATTCGTGAATTGCCCAATTGATGAGGCACTAATCTATTATAGGATCATAAGTTTGTTGTGCGTACCTAGTTTTAATCCACTTTCCCCACCCACATAAAATCAAATCAAATTCAAATTATCTTTACATTTTATGTTGAAGAGCTAGAACAGTCTAACCCTCACTCAACTTGTGCATTTCATAGAGTTGTAATTTGCTACTACACTTCTTTCTTACTACATAGTTCATTAGGAGATATATGAGTTAAATCTACTAATTATAGATTTAGGCATATGTTTTGCACTGGTACCATATTGATTGAATCTAAGGTCCAACTTCCTAGGTTTTGCAGAGCCTGAAGTGAAGAAGGGTCAAGCCTTATAGTTGGCCCAATGTCTGAAATGATGTGTTAAAGATGGGAGTTAGCTACCCCTAGATGTGTCATATTCTCATCAGGGTAATTAGAAATCAATAACATTTTCAAACACCAACAAAATGGTGACTCTACTAGGGATTGTGTTGAGATTCATGGTAGAAAAACCCTGAGAGTTTAAAGGGATTCAACATAATAGAAGGAAAGACATGGAGAACATTTTCATATAGTAGTAAGTTGATGTGTTCAATCCATTTCCTTGCTACATTTTCGTGTTCCTTGGTAAACTTTATTCTCTTACAGTAGTAGTTCTTGAACTGGATGTAAATTTTGCTGAGAAATGAGTATACCTTCAATTAGTTCAATTTTGTGAGTTGCTCAAAATCTAAAAATGAAGAGTATAAGTTTCTCTTTTCAAAATGTTTGAGGATCTGCAAGTTTATTTCATGCTAAAAGTCTAGTTCAGAATTAGATTAGTAATAATTTGTGTTTCAAAAAATTTCTCACAATTGTGAGTGGCGACTCTATCTCTACAACTAGTGGCATTTAATTCTATGTGTATTTTGTTGAGGGCTTTCAACACATTGTTGGGCAGATCTGAATTTTTTGTTGAAAATCTTGTTTGAAAAGAGAAGTGTAGTTGGGATTTGATGGTGTTGAAGAGTTATGTTTCAGCTTTGTATAGGGGTTTCAAATTCAAGATAAATCTGAAGAGGGTTTCTTCTATCTATTGTTGTTTCAAATTAGTTTGTAGTTCTGTTCAAATATAATTCAATTCATGTCTCACTTAATGTGAGTGGCAACTCAAAGTTAATCTCTATACTAGTGTAGTATTATACATGAATTGTGATTAGTTGTTGTAGGAGAACAACAGATTTGAAGAGGTTGAGACATTTAATGGTTGCAAGATTTGTGGTGTGTTGATTCAAAAGGTTTAGTAAGGTTTTGATAAGATTTTGGGTCTCTTGTTGTAAATGGTAGGCAGAGAACTTTGAGCCATTCAGATCTTGAGGTATTCTCATTTTCATGTATTTTCTTTTCATGAAAATTGATTGTGAAAAGTGTATTCTCCATTTGGTGATTAGCATTATACATAGGATAATTTGTTTTATAAGTTTTAATATTATTGAAAACAATATGGTTGAATATGAAAATTGGTAGAGAGAGCAAATGTTGTTGCAATTTTAATATAGGCTTGTTGAGGTATGTGTATAAGTCCTATGGTAATTTTTTTTGAAAGATTAGGATTTCAAAATCTTGAAGATTGTAGCACTTGTTAGATTATGTTCTTTCTATGAGATCAAAATCAGGGCCTCTATTTAGTGATTTCAGCACTAGAAGAAAGAAGTAGGAGTTTTAAAATTTTGAGAGATGGATTATGAATCTAGGTCTGAAAATGATGTACCAACTCTTGAAAGTATTTGTGCAAATATTGCTTGGCTAAAAAGAGAAATTCATAATAAGACCATCATTGGCATAAGAAATACAATTGGTAATATTAAGAGTCTTAATAGGTTTGAAACTTACATGAAGTTTAAATCTATAATTATGAATCTTGATGAGTCCTTTAGACTGGAGAAGTCTTCATGGACAATGGTGCTCTTAGAATTTTTTATGTTGCATTCAGTTGATTGGTCAGCCAAGTCAGGGTCAGAAAAGATAATTGAATTCCAAGATTTTATCATAGAAATTGAAAGTGCTTTGAATGTTAATAAATCTAATGATAGTAGAAATGAATATGCTATAAATGGTAGTGAATGCAATGAGTCCATTGAAAGTGATATTGAATATGAAGAGTTTCAGCTTTATGAATCATAGGATAGTAACCATCAGCTTGATAACATGCATAATGTCGATTCATCTTTTTATGATGATGAGTATAAGGAAGAGGAAAAGTGTAACAACAGTATTAGTCTTTCTTCTAGTGATGAATGTGAATGTATTACGATAATGGTTTTTGAGGTATTATCTAAA
Organism: Cupressus sempervirens; assembly: GCA_028749045.1. Lineage (NCBI taxonomy): Eukaryota > Viridiplantae > Streptophyta > Pinopsida > Cupressales > Cupressaceae > Cupressus > Cupressus sempervirens. The sequence goes on along the minus strand of CM053784.1, from coordinate 332,452,251 downwards.
GAAGAAGATGTATGGAATGATCATAGTTCTGATTCTTCAGAATATGTTACTAACAAGTTTTCTATAGATGTGTCAAGCTATCTAGATAATAATCATAGACAAGGAAAAGAAACTGGTAATGAAATTTTGTTAAGTATTGATGAGATTTCCAATTTGTTGGCTCATGACTTTGAAAAGTATGCTAATCTATCCAAGGATGCTTGTGCTTTCCCACATTTTTCATTTCCATATGGTGAAGTCATTTCCTCTAAATTTGATGTTGAAGAGGATATAGTTTCAAAATATGCTATGTCAAGTTTCGGAGGTGTATGTGATGGTAGTTCATACATTAATACACATGACAACTTCTATGTTGAAAAGAAAGGTACAGGGATAAGGTCTATTGTTGGTTCATTTTCTTTTTGTTTTCATGAGGCTAAGATACATGTTGATGATTCATATGAAAAGGAAAGTAATATTAATGAAATGGTTTACTCTAATGAGTTATTGGAAGAAAACATTGATACAGATTACCATATTGTGAGAAGGTTATTTCATAATGATTCTTGTGACTTGTTATCTAATCATTTGTTGGAATGTGAAGAAAATGTAGTGTATGTTTAGTCTAATTTATGGAGTGCTAATGTTGCAAATAAGGAGAAATCATATTTTACATTTTCTTCATATCTGGATGCATAAGGTGAGTTACCGTCTGATTCATGTAACTTGTTGAATGAAGTAGAATACTGAGCTTTTCTATTTCTACTTGAAGATATCCATGAGTCAGTTAGTGATGACCAGTTTTAGTCAAATATTAGTAGTTACAATCACACTAATTCATATATTTATACTGATCAAGATGAAGAAATTAATGTTGATTTGTACATGCACTATCAAGATGATGATAATAGTTTTGTTTTCCCTAACAAAGTGATTGAAAGTGTTGATGTGTTGGGTGAAACAAAGGAGAATAAGAATTTCAATATACCTCAAGAAAATGTCAATGAGAATCAGGTCTATCGTATAGGTAAGGAGTTTTGAAATCTTTTTGGTGGCCCAGGGCCATTGCTTGTACATAGTAGTAGTTATTTAATGTTTTCAATAAAGTTGTTCAAGAGAAGTTGTTGTGAGTGGTTTTCTTCTTCTAGAGATCTAAATCCTTTCCATTCCCACAAGGGACATGCATCCCCAAATAGAGCCACCATTGGCAGTCAAAATTATAGCCTCGATTTTGAGCACCATTGAGTGGATTAAGCCCTATAAGTGCTCTTTCATGCATATGTAGCCAATTGTTAGTTTGAGGCCTAGATGGTGTTTGAGTGGATTAACACCTTTCATTTGACATATAAATGTGATCCACAATGTTATTTTTCCATCTCGAATCATTCAGTGAAGTCACATTTTGAGCTAGTGTCAAAATTTGCAATTCTACCTGAGTCAAATAGCGACAGGAGGCCCAATTTGTCTTTGAATATCTCTTACCTAGGAATGTTTCCTCACCCACCACTTTGGGAATGTTTAGTATGAATATCAAAGAACATGTGTTCTAATTTTCCTCCCATTTGGAATCTGTTTGAATAGGTTTCGAACCCCTCAAAGTTGGTCATTTACAGTTTCATTCATTTGTGTAGTTATTCACAATTCTAGGAAGCCCTATTTGACCAATGATATCTTTGACCCATTTGACCCAAATGAAGAAATTATTATTGTATTATGTTCCAAGGGTAAGACACTTCATATGTTCCAATTTTGAGATCATGATGAATCGATTTGATCAGTTCACTAACATGATTTAAAACCTAGTTTACATTATTTTGTGATGGCTAAGGTATCCAGATTGATATGTACCCCTGTTCAACACATTATAACATTGATCTCATGATTGGAAACTCTAAATGAATGGTATCATTATGTTGTGTCTTGAAAATCTTTGAAGTATGCCAATTCCCAAGTCATGAGGAATCCATCTGCATACTTTATTATGTCTGTCCATTTGCAAAAAATACTTTTTGGCACATTTCCTAGCTTAAAATTTCCAAATGCCTATTTTCAAAAATTCGCCAAATTCGTCCTATTATTTTTCATGAGCCCTAATTATGGATTCTTATTCTTTAAATGGAAAAGAAATTATATCCTTGTTTTCAGAACCCCAACTAATCAATAACCCAGTTTATAATGCCAAACCCGAGCCTACTTTATGTTTTTTAACACTATTTGCCTGCAGGATAATTGAAGTATGGATGTTCAGCAATTAAAATATTTTGACTGGGAATTCATCATGGGTTGAGAATTTGCAATATGATAGAGTGTGTAGGATTGAACACTCATGCCAATTTTCATGGCCTAGTTACTTGATTGAATCAATTTTCAAGGCTAGCTGGTGGGCTTCCAGACACAATTTCACAATTTTCAAAATTGATTAAAAAGGTGAGAAGTGGTAGTGATATTGACTACAAGAGAGCTTATGCTGAAAATGGGTGATCATGTTCATAAAATGCATTGAAGGTTGAAAATCCATAGGAGAGTTTCCAAATTGTGACCGAGTCTTATCAATGGATCCAAGATTTATAATATACCAAATGGTAAACTTATTGAGTTTTACACCTTGAGATTAGTTTTATCAATGGAGCTACATTATGCATAATACCCATAGGTGATGAAATAAGAGATATATATAATGGTCACATGACAATATATAAAGCCTTTTCAAGTGACTTTATATCTATATTAAAAGATATATTAGGAATGGTGTTCCGTACATGTACAATTGCCGAGATTGAAGAGATTGAAGATATAATTGGGAGATGCTAATTTTAATTATTAAACACCCAACCATAAATTTTCCAAAGCTAATTTTATTTGATGGCATTAATAATTTCAAAGTTTAAAGTTTGAAAACAATACAAATGAGAGGGACTCAAAAGTTTTGGCGTGGAAATTTAGTGTATAGTGCATTTAGAACAGCCAATGTTCCAAATGGATAGAGGGTTTTAATTCAAATTGATGAGCAATGGATTTGATAAAAATACCAGTGTAAATGGAAGGCATGAGCAACATATTGGACATGATTGTAGAGACTCCAATATACGCGTAGGCAAAGGAAGCCTCAGGCAATTCAATCAAACTGAGAGGAGGTGTCCAACAATAGGAAGTGGCTACAAATAAAGAAAAATGTGCATGAAAAATTGGTGCCATGTTAAAAAAGAGACCCATGGACTGTGAAAAGGATAAGACATGCGATTGAAGAGAGGAATTGTAGTCAAAGCCACCAATTGAAGACATCAAGACCAGACACAAGAGAATGACAATCTGAGAGGAGCAAATTTTTTTCCTAATAAGAATGCTATGTGTGAAATTCCCCCAAGTCATGTATCAGAGTCATCTAAAATTCTAGGGACCTTTGTGAATGGAGGATGGAACAATAATATTAAATATGCTTCCCTTGAAGAAATCGTGCAAAGCTATAGAGCTGAATTTCCACACCCAATGGTCGTAGCAGTCAAGAAAGAGGCCACAATATGTAGATCAGTCCATGCTCCCAATACAAGGCATATCAAAGTAAATACCAAAAATTTTAGTAGGGTAGTGAGCCACAGGGGTCTTCATGTCATGTACCCTTTTCAAATAATTAAAAAATAATAATCTTTGCTAAGGCAGGCAGGCCCAAGAAAGTGAAGTTTCAAAAAAAGGGGGTTAATCTTTGGAAACCGTTGGACTAATAAATAAAAATTATTATTAAAATATGTTTCATTAACCTATCTTGGACGTGAGTTACGGTTATGCCCTCTTTTAAGGGGTTTGGAGGCATTTTGGGCTGATTCCAGAACTTGATTTTTGCTCATTCTTTGTTATTCTTCAGAGGCTACCAAACCTGTGGAGAAGGAGACCCAAGAATGAGAGTTTGCAGGTTTCTAGGAAGGCTAAGGATGGGATTTTGAAGCCATTCTATGTGCATGCTCATACAGAGTTTGCCTTTGTGCTGAACAGTGCAAATTTGTGGGTTTTCGGGTGTGTTTTTTGTATGAGTTTGGTGTTTTCAGTTGAGAATTTCATATCAGTTTGGGTTGCTTCCGTATATCAGACTTTTAAATGTTAAAATATAGCTGAATATATCTATTGGGACATGATTGAACTTCTGAGATAGATTATTAGTGTTTTGTGGTGTTTCTGAGCATTTTTGTGTTAATTTCGGGAGCCCAATGAGCATAGTTTCTGTCCTACATTTGTGAACTGTTGTGTAAAGGCTATACAGATCTGGAAATGTCATTTTTTAGGCTTTTGTGCTGCTAAAATTTCTATAAAAATTTCCACTTTCAGATCTATTAATAATTTGTGAAGTTGTGAAGCTTTTGGCACTATTTCGGTCATACCGGATTTGGGTTTTATTAAGAAATCGGTGGATCTTTGTAATATTGGTTGTTTGATTTTAAAGATATGATTTGAGGCTTGAAATATCATGTAAAATCAAAAAAAGGGACATTTCAGTGGTATCAAAGCTATGATCTTGCCAGCCTGAGGGTTTGTAGAAGTTTGCATGTCAGTTTTGACAACTACCCAGATCTTGCATGTCAGTTTTGAAAACTAACCAAATCTTGCATTTCATAATTTATGATTTCATGTTGCTTATAATCAGATAGATGTCAAAATTTATGGTTGCATGCTACTTCTAATCATTTTCATGTTAGTTCTTGGTGAATTTGGTGGTTGCATGTTGCTTCTAATCAGTTGCATGTCGAAATATATGGTTGCATGCTACTTCTAATCATTTGCATGTTAGTTCTTGGTGTTTGAAGAAGTTATATCCTATTGGGGTTACACTCTACTTTATCTAGAATGGACAGGTATAGTATAGAGTCTCAAAAGACACGATCTTGGACAATTGATATCCAGAGTCAAAATAGTAGAAAGGATGGTTATTTAGACATTCGAGATAAACTTATAAAAATAAGCCATGACATGTCTGAACAGTTGGTTGAGCACCACCGTATAATGAATGACATTTTTTTCGACCCAGCTAAGGTGGATATGTTGACTGGATTTCTATTTGGCAAATTTTCTCACAAGGCAGATGACACAATTACCAAGAACTTACATGAGGAGTTTGAGAAACTAGCTTATAGCCAGGCAGAGGTGTCAGATTCTACTCTGCCACAGGAGGTGGTGGGAAAGGATATTACACATATTGATAGTAACGGTCAGCTTGATACTCAAATTGAGACAATTATTTACAGGTCGTCAAAGGGTGATGCCACAGGTATTCAGGATGGTATAGTTACAACAGGCAGTGACTATAGTGTAGTGGGTTCAGATGATGATTATGAGGATGTTGTTGTGCAGGATGGTGAGATGCCTGGTAGAGATGAGCAGACATTGAGCATTCATGACTTTGCTAAGAAAGAGTACCAGGCACAGTTAGATGCTTCATCACATGAGGTTGAGGCTGGTAGTACTTCACATGATTTTTCCAGCCAGCTGAAGGTGAACAAAGATAGTATTGTGACTTCATTATCTCATCATGACAAGTATGTGGAGTTAGTTGGTATTGGTCATATTACTCAGGTGAGGAGTTTGCTTGAGTTACCAGTTGATTCTAGTTTACAGATATGGACTCGAGATTGTTATATTGACGTTTTGGATTTAGTTGACTGGAGATCTTTAACACTTTTTGGTAGCAGTGTTTGTTTGGGTGCTATCATGGATTTGATTAGCAGATTACACGGTGTTGTCTTTTCTTGTGCCAGTATCTTATCTGATGTCAGTATTAGTTTTTATACATTGGTGTTAGGCTTTGTTCATATATCCAGTCGACCATACTTGCTGGAATGTGTTGATGATATTTCATATTTGGTAGTGTGTACAGATGAGTCCCAGGATCATATTGGCATTGATGACATCCAGGAGGATGCAATGGGTAGTTTTGAAGACTTAGTTTCCTTGGGTACATAGGAGTTGGATAGCAATGCTAATGTTTTTGATACTCCATATGTTGGTATTCATTTTAGATTTGATTCACAGGATATGGATGGTAATACTCTAGAGACTAGTAACTTTGAGGATACTCCTTTAGACAGTGCATCAGAGGAGATTTGTAGAAGACAGTCAAGCCAGTGCCATCATGTGTCTAATTAGTTGAGAGTTAGTGACCGAGACATTGATGTCACTTGCCAGCATTTCGATGCTGCTTGTCAGTTGTTAGCAGTTTATGGATGGGGTTCTCCTACTAGTGATGAGCAGGAAGGCAGTTATCTTTCCTTGATAGAGATCCACTCTTTATGGGAGGCTATTCAAATTTTGAGATAGAATTATATGCAGTTGGTAGCTGACAAAGATTATCTTATGGAGTGGGGTAGTACAGCATATGATGCATTGTTGTCCAAGGAAGATGAGGTGAGTGAGCTTATTGAGCAGCTTGAGGTGACTTTTGAGATTCTTGAGAGTACACAGTTGACTTTCAAGGAGTCATAGTTTCATTTGGCTAAGGTAACTATGGAGTTAGAGCGGCTACATTCTTTACCTGATTCTATATAGTCACAAGCTATGGTGTTTGGTGATCCAAGGATGTCCATGGACAAGATTGTCAGAGATAGTGGAGATGGGGATGCATCCATCCTTGATACTAACATTGGCATATCGAGTTCATTCCCACTAGAGTCAGGTTCAGTTGAGTTGGGTGTTGTAGCAGATTGTTGTATGCCTAACATGGTGGTGGCCTCTAGTACTGATGGCATGGAGACTAGAGATGTATCAAAGATCATGTGTGATGTTGGGGAGTCAGCAGTTGGCATGGTTCCTGCTAGTAATACTACTCCCTTGGTGATATCTTCAGAGGTAGTAGTCAGTTCCAACATGGTTAATGATCAATTGTAGTTAGTTTCATCTAGATTACAGTCTGAGCCACTGACTAAGATTGGTGCATTCTATCTGCATTACACTGTGAGGTACACTCATCAATTTACCTTTGATGACCATGTTGATGAGACGATGATACAAAGATTTACTTTGATTCCTAGTGCTTGTCATCAGTTATGGGATAGTTTGACATCTCGGGTTGAGAGTTGTGATGGGCATGACATGATGATAGGTTCTGCAGTTGACAGCTTAATAATACATGACTTAGAGCAGGAGTTTGGGAGTGATGCTTCAGTAGTTGTTGTTACTAATTCTACTCTTTGGCTATGACATCTCCTAACTTAGCTAGCAGTCAGTCACAGTGGGCTATATCACTTGTTCATGGCAAATTTGGTTTGGGTTCCATTTCTTACTCTTTATCTTGTAATGTCTTTTCACCATCAATAGTGCATGGGAGTTATGGTTATGAGATAGTGGCTGGTGATTTGCAGAGTTGTGTTGACTACAAGAATTGTATAGTGTGTGGATTCTCCATACTTGGTAGAGTTTCATTCGAGAGTGTTCACCATTGTTGCAGAGTTGGATTGTACATTCCATATAGGCTAGTGGGATGTGTTGATGGTATTTACTGTGTTGGTAGTTTGATTTGTCCACTTTACTTGGGTTCTGATGTTCTAAGAGTTTGTGTCTCATGGGTTTTTGACTGTGGTAGTGGTGATTTTGGAGTTTGGTTGAGCTGTAATTGTCAGTTTGATTATGGATTCCTCTTGGTCATATTGCAGAGGATATTGCAGGAGCTTGTGTTGATTGGTTGTAGTATAGTTCATGACTACATTTGGGATCCAGGTGGATTGATTGGTTTATTGTTCAGCCATTGCTTGAGGACAAGCAATGTTTGGGAGGGGAGGACTTGTCATGTCCCCTTTTCAAATAATTAAAAAATAATAATCTTTGCTAAGGCAGGCAGGCCCAAGAAAGTGAAGTTTCAGAAAAAGGGGGTTAATCTTTGGAAACCGTTGGACTAATAAATGAAAATTATTATTAAAATATGTTTCATTAACCTCTCTTGGATGTGAGTTACAGTTATTCCCTTTTAAGGGGTTTGGAGGCATTTTGGGGTAATTCCAAAACTTGATTTTTGCTCATTCTTTGTTATTCTTCATAGGCTACCAAACTTGTGGAGAGGAGACCCAAGAACGGGAGTTTACAGGTTTCCAGGGAGACCCAAGAATGGGAGTTTATAGGTTTCCAAGAAGGCTAAGGATGGGATTTTGAAGCCATTCTATGTGCATGCTCATACAGAGTTCGCCTTTGTTCTTAACAGTGCAGATTTGTGGGTTTTCGGGTTTTTTATATGAGTTTGGTGTTTTCAGTTGAGTATTTCATATCAGTTTGGGTTGCTACTGTATATCAAACTTTTAAATATTAAAATAGATCTGAATATATCTATTGGGACATGATTGAACTTCTGAGATAGATTATTAGTGTTTTGTGGTGTTTCGGAGCATTTTTGTGTTAATTTCGGGAGCTCGATGAGCATAGTTTTTGTCCTACATTTGTGAACTGTTGTGTAAAGGCTATACAGATCTGGAAATGTCATTTTTTAGGCTGTTATCCTACTGAAATTTCTGTAAAAATGTCCACTGATCTATTAATAATTTGTGAAGTTGTGAAGCTTTTGGCACTATTTCGGTTATACCCGATTTGGGTTTTATTGAGAAATTGGTGGATCTTTGTAATATTGGTTGTTTGATTTTAAAGATATGATTTGAGGCTTGAAATATCATGTAAAATCAAAAAAATGGACATTTCACTCCACACACAAAGAAAAGACAATATGCAAGAGCTAAGTGGAGGATAGTTTGAAACTATTATCTCACATTGTTTGTGGTTTAAAGTTTTTAATCTTTAAATACTTTTGTACACTTTTATTTTGATGTCTTAAAGGATGTGGCATTTTGAAAGGCAGTGAAGTGTGTAGAGGGACCCATCATGGATGGTTAGCTAGCGAGGAGTCAAACAAATTTTACACGCCCAAATGTGTACAACAAGCCGATGATGCCAAGAAGAATGAGTCGTTAAAAAAGTTGAAGAATCTGGCAAGTCACCATGTTGCTTGCCAAAATATTCAAGGTTTTTTGGAAGCAACATAGCAAATTACTAGAAAACCATGAAAATTCGGCAAGAGGGTTGTGTGTCCTACTTGAAGTTTGACAGTGAACCAGTAAGTGACAAGTGGTAGCAAGCAGTATGTGCAGTAAGGAGGAGATGATGTGGTGATCATCAGACCAATCACAAGGTGTCATGTGACACAAATACCAAGGATGAGTACAATGTAGCAATCAAATTTCACAAATACACCAAATCATGCCATGTGGCAGATTTGAGGGTAGTCGCTATGTCACTAAGAGGAAGTTGCTTGACAGATAACATAGCGACATAGCGACACAATGGAAAGTTGACACATGGTAATGACATGCTAGCAAGGTGGACCAGTCTAACGGTGACATGTGGCAGAGGATTTTGATGTGGTACATTTCTCAAGGTGTTGACATGGTAGGTGACATGGTGCAATGAGGTGGTAGAACAGAAGCCAATCAGATGTTGACACATGGCACCTAGTTGGAGGGGTCCGATAGCTATGCATGAAAGAAGCAAATCAAAACTTGACAAGTGTCATAGGATGGTCAAGCTAGCTTTGACCCAGATTGAAAAGTAAAGGGGATTTTCAAAAGAAAGAAAGTTTATTATTATTTTATGTTTTTCCCGTCAACGTGCAATCATCAGAGTTTTAAATGAAGTCTAAAACTTTATATAGTTCAAACTATATAAAAGAGTAAATACTTGCATAATACTATGAAAGCGATGGGATAGAGGCCAAAATTTCAAATGGGCATAATTGGGCCTCTTTTTATCCAAAATAGGTACTTCAATATACTATTGGAACTAGAACAATCTAAATTTTCTAAATCTAAGGTTAGTTTCTATACAGCTATTCACCAATTTGCACTATAAGCCAATTTGTGATTCCCAGGGCATTCTTAGCAGATTAATCAGATTTCATTATGTATCATTAGAATTGGTTAAAGGGGAGATATGAAGACTTATTAAAGTCTAAATGTGGAGAAAATCAACTTCAATCAGTTTTATTGCATTTTTTAGGCCATTTTAACTGATTTTCGCTTTTTACCTTGAGTTCATTTTAACATCAAAAATTAGTTATGTTCTTTCATCATCAAGTTTTTGATATTTTTTATTGCCTTTAAGAGCCAAAATGATGGTAATTTGATTTTTAGTTATAGAGAGAAGGTAGAGAGAAGGTTTTTTAACTTCTTGGAAAAGAATTCTGAGTGGACACATGTCAGTGGCATAACAAATCTGAGAATTCACTTCTTACTATATCTTTCCCTCTTTCATTCATTGTAAGGGTTGGAAAATATTGGAAAGTTTCTTTGGAATTAAGACAATTAGTAGAATTGGCCCTGGAATTGATGAAGCTTGAATGGAAGATCTCGGATGTGTTGGTTCCAGACCATGAAGCTTTTTCTTTGGCTATGACACCTCCTTCCCATCCCATCAGTTTCTCATTCCTACCATTTTCTCTCTTGTATGATAGCAATTGTTCATTGTATAGCCTGATTTATTAGGTTCTTTATGAGTTAATTTCATGCATTTTTATGTATTATTTCAAGGAAATCAATACAAGGAACAACAAATGTTGAGTTTCAATTTAGATATTGTCTCCATTCTTAGTGAGATGTGATGTTTTATGATCTTTGAACAAAGAGCCTAGATTATAATTGCAGTCTCTTAAGGTTGTATGTTGCTTCATTATTGCTTGTAATTCAAGGAATTATGTAAATACTTCAGGGAAATCAATAGGGTTGTAAGTTTATTGAGGAGGATATGAGGTAAGAATGAGATTTAGATGGAACATTGATATCCAATTTACAAGGTAAATGGATAGATCTAGAGTCTTGGCATAAGATATGTGTTCTAGATATCCAAAATGCATTAGAGAGATTCATGAATTGCCCAATGGATGAGGCACTGGTTTTTTACAAGATCATAAGTTTCTTATATGTACCTGGTTTTCATCAAGTTTCCCCACCCACATAAAATCAAATCAAGTTCAAATTATTTTTACATTTTATGTTGAAGAGCTAGAATAGTCTAGCCCTCACTCAGCTTGTGCATTTCTTAGAGTTGTATTTTGCTACTACACTTCTTTGTTACTAAATAGGTCATTAGGAGATATAAGGGTTAAATCTATTGATTATAGATTCAGGGATATGTTTTGTGTTGGTACCATATTGATTGAATCTAAGGTCCATCCACCTAGATTTTTTAGAGCTTGAAGTGAAGGGTCAAGCCTTATAGTTGGCCCGGTGTTTTAAATGATGTGTTAAAGATGGGAGTTAGTTGCCCCTAGATGTGTCATATTCTCATCAAGGTAATTGGAAACTAGTAATGTTTTCAAAAAAAAATAGGAGCAACCTATTTTGACAAAAAAGAAATGTATTCATTGGATCATAGGGTTTCCATTGTTGGGAAAGGCTAAAATAGCTAAAACCCTAAGTCAGGGGGAACTGGAGAAGAAAACCCTTGTCAAATGGGATGGAAGGGGTATGAAGATCAGTTATGTTACTGATATGGAGCAAAAGTTTGGAATACATGTAATTGCACACAAGATATATAGCTCTATTCATCTAAATAGTGTATCATGTGAAGCAGTGGATCTCACTTTCAAAGTGGTCAAGAACAATATGTCCTTTGACCTTGCCAAGTTGATGTTGAATCAGTTCAAAAAAAATAAGGAATTTATTAGAACTTCAAACAATAACCCTTGTAATTTTGGATCACTCTTAACTTATTTATTTTTCTTTGTACAAAATTTTTTCGAATCAAAAGGTATAGTTGTATGGAGAATAGATGTACCTATTCTTTATAAAATCAATGAGTATATAGCAAAAATGGAAGAAAATTATGTCATTATCATGGACAACTATTTCGATGAATTTAAGGATAAGATGAATAAAAAAATTAGGATACCATAGAAACTTGTAGAAGACTACAAAGATGATATTTGTTTTATGGTTGATTGTGGTAAAGTGCATATACAAGCAGTCAGACCAAGAATCATATGGGTCAAGCCTCTAAGTTATGAGGTAAATATTGATGAAACCAAGGACATAATTGAAGCATTGTTAAATGAACCTATTGATCCATAGGCTACATACTTTGGAACATATGATGAATCTAAAGCAAGAATTAAATTAGAGATAAAACTCTCTCGAGTTGTCAACAAAGGTAAAAAGGGGATAGCTAAACTAAAACAAACCAACTCTACTCTTGTATTCATAGAAGGTAAAGGAGATGACATAGAAGAAGATGATACAGAAGATGAAGAAAAATCAAAAGAAGAAGAAGAGCTAGTAAAGAAGAAAGGTAATGTTATTACAACCAAACCTACCAAGCCATCCACTATAGTGTTTAAAAGGAGAACATCTAGAAAGAAACTAAAATTGGGTGAAGGAGTAAAAGCACAAACCTATGTCACCCTTTTGTAAAGGAAAATACTAACAAAAGTATAACTATTTACCTTCATTGATATAAAAATGGTATTATTATTTTGAATTTCAAAACGTAGTAAGCTAATAAAATGTGTAGAAATAGATGAAGTTTAGGATTATGATTTTTAATACTTATTTGAAATAAGAATTGATATATTTTTCTAATTTTTATAGGTAATTTTTTAGCTGCTAAAAAACACTAAAAATTAGGGGTTTAGTTCCCACCACAAAACTATATGGAATTAAACTTATTTCCCATTGATCTTAGACTATGTTATAGATAGCATATATAGCTAGAATAATCAAAAATAAAAATTAGTTTTTGACCTATATTTTCTCTTTTATAGTGATTCAAATTTTAACTCACCTAAAATCAATAGTTTTCATCCCCCACCACATTTTTCAAAAAAAATCTATTCTAATCAGAAGAAAAATTATACATTCTGGAAGAGGACTCTCTACTCTAGAATGTCATATAATATTTAAAAAAAATTGATATGATTTAATATTTTTTTCTTTCTCAAAATTGACATCTTTTCGAGTGTAAAATGCGTGTCTGTACAAGTTTTTAATTACAATATACTATATCTAATGAAAACACTATAAAATCTATATGAGAATATTCTTGACTTTGAGCCCTATAAAATGGTGTTTATATGTTATTAAAAAAATGTCATAAAAATTAGTAAGAGTTATTGAAATGCAACTTTTTTGAAATAAATTTATTTCTTTAGTAATTGGATATAAACTAGTATAAAACATGCATTTAATGGATATTTCCAATTGGAGAAGTGTGAGAGCATATATAACTTAGCTAGAATGAATTTATCTAGATCATATGTTTGAAAAAATGATTTTTACATAGAAATACTCAAATTCAGTCATCCTAATAAGTCATCCTAAAAGGTGACATAGGTTTGTACTTTTACCTGAAGAAGTAGAGGATGTGATTTTCAAAAGGCCTCCACCCCCATTTCAAGAAAGATTAAAAGAAATTGATTCTAGAACTAGCATAAAAAATTTCAAATAATTGAAGTATGAAATCAAAAATGCAAAGGAGAAGTAGCAAGTTGAAGACATAACAAAGCTAGGTAAATAGAAATACTCCCAAGACCAACTTGCACAATAGATTCCTAATGAGTTAATGGAGAAAATTAAGCCAAGATGGGAGCACGCAAATAAAAGTGCAAAAGATATTTATGAGTAGACTTTGAGGTAGCTCATGCCAAGTCTAGCTGATAAAGAAGTAAAAGAATCCATCAAGAAGAATGAAGAAACACTTACTTTGAAATTCAACACTTGTCTAATATTGATCAATGACATTGAACATGTGGTAAGGAATTCCACTAGCACATGGAAGAACATCTATAATCTTCATAAGTAGAGTGATTTTGTTGTTAATATCAGTGACAAGGATGATGATGAAGATGACAAGGAAGAGGACAAAGAGGATGAAAAAGAAACCAATGATGAGGAACAAGAACAAGAAGCTATTAAGGAGAATCTCCCTGAGATTCAAAAGATTGAGGAGATCAACCCTAAGAAGATTGCAGAAATGATGATAGCCTCACTTCCTCACTCTCTAAGAAAAGCATTAAAAACATCAAGCTCAGAGAAAGCTACTACCAACTTGGTTGTGTCAAACACTAAAAATCCAAGCACTTAACCTATCTTTGCACTAATTTAGCTCAGTATTTCATTGAGAGAAGTGACCTTCACTTCATCTACTGAGTAGTTAGTACTTCCTCCTACATCAATTTTGGTCACTTGACATCAAGGTATTTCTTCAATATGTGCAATATCTACTTTTACTGCCAGTCCTACTATTTCTACCATTGTTTCTATTCTGAGCATGAAAATAATAAGTACTAAGATAGTTGAGAGCAAGCCTCAACCAAGTACAAAAATTTCTAGCAAAGGCAAAGATAAGCAAGAAGATATTGATCTTGATGAAGAAATAGTTATTCCAAATTGGGATATATCTACTCTAAATTCTAATCAAATGCATACAGTAGGAGAGATACTATCGAAGAAAGCTAAGTAATAGAGGCTTAAAGAAAAAAAGAACAAAGAATTTCAAGTACTTGAAGATGCAAAGAACATTCTTGCATAAGCACTTAGCACTGAGGTTGATACTTCTCAACCTATTTTGCCTCAATTAGCAGAAGTGGTCCAGAAATTCAATGAAGATTTGAATGGAGAATAGAAATTGTTGCAAAGAGTAGAGAAGACATTTGAAAATAAAGTATTGGAGCTAGTTGCACAAAAGATTGCAATACATCAAGTAGACTTGTCTACTATTCTAAGCTCATTGGAAACCTTTGCCAATAATGTGACTTCTCTATTTGGTAAACTCTATGACACATCCATTTTCACCAAGGAAATCAAAGATAAACTCTTCAAAATAGATGACAATTTGAAGGAAAGTATACACTAATTTTCACTTGATCCAAGCTACAACTTTTCTCACTATACAAAGATCAAATTTCTAACTGACATGTAAGCAAAATTGCTAAAGCAAGAACCCAGAATAAGGGCTACACTTGTAGATATAAAATTCATGATTCTCCCTAACATGGAGGCATTGTAGAAACATATTTCACATGCTAAAACTCTCTTCCATGATAACAACTTCTCCATTTCTGACCACATGATAGAATTATTAGTAGAAGTTTAGATTGCATTGTATACAAGCAAGTGTTGCAAGAAAACTAGGACAAGACAATATCACTAATTCGTAAGGTACATTATGATTTCTTGTCACATCTTGGCATAACTATATAGAATATACCTTTGGCATTTTAAAAATGAGGAGAAGATTAGAAGATGCATATAATGTAAAGTATATTTAATATATGTATAGAGGAGCACCATCATATTATATACATACACAAATATTCAGATAAACATCTCTTACAAAAGAAATTTTGAAAATTTTCAAAAATAGAATACTTTACCGAGTTGAAGACACAAAATGGGGAATAAAGATTGTTTGAAGCTTTTTGAGTATTCAATTGATTGATAAGTGTTTTTGTCACTAATGCCAAAGGGGAAGATCGTTGACATTTTAGTCAAGTTTTTTTATTAGTGACACACACACTTATTTAGAAAACTAACAGCTACCAAGCTTAATATATAGTTAATAGTGTTAACCAAGTAATTTAGGCTCTACCAAGTTCTACAATTGCTACCAACTACTAGGAACAATATTCAGTTTGCCCCAAGAAATTTCTACCAGGTTGGTGATTATTAGTGTAAACTGAGCTTCTTAGTGCAAATCAATTTCTTCAGTGCTTATCGAGTTTGTAGTTTCTATCATTTGAATCCAATGTTGACTAAACTATACAATGTCAACCAAGTGATTTAGTTTATATTGAGCTCATACTAATAGTGTTGACTAAGCTATGCTATATGAATCAAGTGATTTAGTTTATATGTCAAGTTGTGTAGTGTTCACCGAGTCCCCAGTGTAGATCGAGTTCAAACTACTTAGAAGTGATCAGTATGGACTGAGCTTCTACATCTACCAAGTGCATGATGATGCTGAGCATTGACAATAGATGTTGAGTGTCAGAACCTCACTGAGTTAGTCTTCAAAACCCAAGTACCTGTAGTTGGGCTGACTTTGTGTAACTTGGTGAAACTTGTATTGTAGTCGACTTTGATGATTTGTAAATTGGATTAGTATATATGTAATGTATTGTACTACATCCAAGGATATATGTGAATAACTGTATGAAGATATAAAAGAGTAGAAGTGTGAAGTAAAAGGCTACAATAGTATAAGGAGTAGCAAAGATTTATCTATCATAGCAAGGTAATCATTACACTCAAAAGAAATCTCATTTAGCAAATCAAGTTGTAGATTAGAGATCAACCACTAGTTCATCCTAATAGGAAAAATAATTAAATCCTTTCACAAGGTAGACTTAAAAGTCTTTTGTAAACCTCTTTACTGAGTGCATACTTCACTATATATTTTTAAATCCTTTTGCATGGTGGACCTAGGAGTCCTTATTGCTCATAATAGGATAGATCATTAGAAGTGATCATTGTAAGTCTTAATAGGCCAACTTTATATTGCAGTACTAAAGCTTATGGATATCATCCCCATCCTAATTTTACTTTCTATTTGGAAGGATTCTAGGTCACCATATTATGTGTCAAAGTTTTATGAATGTTTTAATGCTTTAATTTTTTCATGCATGCAATTAGATTAGAATACACATGAAGAATTAATTTATAAAGATTAAGTTGTATTGGTTGCTGATTCACCCCTCCACTCTTAGTAACTTATCCTATCATATATTTCCAATAGTAATATATGGAGATTCCTCAACTTGTGACCTATAATGGTAAGGGTTGTCATTTTACCCATGTCAAAACCTATCAAACATTATGTAGTGATTCCTCTCATGGCCATAGATTCAAGGAAAAATTTGAACCTTTTGGGATAGTGTCTTGTGCAATGATTTTTTTTTTTGTGGTCTCCTTACTTGATTGATTCTTTCCAAAAAAAATATAATAAGTTTAGTCAACAATTTCATAACAAAATTGGTCAAAATATTTAATTGACTAATTTAATGCATCATAAATAATAAGTTAGAGAAAAAGTATCTAATTTTATTCATATATTGAAGCATTGTAATGCTCATATTTCTTATCTAGTGTTTAATATTGATGTGTAACACATTTTCATTGTTGATTTACATAAAGACATTAGAGATATGCTTGTATTTCCTAAATTATCTTATTTCATTCAATTATGTGCAGGTATTTTTAAATTATCAACTTTAAGTGAGTTAGTTTCAAAGTGTCACTCCAATGAAGTTGGTTGATAATAATGATGTCACGTCCAATAATTTCAAAAAAATTAGAAACAAATTGTGTTGATGATCAAGTAGTAGTAGCATCAAAAAGTGTGGCTCTTTTGGTATGTTTTTTTAGACCTCTTAATTTTACATTTCTTTTTAAGTATTTGCATTATGTTATGTTGAATTTAATCAATGATAATATATTATCTCATCATCATATCAAACCAATTGACACATCCAAACCTTTTCCCAAACACTTTGATCATAAAGATTTCTTCCAATACCATCATTAGTGTAGCCATTAATGTTGATAAGTGTTTCCACTATAAATTTGGTATTTAAAACCTTAATTATTATAATCCTATATCTATTGAAGGTGTTAATAATTAAGGAAATAAGTTAGTATCACATCCTAAGTAAAACTTTAAAATCTACACCAACACAATTCCATCTCATTTCACTAATACTATAGAGTTTATCTAACCTTCGTCTTGAACTAATAAACTTATTAATATCTATAATGATAAATGTAACAAAGCCAATAATGTGGTCAACCTTATTAATCAAGCTAAAATTAAAAATAAACTTGAGATTTGCATTATCTTTGACTAGACTATAATAATTAAAGCATGTGATGGTCATGTTTATATTGTTACAAAGGTTAATAGCCTTCATTCTCATAGTGTTTTTAATGACCCTCATTCTTGTGGTGTTCTTGATGAACACAAATCCTCTATGCCATAAGAAACATCATGAACCAATGGTTTTTCTCTTAAACATTCATTCTCTTCTTTTAAAAAATGATTCTCCTCTGTAATAAAAAATCCTTAATTTTTATCTTGAAATCCATATTTTGGTTCTTAATCTCAATTTTTTCTTCTTCAAATTACTTTCTTGTAATAATCTTTGGCTCTCTGTTAGTGAAAAGAATTTAGTGTAACACATAAAAAGCTAATTAAATTTCAAATTATAGATCATTCATTCTACTATAAAAGATTACTCATAAATGAAACTCAAAAAATTTTATTGACTATCTATGCATGATTATATGATCTTTATTGATAATAATTTTAATACCATCACTAGTGAGTCTTACAAATATTATTATATAGAGAAGGTAGATAAAACCAATTTGTATATAAACTTAACAATAGGTTGACTTAAATAAACAATACACTCATGGCATGCATGGCACGCATGAAAAATTGTAGAAAGTTTTTTATTATTCTAAATTCTAACTAGAACTATAACTCCAGTTGTCATAGGAAATGAGTATGTCTTTTTTCTCTTATTCCAGATCTTATAGCTACAAACTGAAGCATATCTAACACTTGACTATTGCATGTTTTTTAGTGGTTTTGAAACCTTCCTTATTATATGCATGTAAAATCAGAATAAACTTAGTTAAAATGGTGCTTGGAAAAATTACAATTTCTATCACTCCCCCTTAATTTTTACCTCAACTACTACTATATGAACTTTTCCTCATTAATCAATTTTGAAATGGTTTTTAGGTTACCATAAAATTCTACATGCATGGTCATAGTTCTTTCCAAGTGATTTCTACTCAACATAAAAACTTATTAGTATACCAATTATTAAATCTTCAAAATCATATCGACCTAGAAAATCCCAATGTTTTCTTGGGATGCTCTAACCATCAGCTCTAGGAAACTTGATCTCCAATCCATTGTAGGTTCAGGTGTCAAACCCTTGTATTTTCTAAACATCTCCCATTTAGACACTATGTGGGTGCTAGGAGATCCAAATCTTTTCCTAGATTACAACTTCAGCTATTCGTCCAATGACTTTGACTTTGTCCAAATGCTATGGTAATTCTTCAAAACCTTAATTCTGAACTTCCTAAAAAACATGGTCTATCGATTTCTTGCTAGAAAATGAACATGATTTACTCAAACTATTTGTAATCCACCTTAAATTTTTAAATCTTTTCTCATACTTGAACATTTATACTGAAATATTTTTTTTATCATACTATAAACTTCTTCCATCTTGATCTATAGATCCATCCACAGTCTATGTTTATGAATCCATTATTTATTTCTCTATTCCAACATTTCTTCTCACTATGGTTTCTCCATCCAAAAATATTGCATGGATGTAGATCCCAACATCTTTTCTCTATATGTCTAGATTTGTGACAATATGCACATTGCATAGTCTTCATTACTTCAACTAGTTTACTTGAACATGTGTTCATCTTTCCTTTTCTTCTACAATATCCAAGGCCTTCATAAATTGGCCTCCTTATCTTCTCAATTACATTCATCATTCCCAATTTATCTTTTCTCAAGCTTTTACCTTTGAAATCCATTTTTTCATAATCTTCAAACTGATATTATCATGAAAATAACTTAAATTATCTATATTATCATGACATTTTACATTTTCATAATCACACACATGTTTACAAACATCTTTAGCATAATCATCTCTATCAAACGATGAACACAATATCTTTGTGCCACAAGAAACATCATGAACCAATAGTTTTTCTCTTAAATGTTCATTCTCCTCCTCTTATTTCTTAAATTTAGTCTTGAAGTCTATATTTTGTTTCTTAATCTTAATTTTTTCTTCTTCTAATATTTTCAACCCCTTTTCTAAAACTTCATTTGTTCTCTCAATATCATCAAAAAACTTTAACCTTTCTTCTAATTCTTTATTTTACTATTTAATCTCATCAAACACTTTTATCTTTTCTTCTAATTCCCTGTTTTCTTCTTCAACTTTCCATAAATCTATCAAAAGAGCATTATTTTCCTTTTCCAAAAAATCCATTATACTTGCATTTTCTTTAAATACCCTTTTTCTAATTTTTTCCATTACAATAAAAAAATTAAACTCATGCTATTCATTGAACTTTGATTGCCTCCTCTTTCTTGATATCCTTTCACATGATTTCAGCTTAATTGTAAGCTTTAACTTCAAACAAGAAACAATGATCTCCTTTTTAATTGATAATAATCATTAAATAGTGGCAATACAGGCCACTTATGTTCATCTTTGTGACTTCAATATGCTTCAAAGATCTTTTTGATACTTTCCTCTCAAATTTTTCCCTAGCTCCACTATGGGCATCAAATCTATTATAGTTCTTTGCAGCGATTTCTTTCTTCTCCAACAAATGCAATCTCTTTAGGAAGAATTTTCTACAACTAGTAGTCCACTATTTTTTCTTGAAAAAAATTTTGTACTTTCCCATATTTTGTTTCTCTATGAACTCTTCTTGCAATAGCTTTACAAATACAACAGTTGATTCAACCATTCATTTTGGTTCTCAAAAATCTTCTACCATGAACTCTGATACAAATTCATTATCAAAAATAATATAAAATAACACACAAAAAACTACTTATATTTTAAATTACAAAACTTTCATTCTTCTAAAGTAGCTAATTACACAAAAGTAAAACCCAGAAATATTAATTTATTATCTATGCATGATTACATGACCTTTATTTATAATAGTTTTCATACCATCGTTAGTGAGTCTTACAAAGATTATTATATAGAGAAGGAAGATAAAACTAGGTTGCATCTAAACTTAACAATAGGTTGACTAAAATAAATAATACACTCATGGAACACATGAAAAATTATAAAAGAAAAAATTTATTATCCTAAATTCTAACTAGACCTTTCACTATTGTTGTCGTTGGAAATGAGTATGTCATTTTTTTAATAACTACAAACTAAAACATATCTAATATTTGACTACCGCATTCTTTTTATTTTCTTCGAAATCTTCCTTATTATGTGCATGCAAAACTGGAATAAACTAGTAGTTAAAATGGTGTTAAGAGAAATTATAGTTTCCATCAGTTATTATTCATCCTACATGAGTGGTTAATGCGATAAGTAAAGAGAGACCTTGTAATAGACAAGTGCAAAGTAAGTTTTTTATCAAAGATTATATTATGATTCAAATTAGCAATAGTTTTATTTATCCTTCACATATCTCTATTTCATTTGCAAAGCTCTAGATATTATGATCATTATCATTAGTTTGGTGAACAAAAATTGTGATGAACAACTTTTTTTCACTAGAGCTAGTAAAGAATTAGATCAAAACAAGAATAAGTGATATTTTACCCATCATAAAAAATCCTATTAAGGGTCACATATAATGTATATCTAAAAAACAATATTCCAACGTCTTTTTCATGATTTGTTTAGAGAATCTTAGGATATCAATTGATTATTTAGAAATTTAACATGATGAAATGAAAGATGAGATCCTTATTTCAAAATGTTATTATAGAGATCTTTGTTGAGCTAAACAACTGATATATTTCTCTTGATCACAAGATCCAACAAAGGTGTATTTGCAAAAAAAACCTATTTGTATAGTATGGATAAGATGAGTAGATTTCTTATAGTGGGTAGTATTAATTTTATAGGAAAAAGTATGGTAAAGGCCAATAAATGTCTTGACCATCCTACTTTATCTCTGACCTTGAGTTATCCTTCAAACAACTTGGGACCAAACTTGTTGAGGTAAACAAACCCAAATATGAGTTTTGTTAGAATGGTGCCAGATCATACTCTTCATCTATCAAAAAATTCCAATTTGATTTCATCCAAATAGCTTTCAAATTACAACTTTGTTATTATTTA
The DNA here is from genome assembly GCA_028749045.1 of Cupressus sempervirens. NCBI lineage: Eukaryota > Viridiplantae > Streptophyta > Pinopsida > Cupressales > Cupressaceae > Cupressus > Cupressus sempervirens. Next base: position 332,430,395 of record CM053784.1, on the reverse strand, counting down.
CATATAAATCCATATAAGAACTAAAACTATTGATATAAACATTGTTTTATGGTGGTTTAATTAATACAACTAATTGATGATCTTTTCTACTCGGAAATCATGTAATATGGGGATCAATTTTAACATCTATACATAATTTCATCCTTGGGCACATCTAAATAAGCTAGAAATAGTGAGATCTATATTAACTTTGAATTACTTAAGGAGTATCTTAATTAAGTAGCATATAAATCTTTGTAAAAGTGAGTCAAATCTTTCTTACATAATTATTAGCTAATATAGAATAGTGGCATACATTGAATATTACGTTAGGTGATTGATATGGTCACCTTTTCATTACATATTTAAAAGTTAGGTGTCTCATAACCCATTCATAATGGATGTCATACTATTAAAAATAATAGTTTTATATAGTTTAACATAATATTCATCAATATTTCATCCATTTCATTCTGTATTCATTTTTCCTTAATCACATGTTTTCATTTGTAAAGTAGTTATCTAGAACTTATATTAGGTCAAGGAAAGAAGAGTGGTGTGTAAAAAACCAAAACAATTCTAGCAAATGTGATATAGTAGGTCAAATATATAGGATTGAAGATTTTTACAGGTATTCAAGACATGGATTTTAAAAGTCAACAAAAATAGATTAAGTTGGTTTTTTTGGTATTATAGTAAGAAAGGAAAGTAGAATAGAATTATATGGTTATATGGTTATAAACTTGGAGGAAATCACAAAATAAAACTCAAGCATTTTTTGTATGCTTTTTGCAAACATGTCTCGCACCATTTTAGAGCCTCCAAACCTTTTGGTTGGATCCCCAAGGATCCAACCAAGGCTTACATAGCATGCGCATAATTTAAATAATTTTTGAATTCAAGGCTTACATAGAAAGCACACAATTTGTAATCCTTGTATTTCAATTGAGAGAATGGATAGGGAGAGAGCAAAGAAGAGAGGTAGAGAGGTAGGTATGGTAGAGAGTGAGAAAGAGTAGAGGATGGGGAGAGAGTAGGGAATAAGATGGAGAGAGAGAGGGGGGGGAGAATATAGAGAGAGAAGGGGATGGGGAAAGAGCATAGGATGAAACAAAAGAGAGAGAGAGAGAGAGAGAGAGAGAGAGAGAGAGAGAGAGAGAGAGAGAGAGAGAGAGAGAGAGAGGATGGGTTTGGGTTAGGGATAGGAGGGATAAATTTATGGGGAGAGAGAGAGAGAGAGAGAGAGAGAGAGAGAGAGAGAGAGAGAGAGAGAGAGAGGGGGGATGGGTTTTGGTTTGGGATAGAAGGAGGGATAACTTGATAGAGAGAAGGAGAGGGAGGGGGTAGACAGAGACAGAGACAAAGAGAGACATAGAGTGAGGAGGAAGAGTACAAGATAGGATGAAAAGAAAGAGAGAGTATGGGTTAGGGATAGAAGGAGGGACAAATTGATAGAAAGGAGAGAGAGAGAGAGAGAGAGAGAGAGAGAGAGAGAGAGAGAGAGAGAGAGAGAGAGAGAGAGTGGGGGGGGGGAAGAGTATGGGACAGGATAAAAAGAAAGAGAGAGGATGGGTAAATTGATAAAGAGAGAGAGAGAGAGAGAGGAAAATTTTGATGAGTGTGAGTCAATTGAATGGGTGGAAAAATGGGATATATAGGTTTTTTACCCAATTGACACCTATCATCCTCCATAAGTACTGGAAATGGTAGAGATGGATTCATACATTGAATTTGATTGCTTGTCTAATCTAGTGCAACCTAGTAATATATATGTAACTTTATAACTTTTACCTAAGTATTTGTTGAATTAATGAGTACATTATGTACATTCATCACTGCATGCCATGTTTTTGTTGTTATAGTACCTGAAGACAATGAAGAAGGGATAGATTATTATTTTTATTGTTGTGTCCAAGCCAAAAAAAATTGGATCACTTGATTACATATTGTGAAGAACCCTTCCTTGTGTTTATTAAAGTATTAGCATTTACAAAGAGGAAGATTCTTCATTATTCAAACCTTGTTGTCAATTCAAATGTACACTTGATCAAATATGGAGGAAAAGCATAGAATAAGACTCTTTGGAAGCTTTGTGACTTAAACCATGAGGCAATACTTGAGACAATAAAATCTAGAGTAGATCCAATTGGTTCACTAGATTGAATATAATTAAAAAAATATTTGATGTAACATTTATATTTCATTTTATTTTTTGGGCAAGACCGGACCTATTCTCTCTTAGCTCTTTCCTACTAGTGCCTTTTAGAGCTAAGTTGTACATAAAAATTAATATTATTAATATAAAGATATGAATATTATTGTCTACTTAAAATATTTGTTGACTTATCTTAAATTAGATCCATTACTGTCTAGTTGAAAAATTTGTTGACTTTTCTCAAATTAGATCCAATCTTGCAATTGAAGAATTCTAGATCATTTGGTTTTTGATTTATATTTTAATTTTAACTACATTTATCCTCTATCACTTCCTCATCCAATATCATTGATCACTCAAACATTCTTGGGCACACTAGATGGAATTGATCCAGAGAGTAACTAAATGGCATAGGCCAGAAATATTTGATAGGCCATATCTTGGAGCTCATGTGAGGTATGAATGTAATGTTAGGTGCTATAGGATCCTTTTGTCAACACCTACAATAACCTCTCTCTCTTTTTGAAGATTCAATTATGTTTTGATTTTTTGGCTCCATCTCAGGTGATGTTGAAACGTGTAGTGTTGGCCAGTACAAAGTTGCTAAATGGTGAATCTCTTTAACCATTCATCGTGGTATCAAACTATCTGCTCTGCTAGATCCAAGTGGACATGTAAACCCTAGTCCCAACCTGGTCCAATCCTATTGATCTCTCAAACATTCTCGAGCACAGTAGATAGAACTAACCTTAAGAGTCACTAAATGCCATAGGGAAGCAATCTTTGATAGGGCATATCTTGGAGCTCATGCAAGGTATGGATACAATGTTGGGTGCTACAAGTTCATTTTGTCAACACCTATAACAACCTTTCTCTCTCTTCAAATATTTAAGTTTGTTTTGATTTTGTGGCCCCATCTCGGGTGATGCTAAAACTTGTAGTATTGGCCAGTATAAGGTCACCAACTAATGAATCTCTCTAACCATTCATTATGTGATCAAACTTTCTACTCAATTATCTCAAAGTGACCACATAAACCCTTGTCCCAAGCTCATCACATCTCATCGATCTCTCAAACATTCTCAAGCACACCAAATGGAATTAACCCTTATGAGTGGGAAATGTGGGCCTCTATGATTCACATATAGTTCAACATGATCCTTATATAAAAAATCATTCCAGAATGAACATTGGATTGTTCATCCAAAACAACTCTACAAGATGATATATTGCCTCCTTACTAGAATGATTATGTAATTCACTCTTAGAATGAGAAGCTAGCAACCAAACATCTAGAATGAAGGATTTTAAGCTATATGATATGTGGTATTTATGCTAGATGAGATGCAATATTAATCTAGAAATATGAAGAATAGATTAATCTAGATGTATGCATTATTAATCTATATGAAAGTAATATGAAAATATAAGCTAAGAATGCAAGAATGATTGAGCCAAAAATTTAGCTTAAGTTCGATGCAATTCACTTTTCAACCCATGAAATGAGGAATTGAGAGCTTCTTAAATAGAATCCAAGGATTTGAACAAGGATCAAGATCAATTTGGATGAACGATCAAGATCTGAAGAAGCTCTAATCAGAATAGGAAGTTTCCTTATGAAAAGGAAGTTAACTAATTTTCTTTTCAATGGAATAAGGAGTTAACTGATTTAATTCCTTTTCTAATTTTAGTCTACTCAAAGTTTCCATTTCTAAACTAAAGAGAAGATATTGGAGAAGATATTTTATTTAAGGAAATTAAATATGACCACATAATTGAGTATTCTAATTTGAATAATTAAATTCAGGAATTAGAATTTGAATATCTAATTAAATCAAATATATTTAATTCCTCTTGTATATTAGCTAAAAGGGGTGAATTTAATTTAATTAAAGTACTAGGACTTATAATTAAATTATTTAAATTAATAGGTTAATTTAGCCAATTCAATAAATATTCAGGAATTAATTAAAGTAAGTGATTAAAATAGAATGCATTTAACACTTAGGTCAAGTAGAGATTATCAGAATTAGAATTGCCTAATAAAACAAGACTTGGGATTGATCAAATAGACCAAAATTGGTTTAGCATGGCAATGTGCCAATTTTGGAGTATTATGTTTGCCCCTCTTTGAATGAATGTGCAAGTAGCATGTTTGATTCAAAGAAATTAGAAGCATGAAGCATAAATCAAGAAATGAGATTGATTTTGAAATTGATGACACAGAGACCGATTGATAAGCTTTTTAAGGTTATCTCTAGAATGAAGCTTAACCTTAGGGTATTCAGATAGAACACCTAGATACTGAGATTGATAAGCTTTTTAAGGTTATCTCCAGGATGAAGCTTAACCTTAGGGAATCTAGATAAAACATGTAGATATTGAAATTGATAAGCTTTTTAAGGTTATCTCTAGAATGAAGATTAACCTTAGGGAATCCAAATAGAACACCTAGATACCCAAAATTGATGAAACAAAGGTTGTTAAACATCATAGAATTGTTCCTAGAACACAACTCAATTCTCAAAAGTTAGGGTTAGACGGTCTCGATACCTATCCATTAGAAGATGATAAGACCAATCATGATTCATAGAATTATCCCTAGAATGAGGCTTAATCCTCAAGAGTCAGGGTTAGACTGCCCCAATACCTATCCATTAAATAGTGATTGAAAGCAAGAGCTTTAGAATTGTCCCCAAGACAAAGTTTAATTCTCAATAAAAGTTAGGATTGTCTTTAGAACAAAGCTTAATCCCTAACAAGCATTTGGAATTATCTCCAGAACAGAGCTTTATCACCTAGAAGAATTTTGAATTATCTCCAGAACTAAGTCTAATCCCCTAGAGTCAAGATAGAACACCTAAATTCAAGTCCATAAAAGATAACAAGACCTACCATTAGTCCTAGAATTATCCCAATAACAAGGCTTGATCCTTAGGAGTCAATGTTAGACTATCTTGATACCTATCGATTGAACTCTGACAAGAATTGTTATAAGATTGATCAGTTGATCAAAAGATAAGATAGATGACATGTTATGCCAGATAGAGGGGAACAAGATGCCCCAAGTGATGAGGACATAAGATTAAGATTGAGTTGAAGCCAATTTTGAAAGATTAAATGATGTAATCATCTTGCCCCCTCGGGAGTGAAATTGAAAGATGACACACTAGAATAGTGATGCATAGTAGTATATTGAGAGATATTGAAGAAATCTAAGGTGTGGAATAATATAGAAGAGATCTAAAGGATCTGAAGAAAATTTGAAGTTGATTCAAAGTGATTTTGAGATCCAAAAGATCGAGTTTGACTTTGGTTGACCAAAGTTGAAAAGAGTTGACTTTTTCTAGAAATTTTGGAAAATATCAAGCAATGTGATTTGAAAACATTCACGAAGATTCACAAAGTATCAGTAAAATGGACTACACAAGTGTTTGATCATATCGGTCCTGAATATTTAAAGTACAATTTTGAGCTATTAAGTGTGTCAAATTTTGATTTCAATTCTAAAAATGAGTTTAGAGCAACCAAATTAGCCAGGGTGGTGATTTCCACACCAATCAGAGCACTTTGAAAAATTAGGTCAAAACCTATATAAGGTCCCAAAGAGTCATTTTCAATATATTTGTGTTTTTTTCTTTTGTGAAGAAGAGAGCTCTAAGAAGAAAGATGGTGCTCCTCATGTGTATGCATTGATTTGAGCATTCCAAGTGACACAATCCTTTGAGAGACTATGAACCTCCAATGAGTCATCGATAATCTCAGTTTGTATTTCAAATTTCATGCATTTTGAGTCATTTTTAGCATGTTTTTAGGGTTTTTGAAATGTTCTAACATCAGATCTCACACAAGGATTTCGTTCTTCATGTGGCTCTTGATCACGTTTCACATGAAGAACTACCATCCTAGTGCTTCTTTGTCAGACATGTGGGTTTCTTCATGCGAAAGGGACCAATCTTTCGCACAAAAAGCCCTAAAATTGGTTATTATTTTGTTGAATGTTTCAAACTTTCTCACACAAGAATGCATTTCCTCACATGAAAAGGTGCATGCTCAAATGAGAAGATGAAATCTCACACAAAAGATAGGTGTAGTTTTCAAAATTTGATTTCTTGTTGATGTGTTGCACTCTCATTCATTGTTTTCACCTATCTGAGACTGATCATTTGTATGTTATTTTCATGTGTGAAGGTTAGCTTTGCTGATGTCAATTTTAGATCACATTATCCTCCCTATGGTGCTTTGATTTGATAGTTGGATGATGCTGACATGGCACATATCAATGCCCTCAGTCTATCATATCTCTTTCAAATTCTTGCATTGTTGGTGAATCACAGCCTACTGATAGCATTAGTTGAGCGTTTCCATTCAGAGATGAACACATTCCACTTGCCCCAGGGAGAGATGACCATCACTCTAGAGGACATCTACAAGATTCTATGAATCCCATTCCCTGAGCCATGAGTAGTATATGACACGGTGCCATGGATAGGTAGAGTAACACTAAGGGCCATTTTCTACGAAGACCTCATCATGGGTAGAGCTATCACATACGTATGGTCCTACCTACAGGTTGGCAGCAGTATTGGGCATATTTATCAGTTATTTTCTAATGCCTGACAAAGGCTAGCACAGGCTTGAGTGTGAATGGGGATGGATGTTGTAGTAGATGTTGGATGAGTTGGTATGCTATGGATGGGGTTAGTGCTCAGACCACTAGTACATTTGGGTTCATTTTTTGACCTTTATTGGTCGAATTTTTGACCCAATTTTTGACCAATTTTTCACCAAATTTGACCAACTCATTGGTCAATATTTTTCTAGTCAAATTTTTTGACCAATCTATTGGTTGAAAACCTTCCAAAGCCATTGTCTAAGTTCAATCAGGAATTGGTCAAAATTTTGACCAACAAAGGTAGAAAAAAAAAATTTAGGCATTGGTGGAAATTTTGACCAATGAAGGTGGAAATTTCAACCAACAAAGGTAGAAAAAAATTTAGGCATTGGTGGAAATTTTGACCAACAAAGCTAGAAAAGAAATTTAGGCATTGGTGGAAATTTTAACCAATGAAGGTGGAAATTTCAACCAACAAAGGTAGAAAAAGATTTAAGCATTGGTGAAAATTTTGACCAACAAAGGTAGGAAAAAATTTAGGCATTGGTGGAAATTTTGACCAATGAAGGTGGAAATTTCCACCAACAGCTAGGTGTAAATTTTTTTCAGGCATTCTATAAAATAGTTCACATTCCTTGCCTATGATATGACATTTTGCATGTATCCTACACTCTCTCATCCAGTTGATGATGGATTATGCAGAGTGATCTAAAACCATGATTCTAAAAAACATGCACAATCTAAAGCATTTAAATATAGCCCTTGGAATAGTAGAGAAATAGGATATTTTTAAAGAAGTGGGCTACTGCTAGGTTGGGGTTATAAATTTTCTCTACTTGTGCCTTGATATTAGTGCTCAAAGTTTTTAGGTGGATCAATAAAAAATTCAAACCATTTTGGATTGGCCTCTTACTAATTGAATTGACATGGGTAAGGGGATGCTTTGGCCTTTATAGTTAATGTAGGAGGTTTGTTAGGTTTTGACTCTCAACCAAAAACTCCCATAACTAATATGATTAGAAAGTGCAAATTCTCATGGGAGTGACATTTCCCAAGAGGTTTTCAAGAAGCTCACAGAGGTAACAAATTCATGCTCTATATTATGATTACCATCAAAATTTCTCACAACCATTTGTTGGATAGTGTGATGCATTAGAAGAGATAACTGATATGATTCTAGAGAATTGAAAGACTTTAAAAAGGGGTTCTCCATATATGACAAAGAGATGCCCATTATCATGCATAATGAGAAAGAAGAAGAGACAAAAACTAGTGCTTCCCTAATAAAAAAGTGTTTATAGAGAAAGAAGAAGAGAACATAACCAAGATTTGGTGTTGCTCTTGAGAATGGTGATGTTAACTTCAAAGGCCTTAGATAAAACAACTCCTCTTCTTAATTGATAACTCTTTGTGTGTGATATCTTCTTGCCTACTGCCAATAAACATGAAATTGTATGAAGACTCTGAACAAAGATAATATTTCATGAATATCACTGTGTGTTTCTACACATTTTTCCAATTGATGATGTAATAATGCCTACAATACTTCACCATATAACACCAATCTTGCCTTTCGTGCCATAAAATCTCAAGATTTTCAATCTGTGTGCATTGTCCCTAAAAAAGGTTTCTCTTAGATTGTATGAAATTTGATAATTTGCATTTTTAGCCAGAGCTAACATTATTTTTTTATTGTACTTTTGATAGACCCATAAGGGCAAATATGACAGTGCAAAGAGAGCTACTGGATTGCTATATGTAATTTGCCAAAAAGCATAAACCTGCTAAATCCACTTCATTTTTGAGTTTCCACATATCAATATTATCTCTTGTATCAAAATTTATATGGACCATAACTATTTAATTACTTTTAAATTTTAATGTTGTTTCTGAAAAGAGGATTTAATATAATACCAAGATAGTGAAATGAGTAAATAGTTGAAACTTGACTGACATTGCAGCATAATGGAAATATGTGTTGATCATGCATACCAACATAAGCAAAGAAAAGACAATATAAAGTAGCAAAAATAAATATTGGAATGGAGGTAAAGATTGCTCCAAATTTTCCTAGAATGACAAAAGCACAAAATCAGCTCTGTAAATTATCAGGTTTAAAATATAATATCCAGATACTATAGAGAATAGAGAGCCCAGCTGAAGATGATTATCACCAAGAATATGGAAGAATATCATAAATCCTATTGCTATTTGTATCGCCCTATGCTTCCAACTTGTGTTAATGCCAAAAGACCAGCATTCTCACTACATGTAGATAACACACAATTTAGAGTTCTGAATTAGTCCTTATTCATGAGGGCCAAGGAGCAGCTAAAAGTGCCAGGATTCTTACACTGATACAATGGACCCATTTAGAGTTCCGAACATCCCATCCAACAAGAGTCCAATTCCCTACAAAAATACCTATTAGATCTCCTCCCTAACTTTCCTCTAATAATGCTAATGTCTAGACACAAGAAAAATAGGAACGAGAGAAGTAAAGAAGAAAAAGTTCACTCCTCACTTGCCACCCTATACCTCATCTTAGGATAGATGGAGGAGGAACTGTGCCACTTGCGTACCTTGACACAACATAAAATGCACCACTAGACTACCAATTCAAAGTACAACAATCAATACACTTTGCAACATATGGATAATTAACAAAGTAGTTAGCAACTACAAAAACAATTAAATATGAAGACTAGAATTTGGAATTTGACAAGCTAACCTCAATGAGTGAGACAAAAGTAGCAACCATCATTGCAAATGCTTGTCCTGCATCAAATATGGGTGCTCCCCATTAGAATGGATAGGGAATCCTTATCCTACAAAATAACAAGAATGAGTGAAAACTATTTTCAAAAATTTGATTTAACATGAGAAATTTGTAAGTCATCAAATCATCCCATGGTTTTACAAATAAGAAAATAACTCATTGCTATCTACTAGGATAGAGAACATGCTAAAATAACACTATTAACAAGTAAATCAATGAACCATGTATATAAAATATATTAATAATGAAATTGCACTAGTATCAAAAGTAATTCACAAGACAAAATGAATAGGAATAGCAATTTTTTAAAGTGATAAAAAAACAAATGAATAATGCGGCATTTCCTAGAGAAACTACAACTTTCATTCTAGCACAACAGAAAGTGATGGATAAATTGATGATAGACTCAACCCACATGAAAAATATTGACTTGCAAAATAATAAAATAAAAACCCCTCTAAAGAAAGTTATGTGCACAAAACTAAATAACCACATGCACTTGAGAGCATTGAAAGTGGTCTAGATATTGACAACAATAGAAATAAAAGAATGTATATAAAAAGCTTAGCTCAAATAGGAAATAACATATAACACCGATATATGAACAACAGAATCATTAAAATTTGACAAAGTAACTTAGCATCTAAGTCTAGTACAAGGGTTATAGGTGGCCTTTGCCTTGCTTGTTTGGGTAACAATATGGGTCAATATGGAGAAACCACTTTCGAGAGATCAGACAAACTTTTGATGAATAAATATGCATCAAAATCATCAAGTTCATCAGAGGTGCTTGAGTCATTTCTATCATTAACACCATATTCTAAAGACTTTGTCTGTTAAATTGCAAGGAACAAGCATGCCCCATCTGAGTTAAGGAAATATTCAATACATATAGTGTCATATGTATCATCAGATGTTGCATTTTCATCCACAAGAGGCCATACAATGCAATTGTCGATGACATAAAATGCTTGTGATTGAATAAATTCATCTTCAGGAAAGCTTGCTATATTTGTGAAAGAATCATGCACTGTTGTAGTTGCATCAGTATACACCCTAAACATAGATGTGTCTTTAAATACATTTAGAGATGAATAAAAAGTAGAGGAAGTCATGTAGTTCTCTTCAGATGCAGCATTATCATTGTCTTGTGTGTTGTCTACTATATCAATTCACTTATCATCAGCCTCACATTCATCAACTACAAAAAGAAAAGTGTTAATGAGTTAAATATTCAATGACCTGCCCATTTCTTCTAAATATTTAGATATTTAAATCGTTCCATGAAATCTAAGAATTTATATATAAAAAGTTAAAGAATCTGAAAGTATGAAAATTTGAAAAAGATGTATGTGAACTTTGGTACAAAAGATTGGAAAAATGGATTTCTTTGGAACACAATAAAAAAAATTAACAGAAACAAGAGCTATTAGAAATCCCTTTAAAATGGATTGGAAAAAGGCAACCAATTTTGATGGTAAAGAAGAGAAGTAAAGTATGTCACACAATTATCATACAAGAAGAAACAAAAAGAAAGCATTTCATGGTCATGGTTATGTAATACAAGGTTTCTCTTGACCCTTCAAATTTATATTTTAATGGTTAATCATTATCATAGATCTATGGTATATGTCCACAATGTCTACCTATTTGTAGATTTGGTTCCTAACTCGAGGACTACCCAAGTTTGACATCACTTATCCACAATGCATGCAATCATTTATCCAAGTTAAGATGATGCCAAAAAACATGTAAAAAGATAAGGCTGTGTAAAATATAACACATTTGACATGTCACCATTTAAGGTTTTGTATAGTATGATCCTCTCTTGTTGCATTGTTGATCAAATCTTGTCCATGATTTCAATAAAAGGAACCAAGAATGACAATGACTAAAGAAAATCCACAAAGTGTGACAGGATGAAATCCTAACAAGATCAAACTTTGGTTAAAACCTATGTTTTGGAGATGTTACAAGTGGCAGAAATGTCAGGCAATTGTTGTAAGTTGTAACTGTTTAATTTTATATAATGAATATAAACATTGACAATGAAATTGAAAACAATTATACTTAGTTGATTAGATAGTCAGCTTTTGATTCAGCCAAAATGTTATGTACAAGAGTAAACTTGCTGTAATATAGGTTAAAACAAGATGTAGATGATTGGTTTACTTTTGAATGATAATCTTATAAGCTTAAGTATCTCAAGCTAACTTCAATGTCAATCTTAAACTATGACCCAATTTTGAGGTGACTTGCACATACCCTTGAGCAATAAAAAGCTTGCAAAATACCTCCCATGTCTTGCACTAGAAGAAAGTAGATGTTATCTTGGTTCCTAAAACAACATTTTTAGTGGTAGAGAAACCAAATTCTATACCTGTAGAAGGATCACTTCAAAATGAATGGAAAGGACTAGAAATACAGCAACCCCGAGCACTAAACTAGTCAAATCAGTTTAGGTACACATTATTAGCTCATTAATTAATTTTAGTTTTGAGAGGTAAATGGAGATTTTTTGGGTTCTTAACTTTTATGTTGATATTTATTTGTATTTTAAGTAAAAAGAGTGACATACGATGTCTATTATACCATTCTCTTAGTTCAATTTTTTTTTTAAATTATGTGAAAATTACATCTTTCACATGGATAAAAGTACAAGTGATAAATTAAATTAAGCCATTAGGCTTTAGAAATATATTAATGATTTTGGATTTATGTGGTTGTGCATAGGCATATGACAACTATGCCTCAACCATGGCATCATCTAAACTTATCTAGTAGGTAGTTCTGGCTTGAACTTGTGTCTATACCTACATCAAAATATATCTTGCCTCTTTATGAACTTTCACATAAGCTATCTAGTAGCACTAGAGTTTTCATTTTTAACCAATTTTGGGGAAAGGGACTTTAGGGAGATTACTTCCGATAGCTACAGTTTCATGTTTTTCCAGTAATTATAAATTTTTGTTTTGCAGAAGTGACATATTTTGCATGAAAATATTCCACACATTAGCTGAATTCAGATGTTTTTAGATTCCTCCACTTGTGTCATATTCTTTTTAGTTTCATCTTTCGTGAGGCTTGCAAAATATTACCACAATCTTTGAAGTAAGGCTCATAACATGCATATATGCATATCCACAAATTGAACAATGAACCTTCTAAAACTAAAGCAAGAGTATTTGTATTCCTATTATGATATTATCCATTCTTTTCACATGTATGATGTAGTTATATTACCATTGTATTGAGTTATATTTAACAAACAATGTGCCTTAAAACATTTGCCATCGGCATGTCATCTAATTATTTTTAGTTTTTATTATTTAAATATTGATCAAAACAAAAATTAATAATAGCATTATGATACACATATTCCATAGGTATTTATCTAAGTTCCAACTAAAAAAATTCTTTAAGTTAATAATAACTGACCTTATTATAATAAGGAAGGTTATCAAAGGGGAAGGTTTCCAACATACCACCACTGGCATAGTTAGCTGAGGCTTCATCATTAGGCATATGACGAATATGTGAAAATTGGGTCTCAACCATAGATTGATGTGTTGTATGCATGTATAACTATACAAAGAGATAATATTTTTCTTATTTAAAAATAGGAAATGGATCCAAAATGACAACTCCTACATTTATTTCTATTGGCAGATTTAGAAAAAAAACAAATTAAGTTCAGCAATATTCACAACTTTTTGCCAAAAAGTAATGTTCACTTTGAATGCAGATACATATGAAAAGACAATCCTAACCTAAGGTGACCTTCAATTTTTTGTCTTCTCAATGGCTATCGCTAAGCCACAACATCTAACTATTAATTAGCAAAAAGCATAGGCAAAATTCCAATACAACAATAATCTATTCTAGTCTATAATAATGTTTTATTTAGCTATTAGAAAAGTCAAATTCCTAATTTTATTTTTTTTAACTTTCAAACTCAAAAATCATTTAGGAGAAGCTTGCCCATAAATAGAACTATCATTACAACAATTTGAAACTTAACAGTATTCTCTGAGAATGAGAATGTATTATAGCCTCTCCTCAAATATTAAAGTTGTAGTTCTAAGACAATTATTTCACAATCCCAACTATATCAACTAAATCTAAAACATATTACTTCTGAAGTCTTTATTTAGAAACCTTACATAATCAAATGACTCTCAAGATATTGATAGTTTATGGCACATTAATCAAGAAGAAAATGGTTCTACAAGCAATGCAATCAAGCATTATACAACCTATTGATCATTGCAAGAGTCATTTGCCATAGAAAATGCAAGTCTTAGATCTTGAGTTTGACAGTCATCATCAGCTAACTCTCTTTTATAGTTGGTATCCTTGACTCATTTTCCTCCAACATATTCTAACTGGTCATTGCATGACTTGGTGAAATGCAAACTGAAACATAATTAGGATACTAGTCTAGGCTTTTGACAACTTCAGTTGGTATTACTTAATGGCAATGAGATGGAAGGACAAGTCCTTGAGGCTTTGTATGTCATTTAATGATGGATCCATCATCTCAAAACACACTAGAGCAATCAATCTTGAAACATTGCATGATTTGTGTTTTAGTAGTTCTACGCATATCAATGCATGAATCAATAGAAGTGGCTATATTAAAAGGCATCTCAAATAGCTAGTTATTCCCTCTTTGTAATTGGGTGTGAAAAGTAGGAAATGATGATTATAGAGGTGCACTCCACATTGAGTATGGTTTGTGTCATGGTAAGTGCTTAGTCATTGCAGTCAAATTTATTGTAGTACACCTTAGGAATGTCCCCCTTGGTCAACTAGCACTATAAGAGGAGGTCCTACCCTCCTCAATAATTGGTCCTAAAGGGCACTACTTGGTCACAATGTGGTAGGTTTTGGCCCTAAGTTTGACATCCTAAGCACTCAAGAAGAGACCTACCTTAAGAGATTTGGTACAAATTCCCTCAACCCTCCTCGGGTTACTACCAAAAAATCCCCACTCTAGTTCAATAAGCTTCTTTATGATCAACATTATATGATCCTTAGGTTTAGAAATAGTTGTTAGCTAGTGCTTATAGTCAAAATGATGAAGACAGATTTCAGTGTGTCTCTGTCAGATTACTCTAACAGAATAAATTAATCTATGTAATAAAGTTAACAAGATAGAATGTAGAACAAGTATTATTTAGATAGCAACATGCAAGAAGGTAGGTATGAGAAATTAATTTAATATTTCTCACTTATTATGGAGATGCTGAAAAGACTAAAGAGGTATAAAAGTAAACGAAATCATAGTAGCATGCCATTTACACAGCAATGGTAAAATTACAAAATGTAAATTGAATTCAATTACCCTAGAATTGAAACAGCTACAACTAGGGAGAAAAAAGATAATACTATATACAACTGAAAAAATAAAGGCACTCAGATAAATTCCATGGGAAAATTCCACTCTAAAGGGCATCAAAGATGTAGAATAAGAAAATGTAGAAACTACTGTAAACTCTTTTTTTTGGAAAGTTTAGAATTATGTCTAGAATTGTTATTTGGATGATTGTGTTACTTCTTTGATCATTCATTTATCCTTGAGAATCAGTAGGTTCCATTGCTCCTAATTGTAACAAATGAGGTAAGTTTTCTCGATTTTAGTACATGGTGAACCATTTTCTCTTTTGCCAAAATTGTCCAACTCTAATGACTGGATGAAGTGGAATCTGTCAATTATTCATTTCATTGACCACTATATCAATGATTTGATTAGTAGTCATTTTCATGGCATTGGTCACGGTTTCGTCTTGTGCTCTATAGTGGCTTAGCAACATCTAATATGTGCATGAGTGGTGGGATTTATGGATAAGGTAATTCTACTTTGAACACTAGAGGCAACTTGTGGTAGGGTGCTTACATTATCACTTATCTTCTTATTGATGGTTGAGGTCACTGTTTTCCATTTGGACCATTGACCTACTCTTTTTGAAGATGCAACCATAAATCGTGTCCACCCGAAAATGATGAGTGCTATAAAGCTAATCAAACTATTTCTTGTATTTCCCACTATTATATGCTATAAAATTTTGTGAACTTGTTATCTTTGTCAAATGCATACAACAAAGTTTTTTTCTTATCTAGTTCCCTTTTAATGTGGGGTTAGGCCTCTTCCAACATGACATTTAGTGCTACATCAATGCATGCAATTGTTTGAGTAAGCTTTTTGAAATGGATTGTATCTTATGAAAATATGAAAGTCTTTTGAATGTAGCTACATGTTAGTGTGAATAAGGTTATTTTCTATCTAGCTCTTTCTTAGCTCTTTTCATGCTAGGTTAAGGTTACTTAGGGTATCTTAATCAAATGCATACAATAAAGTTTTTTTTCTTATCTATTTCCCTTTTAATGTGGGGTTAGGCCTCTTCCAACATGACATATAGTGCTACATCAATGGATGTAATTGTTCAAGTTTTTTTTTTAATTATTCATATTTGTCGAATCATTTCTTTAATCTTCCATTGTGCATCAATATAAAAAGGATTGACATTAAGAAGTGCCTACCACATACAAAACCCTTATAGAATTAGAAAAGAAAAAAGAGATAGTACCTTAAACAAGAAAAACTCTATATGTCTCAAGCTGAAGGTTGGAATTAATATAAGTACCGAAGCATTATCCCCCTCCAACAACTAGCACTTTATTCTCCCATCCTAAACTAAATGAAACAAGGAAATAAATAACTAGTATAATAAGATTAAAGTTTAGATACAAGTTTGAAACATGTGGAATCCCTACGAAAAATTAGTCATGACCATACTTGCTGGATTTGACTAAAGAACAAATGTGGCATGCTGATTTTGAACCCAGACTTGGGGTCAAAACCTTGATTTGGTAGACACTTGGCAGATTGAAGAAACCATGAAATATAGAGGATTGTTAGTGAACTAAATGTTTTTTTCTGTGCACACTTCTCCTAATCAACTTTAAGAGAGATATATATTTATGTAAAAATATATTTTGCAATCCATTATTGTGCACCATAGCCCAGGGGCATCATAATCAACCCTAGATCCCAAAAGATCATACATCCAAGCTTTGATCTTTCCATCTATGGCTATAAAGAAAATGAACTGTATGCAAAGAAAAGAATTACAACCATCCTACCTTCCACATTATCAAGTACTGACAGCAATGGCGAATGACTTAACATTGGGTGGAAATCAAACACCAAAACAAGTAGTGGTGCAAATATTCTTAAATATTCAATTGCAATGTTAATACATCAGGTTTTGAGAAATGAACTACCTCAATACTTTCTTTATGGTGAGGACAAACTGAATGTACAAGTGCTTCATGGCCTTCAAATGTATATTGATTTCGACCAGCTATTGCATCCCATACCTGCAGCATAGAGAGGAAGGTTACCTCTGATCTCACATAAACTGGATGACTATAAGTAATTGAGATTTGATAAAAATATATATGGACAATATGCTTGGAAAAGGCAACACCTACAAGACCAATGCAAGTGTGTTAATAAATCAATGGAAAGAATCTTAACCCAAGCAAACATAATAATATTTACAAGGGGTATTTAGTGAATATGCACTAAGGTCAAATTTTCTATGCACTTCCCTTAAGAATACATATAATAGATTCACTTACCAAGTACTTGCCCATCTAGGCTCCAGATACAGTGGTTCATTGATACAACTGGATCTTTTAATAGGGCTACCTAAGACAACATAATAGAAAGAACATATATAATTATTACATAAATAAACACATCACTATCCTCTTGAGTAAATGCTAAATATATTTTCATATTCCTTATTAAAAAATTAAAATCAAAATTCAAGCTTATTAAACTATGCCTACCTGCATTGGCATTGAGCAGGCAGAAATGTCCCAAACTTTAAAGGTCCTTTGAGCTTACTATTCCCTAGATGCTACCTCCCAAATTGCAATGTCACCAACATTTTTTCCAACTAAGAGATCAAATCAAAAATCAAAATCTATAAAAATAACCAAAAAATATTCTTTACTTACAAAACCAAAGCCACATCTTTGTAATTGAAGGAAGAATTGTACTTCATGTGGAATTACCTAATAAGATTGTTTGCTGCTAAGGATGAAAATCCATGCTCATAACATTTGAAACTTGATTGAGGGTTTTTGCCACCATTTTGGGAAGATTTTCTTGAGAGTACATGGTATGAGCACTTGGATAGCTCACCTTAAAAGAAAATAGTAATGTTGAGTTTCAGTATTTAGAAGAGAAATTCTTTGTATCACTATCAGTGAATAGGCTAGAGTAAAAGAATAACCTAGAAAAGATACTCTACAGACACCTCATCAAATTATCTAGTTTGAAGAGGTTTCATAAGATGCTTAGAATCAATAGATTGATAATCAACTATAGGACCAATTGAAAGTGGAGTTCTAGGTTGTTTAAGGATAGCAACTGATGCAATTAAGCAAATTCGAAAATGGAATTTTCTATGTATTGGAATATCCAATAAAAAAAATTAGATAATTTTACACTTCTTACAAGATCTACAAAAGACAGTGTTATCCAATATAGCTCATAAGAAATAAAAATTATTTCACATGTCACTGAGCTTGTGAAATGTGTCTCCTTATTAAAAAGTACATATATTTTATGCTTCCAGCAACCATGTCTTGAGATACAGTCAAGTAAATTCACCTATATTTTGAGCTGGCATAAGAGATGTAGGCCCAAGAGCTACTACACGGTGTGGAGAAAAAGGATTTTGACTCACCATCCATCCCAGAGAACTAGCAGAAGGAGCACCCATGGGTTGAAATGGCTGAAATCATATTGCAAAGGAACTTGTCTTATTAACAGTAACACCAAAATGAAAAAATCACTAAATAAAAAGTTATAAAAGAATTGATAAAATAAAAGACTTAAATGAGTAATGTACCAGCTGATTCACATCATAGGGAGCAATAGGAAAGGTTGCTTCTTTTGGCAATGCCCCAACAAGAGGGTTATTTGAAGGAGTTGGTGCTCGAGTTCCATTACATGTATGATCTACAAATAATGTCTTTCTATCAGGATTGGTTCAAGGGTTCTTACAAAGTTGATGTTTCCAATTAAGACTAAACATAGAAAATCCAATACCAAACTTCAGAATATAATAACCTTAACTAAACCTCTTTTTTACATTAACACTTTAAGATTATATGACATTCAACAAGTATTACTCAACCTTCTCACACCACTTTCATTAACTTTAACATTGCTAATTCCTAAACCAAGTTATCTAGCTACAACATAACTTTGATTTATGAGAGTTCTAAGATGAGACGCTTTGAGGCCATGAAATTGGAGCTTGTCATGAAAGTGAGGATTGGCCTCTATCGATTTCTTAAGTTCCATCAGCATAACATTTCTTGTAGACTTGGACTCCCCATATTTAGATAGCTTCTCATTTTCCCTACATGAATCACAATCTTAGCCTTTAAATACTATGCTCAACATAACACAACTCCTATACAAGTTCCCAAAAAAATAAATAAAAAATTAAAATTTGCTTGTCAATCATTCCAATATGAATCCTTTTGTCAAAAAAGGGCTTCAACAAAATGCAGTTGTATATCCCTACATGAGAATTTTAGTTCCCAATAATACATAATAATCTATCATAATTTGTATGTATGGGGAAACAATCAATTTCTCAAACTCATTACAGTAATGGACAATTTTAAAGTACAGGTGAGAAAATGAAGAATTAAATATTGAAAAAATGACATGGGACCTGCAGTTCTCCAGAGTAAGAAGCTATTTATTCTCCTTGAATAGCTCTTCATTGAAAGAAGAAAATACTTTGAGATCCTTCACTGGTATGTCCACAGCCTTAGCCTAATCTTGTCTAAACACACACAATCTCAAATTAGTTTTCCATAACCAATCATAACCACCATCTTTCAAAAATTCTTGGATATCTAAATCCCAGCTAAACAAAAGTTAAGCAATCCTTAATATGGTTCCCACAAAGACATCTAAAAAAATATACAACATTTCCAAACATTTTCTTTATGCACCTAAATTATTTACTATTTACAAGGAGCATAGATTTCTACAAGACTAAAATTTAGGTCATTGTTCTAATACTATTAATTTCAATAAACAAATGCAAACTATAAGTATCTACAAAGGAACTTAAAAAACTTACTTGTCAAGTGCCTCTAGATATTTCTATTTTCTGATCTCAAAGAAAATTTTCATGGAGTATTGATTATCATCCACCTTGGTGAACCCAAAAAGGTAACTTTCTACCTCATCCCAATCAGTACTTCATGTTGAAAAAATACCCAGATTCTTGCTCCAATCTACAAATATCCACAAACCCAAAACATTAGAAGCCAACAAAACTAGATTCAAAAAATAAAAACACAAGAACATCCATTAAAAGAAAGATGGGTAACTTCTGTTTTCCATAAGCTTACTTGTGTATAGTTTACTTGAACTTCTCCTCATCCAAAAACTGTAAGATTAGGAACACTAGTTCCCTGCTCAAAGAAGTCATGTCTGTCACCCCTGACTCTAGTGCAACAAATCCAATAGACCACACAGAACTGCAAAAATTACTAGAGAGTCCAAACTTCCCAAAAAACATGCTAGAAAACAATGCAAAAACCAACTAGAGCTAAACTTGCCTCAACATGCTACAAAAAACCATGTGAAAACACACAAAACCCAAATGAACCCACGCATGAGAAAAACATACAAGCAAACAATGTTTTTTTTACCATGTAAGCCCTGTGTTGGTCAAAATTTTGACCAACACGGGGCTTACATGTAAAAAAAATAAATTTTTGCCTTAACATTTCGACCAACCTAAACTTATTTAGTTGATGGTTGAAAATTTTGGTATAAAAATGAGGTTAGATGTAGTAGTGCACATATGTTCTTTTAGATGCATGAGATAGTTTATCATGAGAGGAAGAGCATGGTTGTAAGGGTCTATGTTTTTTAGGTGTGGGCATGGGAGCATTTTCCCATCACAACACCCATTTTTTTCATGAGAGATAGGCTTTGTAGCCATACTTATGTACATATCTAGGATAGTTGACCCAAAAAGCTCTAGGGAAGACTAAGCAGTGGAGAGGTCGATTGGATGACCTAGTAGTAGTGGTGTAGAGACCATGGAGAGAGACAGAGGCATGGGACAATGCACCAGCAAAGCTATGATACATGTTTGCTTCTCGACCACTAATTGGTCACTTTGTGAAAGTTATTGAGAGATTCCCACTTATTCATGTTTGGTGACAGTATGGTTGACCTCAGGACATCTCACAAGAGTATTCTCATATGTGCATTTTGCCATAGATTTGGATCATGGGTGATCTATTAGGTTAGACCTATTAGAAGATTTTTGGAAGATTGGTTTAATGATATGTTACATTCATGATTGAGTTTTTCATTGAAGTCAACATAGCATGTTTGATTCCTTTTGTGGTATTTGACAAAAGAACTATGGAAATATTAAGTTGGTATGGATGGCTAGTTGAGCATGATAACCACCCAAGGTTATGAGAGATACTTTGGAGTATCTGGAATATTTAGTTAACATCAAAAGTAGAAAGCATAAATCTAGAAGAAGTTATGTAAGTTTTGGTGATGTCTATTCTGAGATAGAATTTATAGAAGTATGTTATGGTAAACTTGTTATATCTCCTAGTAGATTTAATATCTTGAGGATCAAGGTTGAGGAAATGAAGAAGACATGTTGGTGATGATGTGGCTAAGCTCACTCATCATGATATTGCCAATATGGAAAGATATTCAAGTTGCAAGGTAGAAGATTAAGGTTATCGCTAAGTGTAATGTGTTCTTAATGTGGTTCTATAATAATTATTTGAGAAGGACTAAAAGCTAACTCAGGAATTATTTTATGGACTTAGTATAAAGGAAGCACATTTTCTTTTATCTTGTTATGGTGATATGTGACTTGTGAATGTTTTGAAAGAAGTAGAGTAGTACAGAATGCAAAGTTGAGTAGAGTAGTGCAAAAGTGAAGGAAACTCCAAGAATTTGTTGAGTGATCTAAGGTTTAGTATTTGGATCCAAGGTTTGTGACCTATTCTACAAGGTCTAATAGTGATTAGTCCAGTTGACAAGATAGAGGAAAGAAGAAGATGCCAGTAAATTACTTGTTTGAGTAGTGAGCTCTTCTTGTAGTTGAAATTGCATGTTTTGGCAGTGGGCTCTTCTTGCATACATTACACTACAACTCCTAATAGGGTTGACACAACTCCTAACAGGGTTGGAATCTCCTAATAGGAATTCAAAGTCTCCTAATAGGGACTCATTGTAGTAAATGTTGTAATAGACTCCTAATTGAGTCTATCCTCTAACAAGGAATATTTATATTTGTACATCATCTTGTGAGCATCATTCCCACCAGGGTTTTCCCTCTGATCAAGGGTTTTCATAGTCAACATATTTGGTATAATTGTCTATGTGAACTATATTATAGTTTTTTTTTTAGTTTGATTGATTGGTTAAGTTTTTTTAAAGAAGATAGGTGTTTTAATTATTGGATAACTGATTTGACCATTATTTCTAACAATTGGTATTAGAGCATCAAGTCCTTGAAGAAAAAGTTTAACAACTTTGGGAGATCCGTGATGAAAATGTTTAGGAAATATAGTCTAAATTTTGATGGAACAATCTATGATAACTAGAAAGAAAAGATGAAGACACATTTGTTGTGTATGGGTCTAGGATATTGGATCTTAACAAAATCAGTGAAAACAATCATCGAAGAGAATGAGTTGGAAATTTGATCTAAAGCAAAAAGAGATCTTTTCATGTGTGACATGAGAGCTAGAGAAGAACTATTGACTTCACTTCCTGAGATTGAGTACAATCAAGTAAAATCACTTCCTACTTCAGATTTGATTTGGAAAGCTTTGGAAAATAGTTTTGAAGGTGATGCACATTCTAAGAAGTTTAGGCTAAAAACTTGGATTTGTTTATTTCAAGGTGCTAAGATGATGGAAGATGAATCTATAAGAACATATATAGGTAGGATATCAGAAATTATTGCAGGTATTAAAGCTTAAGGAGGAAACAAAGGAGATGATGAGGTTATATGGAAGATATTGAAGACTCTAACACCACCATTCAAGCTAGCATTTTAGATGATATAGTTGTTGATATCATGTACCAAAGATTTCACTAGAGAGACATTGCTTGGAAGACTTGAAGCAGTTGAGAATGAACTTAGATAGTCTAGAGAATTGACCAAAGTAGGGACAACATTCAATGCCTTGAATATTAAACCTAACCTATCAAGGAGCACAAGTGCTAGATGAAATTTTTCTAGTAGCATTAGTTCTAAGGAAGAAAGGTAGATTAAAGAAGCAATGGCCCTTCTGGTAAGAAGAGAGAAAGGAGGTAAGAAAATATTTAAGTGTTAGACTTGTGACGAATATGGTCATTATGCATCTAAGTGTCCTAAAAGGGAGAAAAAGTATAAGGGAAGTCATAAATCTAGAAAAGATAGAGATTGTTTGTATGCAAATGAAGATAATGATTCTGATGATCAAGCATTAAGTGCTAGTGATGATGAAATTTGATTTGTGGCAATAAAATAGGAAATTCCAGAGAAGGTAGCTTTGGTATCACAAGTTGAGAAGAAATCTAATTAGATAATTGATAGTGGTTGTTTATATAGTGTGAATGGCTATATGAACAAGTTTGTTGACTTCAAAAGTTAGGATGCAGGAATTGTCAAAGTTGGAAATAATGCAACTTGTCAAGTAAAAGGTATTGGATCTATAGTTCTTGATGGTAAAACTAATACTAAGGATGTATACTTTGTTGATGGTTTAAAACACAATCTTTTGAGTGTTGGACAACTAGTAGACAAAGGCTATCACTTACAATTCATAGAAAAGACATGTATAATCAGAGATAAAGATGGAAAGGTAATTGGAACATGAACTAGATCTAGAGGTAATGTATTTTAGTTGAATCCTACTAAAATAGCATGTTTGGTTGCAAAGGCAGATGACAGTTGGTTCTAGCATAAGAGATTCTATCACATAAATTTTGATAGTATTGTGAGGACTAGTAAAATGTTTCTTATTATAAATTTGCCAAAGATTGTAAAGCCTACTAACACAATTTGCAAGGAGTGTGTTTTGGCAAAGCATAATAGAACTTCTTTTCCTAGCAAGAAGTTTACCACTTTAGTGAAGTTGGAGATTGCACACAGAAATCTCAGCGGTCCTACAAAGACAAGAGGATTCTATGGGAAAGGTATTTTATGATTCTATTTGATGATTTTTCTAGAATGATGTGGGTTTCATTTCTTAAAGAGAAATCTGAGGCATTTGACAAGCTTAAGATATTAAAGAATAGAGTTGAGAATGAATCTGGTGTAAAGATCAAATATTTAAGATTAGATAGAGGAGGTGTAATGCCCCACCCTGAGATCCTTGGAAACAAGGATGAAATAAAAGCAAGATAAAAAAAAATTCTTTAAAACAAGTGTAAGTGCACATGACAACATACACAAATCACAAAGATCACAATAGAAGAATGACAATCATCCAACACAAACAGATCTCCAAATGCCACTACTAACCAAAACATAAACAACAAAAAAAAAGAGATCAATGAAGCTAAAAGACAATTGGTGACTCCTAAAAATTGGCTAAGTCAAAAATCTTGAAGCCCTAAAATTTGACTAAGTCTGAATTTCTAAAGCCCTGAAATTTCCTAGAATCTTTATCTTAGCTTGTAGAGGTCTAGAACCTATCTCAAACGGTTTGTCGCATATATTAAAATATATCTTAAGTATCAAATTATACTTAAATGATATATTTTAAAACCCTTAGGAAATCTAATTAGATCAAGGAAGGTGAAAAACAAAAAAGGGTATCCAAAACCAACTTTCAAACTTTTCTTCGACAAGCCTAGATAGCCCCTATTTTCCTCACAAAGCCAATAGAGTGCCAGTTTTTGCATGAAGATGTCCTACATAATTCATGAAGAAGTGCATTTTTGCAAGAGAAAGTGATTTTTTGTGCAAGGAAGCACCATTCCAACAACATAAACTAATGTTTGGTTTTGCGCAAAGAATTGCAAAGCTACACGAAGAAACCCAACATGCCACACGAGAACTTGCATTCTTGTGAGAGAAAGTACAATCTTGCGTGAGATCTCAAATCAACATGCAAGAACAAAAATCAATAAAACAACTAAGAAATCTAAGAAAAAAGTTCCTCCACACAAGGGAGTACTAGATCCACATTTCAAGGTAAAGACACTCAAACCATATTTGAAAGATAGAAAGCTAGAAATAACATCTAACCATCTACTCATACAACAAAGGAAAGAAAAAAAGGAAAACATTGCAAAATATATAATGTAACATCGTAGTGAATAGAAGTAACATCACGATGAATAGAATTAACAAACTAAGTATGTGGTTCCTCCCAAATGTCAATGGCATCATAAGACCATCATGGGCCCTAGCCATCCCCCGCGTGTAATGTCCCTAGTCACCGAATAGATCATTAGTACCATCATAATAAGGATGTCACTAATAAACATGCTACAACATAAGCATAAGGAAAACATAACATGCTAGAATAAAGCATAAGATACTCCTACAAGTACATAACATCACCTATCATATGTTAAACATCATAATAAGTAAATGCATCACATCCATCATCATCTAAACATGATATACAAGTATCCCAATGAAAGCATAAATCACAAGAAAACATACTTCAAAACCTGAAGTACCAAGTGGAAACATCCAGTCATGGTCATGCTAGAACGTCAATAGACTATCTCTATACACCAATCCCTAGCAGTGGTATGGGTAGCTGTGCCTCTCAACCACGTGGCACCCATAGGTCCACACCTGTCGTGCTCATGGAGATAATGATCCAACCACAAACACACCCAAAGAAAACATCCATGTCTAACATACACACCAGGCAGTATGATGACTAAATCCAAGACATAAACAATGCATAAAATACAGGTCCTAGTCAGAAATGTCAATGGGCTACTATGTTGGGGCTAACATCATGGAGAGTCACTTGGCATCCAAAAGCCCAAGCTTGAATCACGTGTGGCAAAACTCTCAAGGGACTCCCTTGGAGCCATCACAAGAATGCAGAACTTTTCATTATCTTAAGTTTTATTACAACCCAATATTTTCTTTAGTTATCACTTAATTAAAGCTTCCTCATCTCTACCAACCCTTTGGGCACAATGATTTCCAAGCTGTGAGATAGAAGCCCCCTCCATATGCTACCCTACCATACCCATACTCATCCTATGACAAACACCCAAGGATATGCATACTCCCATCCCAACCCTAATGATCATAACTTTCAAAAGTACTATGGAAAATCAAGACCCGCAAGTCCTCCAACCAATGTATGCACACATAATTGTGTGTGGTGTACCACCATCACAAACATCATAACACAACGACTTGATGAGGACAAAAAGTAAAAATTCCTTCAATCAAAAACAAAATCAAGAGGAAAAATGCAACACACATCCCAATGCAACATAAAAATGCAATAATGGTCTGACAGATATCCAAACAAATTATCCAGGTCTACGAACCACATTGTGTTGAGAAAACCCAAGATAATAGGGTAGCACGCAAAATGAGGTAAAAACCCAAAAATTTGGAAGAATTTTAAAATTAACACCCATTTGGCCTTTGGGTACAAAAACCCCAAGAATCCAAAAATAAACAAATTGTGACACCGCATGCAAAAATGGCCAGCATAACAGCTCAAAATCCCAAACCCCCATCCCAAAAATAGGGAAAACGTTCATACCTGACTAACCAGGTAGAACCAAGATATAGAAATGAAGGGGAACACTAGTTCTTAGCCTCCTAACATACTACTACAAGAAATGGAAGCTAAAATAGAGTAAAAACAATAAAATGGGAAGGCCCTACCTAATAGCAAAAGGGGCAAAAATTGAAACCCATAGAATAAAATAAATATCCCACTGAAATTGCTGAAAGTGGTGACAAAGAAAGAACTCCCCGAGCCAGATCGAATGAAATTGACCTCGCAAAAAACCCATGCTCATAGCTCCTAGAACAAATAAAAATTGAATCCTTTAGAAGAGGATTCTCAAAAAGCTCTAAAAAATTTTATTTCAAAAAGTGAGAAGTCCATAATGAAATCAGTTTTTAATACTTATTCACTTTTCCAATGAGTAGTCGATTAGGAAAAATAGCCAACTATAGCAGCTAGACTCTAAATCGACCCAACCAAAAACAAGTTATTTTTTGTAATAGAAATTCACCAAAGGTAAAGCTACCAGAAATTAAATCTAAAAAGATTTAAAGCCCAAAAACCCAAAATTACAGAAATTACTAAACAAATTTCATGACAAAGTGAACCTCTAAATGCACAGACACACTCATTGGTCTAATCACATAATGCAGATGAGTTTAGATTTACTAATCACTGAAAGGTTTTAATTTAAAAAAAATTAAATAAGGACACATCGACCATGCAGGGATGACATTGGTAAAATATGAATAGTTGAATCATTGACTCAATAGACCACTTCTAGGGATATAATTCTTGGACACTAAAACACACAATCAAGTGCAATTGCATATAATATAATAGCCGAAGCAATTAATGCATCAAATAACTAATTAATCCATTTACACCACTCACGTTCACACAAAGTGTAAAGATACATGAATGAAATAAATCACCATAGCATAAAAATCCATCACATAACATAATCAACAATATGACCAACTACTAGATAATCAGATACCCTCATAGATCTACTATCATCTCAAAATAGCATCAACATACAAATATGATAAATTGAATAGCATAGCAATATAACATCTATGGTACTAAATCAAAGTATAACATCTAACCCTTAGGTCATCTCAAAATACATATAGTAAAGAATATCAAGTATCTCTAATATCAAAATAGGCATGGTACAGACTACAAACACAAGAGGCACTACAGGAGGAGAATTTACATCAAATGAGTTTAACATGTTTTGTGAAGAAAATGGAATTAAGAGACAGTTATCAGCTCCGAGCACCCCTAACAAAATGGCATTTCAAAGAGAAGAAACAAGTCCGTTACAAAAGTAGCTAGAGCTATGTTAGCAGAGAATGATGTATCTAAGACATTTCAGAGAGAAGTTGTGAATACAATAGTCTACACTATGAAAGGAGTTCAATTTAGAAAGGACACAAACAAGGAACCTTATGAACTATGGTTTGGCCACTCACCTATAACTAAGTACTTTAGGATATTTGGAAGTAAGTGTTACATAAAGAGAGATGATGACATTGATAAGTTTGATGCTAGAAGTGATGAAGGCATTTTTCTTGGTTATTCATTGAAAAGTGTGAACTATAGATGTTATAATCAAAGAACTAAGACTATTATGGAAAGTGCTAATGTGAGAATTGATGAGAAATTCAAAGTACAAGAGAGAATAGTTGATTACAATTTAGATGATGATGATGTTGTTACTAAGCCAATTAATGATGAGGCATTTCTTGAGACTAACAATGATTTGTAGAATGAAGGAGAGCCAAGGTAGGAACAAAGCTTGGAACCTTCAATAGAGCCAAGTATTGAGATAGTAACTCCTACTTTAGGAAAGAACATGATAAAGAATCACCCATCCGAATAGATCATTGAAAGTAAAGATAAACATGTGATGAAAAGAAGAAAAGTGAATGAAGAACTATGCCTGATATCTCAAGTTGAGCTAAAGAATGCAGATGAAGCATGTAAAGATGACTATTGGAAGCAACCTATGACAGAGGAATTTTATCAGATAGAAAAGAATGAGAGATGGGAATTGGTCCACAGACCAATAGATAAGAATGTGATAGGAACTAAATGGGTATTTAGGAACAAGATGAATGAGAAAGGAGAAGTTCTAAGAAACAAAAAAAGATTGGTATGTAAAGGTTACTCACAACAAGAAGGAATAGATTATGAGGAAACTTATGCTTTAGTGGCTAGAATAGAAGCTATAATATTATTCTTAGCCTATACAACACAAAAGAATTTCAAAGTGTATTAGATGGATATCAAGTTAGAATTTCTAAATGGAGAACTTGAAGAAGAGGTGTACATTGAGTAGCCTAAAGAATGTCCTTTGACAAATGACAAGGACATAGTAAGTAGACTGAGAAAAGCATTTTTTGGATTGAAGCAAGCACCCAAAAATTGGTATGCGAGGTTGGACAAGAATTTGACAAAGCTCAAATATGTTAAAGGTATAGTAGATAGTAATCTATATTGGAAATAAAATGACAATGGTTTGATGATTTTGGTAATATTTTTTAACGATATCATATTTGGAGGAAATTATGAAAAAATTAAGAAGCTTGTAGAAGAAATTAAGAAAGAATTTGAAATGAGTATTGATAGGAGAGATGAAATATTTTGTAGGATTGTAGATAGTACAAAATAAAGAAGGAATCTTTATTTCTCAAACTAGGTACTTGAAGAATTTTTTGAAAAGGTTTGGTTTGGAAACATGTAATCCTATTGGAACACCTATGGTAACTAGACAAAAGTTATCTACCAAGGATGAGACACTTACTATTGAGTAGAAGAAGTATAGATCTATGATTGGATGATTGCAATATCTAACTCACACAAGGTCAAATATAGAAAATGTAGTTGGAATTGTTGCAAGATTCCAAGCTGATCCTAGAGAAGTGCATTATGTATTAGTGAAAAGGATATTTAGATATCTGAAAGGAACTTTAGATTTTGGATTATGATATGACAATTCTAATGATTTTACTCTAAGTACTTATACTAATATAGATTGGAGAGGTAGTATGGATGACAGAAAGAGCACCAATAGAGGAGCTTTCTTTCTTTGAGGAAGATAGGTTTCTTGCTTAAGTAAGAATAAAGATTGTACACCTCAAAGTATAGTAGAAGTAGAGTATGTTGTAGTAGTAAATAATTGCAATCAAGTTGTTTGGATGAAGTAGATGCTAAAGAATATAAGGATAGAGATCAATGAACCTGTTGTTATTCATTGTGACAACACAAGAACAGTAAATATGTCTAAGAATCTAATATTACATTCAAGAACAAAGCACATTTCTATTAAGTATCATATGTTTAGATAAAAAGTTGCAAAAAATTAAATCAAATTGTGATGCAAAGCCACACCTTGGAAAAGTTAGGAGGCATCAGTCACTCAACTGAGTTGCTTCAAGGGGCATCTACAACCTTTAGAATCACACACTAAAATCCAACATGACAATGTACTAATTGAGTTTCTTCATACACATTTAAAATGATGTCTTGGGACATGAATTTACATGGACTCCCTGTCATCACAATCATGTTCTATTCCCACACAATATATATGAACTTTTAAGAACATACTTTTTCCACACCGATATATTATAACCACCCATTGTGATTTGAATTGACTATTCTTATTATTATTATTATTAAGAAAACACAACCTAAGATACCCTAGATTCAACTCATAAGACTCCTATAACCATCCACTAGATTCAATAAACAAAACTTTGAAAATAAACCCCCCAAAATATCTTCTTGCTACCTCCGGATAGACCCTTACTCAAAAACCTATAACTTTTGAACCATACAATATTTGTTCAATCTAACCATTGATATTTTGCATAACTTGATCTTAAATAGCATATAAAAATCTTGGGAACATCCAAAGGTGTATAAGGGAGATATGGTCCCCGTACTGAGGGTCTATTTCTGGCTGTTTCAACAATAACAGCTTCTTTTCTTACAGAATACATCAAATACAGATAGCCATGAGAAATATATGAAGCATAACAGTAAAACCATAATCTTGAAAAAAAACGCAGGAAACCAAAGGAGACATTAAACTTTCCATTCCTCCCCAAGTTTGAATCGCTTTTTACATTAAAGATTGGCTTTTTAATAACCAAAGACTGACTGGCCTTGCTGTCCAGTAGGAATAAAAACATTTTCTTTACCATCTAACAATAGGAATCTGAAAGATGTTTTACCATCAATACCATGCAGCAATCATGGATATTCTTGTAACTGCCTATTATCTGTCACCAGTATTCGATGGGATTCTCTTTAATTATTTAGCACAACTACGAATTAAAAAAATTATTCTAATTTTTAAAATCCACATACCTGGTCCTAGGTGGCTATATCTGGAGAGCTCATCGAATTGCTACTCCAGATATGCCACCACATATAGGACATAGTTGAAAACATTTAAATTTAAAACACATACAAAATGTAAAACATTACTTATCATATTTTCCACTCTGCTACTGCAGCATACTCCCCTGTAGAAAGAATCTCAAGTCCACTTGAGATGAGATTTTGAACGGATGAACCATACTTGTTGATTTGTTTCTCATCCATCCAAATAGCCTCTGTCACTAGTTTGATCTTCCATTTGACTAAATATTGAGTGTATTGTCACCTGCGAGTCTTCTTTATTTTTGTATCTAGGATTTTCTCCAATTGAGGTGGTGTTGGTTTAGGTACTTGTTGCAGATCTTCTATTACTGAATCTTCATGTACGGCTTGTGTTTCAGAACCTTTGTATTGGTTGAGATCCCAAACATTAAATATGGGTGAAATACCAATGTCTGTAGGTAACTGAATTTTGTATGCATTATGTCCATATTTTTCCAGAATTTGACAAGGACCAACCTTCTTAGGTAGTAACTTTGTATTCTTCGTTTGAGGTAACCTCTCTTTCTTCAGATACACCCATACTAAATCACCAACTTTGAATTGTACTTCTCTTCTTTTCTGATCAGCAACTTCTTTGTACTTCTAATTTGAATTTTGTAGCTGCAACTTGACTTTATCTTGGACCTCTTTAATAGCTTCAGTAAATTCTTTAGCATGTGAACTACTTGGAAAAGTATTTGGAAGTTCCCTCAACTAGAGAATTCCTCTTGGATGTGTACCATACTATAGTGCCTGCCCCTAGATCGCATTTCTGTTATCATTGTCAAATTCTTTTAGGTTGATTTTATGCTTTGATTAGTTTAGAGATATTGGATTTACAATATTATGATATTATTTCATATTTTGGATTACATATATACTTGTTGATTTCATTTCACATGACGTTAGTGATGTCTTTAATGATGATTATGTTGTATTGATAGAGATGCATTATTATATGTACAAAATTGATGTTAGACTTGTGATTTTTACGATACTTACCCCATACTTGCATGTGTATGATACGCATGTTTATTTTATCTTTCTGTCTGAAGTGTTTGATGTGGTTAAGGGAGGGAGTCGTAGTCACTTGCTAGTCGGGATCTACACGATGAACCACTCCTGCCATTGTCTGTTTAGTTTAGATATATTATATACATGTACATGCTCATCTTTTATGCAAGATGCAAGTACCGGGCATCAACTTCCCTGAATTTCCAGGATGAGCGTGCCCTATTACAAATACTCAAATGGTGAGAATGGGAAGATAATGATTAGGTCCAATCCTAGCCATAAGCCTATAATACTTGTCCTGCAAGGAGGACTCGTAACAAACTGTCTACCCTTTTTAAACCCATGAGTATTTTATGTGTATATTGTTTTGTGAGTCTTTGATGTATTTTCTATTAATTAAGTCTAATTAATAGATTAAATTAATAATTTAAGTTAATGAAGAATTATTATGACTTTTTGAATATTTAATTATATTTAATTAATTGAGAAATTAATTAAATATAAAGAATTGAATTTGAAGATAAAAGTTTTAAGATTAAATTTAGAACATGATAATATTTATTTAATTTAATAATAATATATTTAGAGTTCATTTTTAAATAAATGCTAAATATTATTGTTATTTAAGTTAATAAATATTTATCAAATTAAACATTCAAAATATATTAAAAAGGAAAAAGATATTAATTTATGGAAAAGATTTAAGTTCGCATGAATGAGTTTTAAATATAAGAGATTAATTTAAAAGATAAAATATTTGAACTTGATTAAGATATTTTATTAAGTGCGCATGATATTAAAGTTATAAATTGATTAAAATAGAAGTTGAGTGTAAATTAAATAAAGAGATTTAATAATCCATTTAATGTGCATGAAAATATGAAAGATAAGATAAATAATGGTTGATTTTAGAGTTAACGAGAGGGGATCAAGAGACCTCTCAGGTAAACGCACAATTAGTGCCGTGATTATAGGAAGAGAACTCCTTATCAAAATTGGAGGGTTCATTTTTCAAGGGAGATTTTTGGGAGACAAGTTTTCAGACACAGGTTTCAGGGAACACACTTTTGAAAGGGGAACAAAGAAATCTTTGAAAGCTCGGAAGGGTTTGGATTAGCAAGGGTTTCACTAGATTGTTAGCATCAGATCAAGGTAGGGTTTGTGAACCATTGTAGAAATACTTCGGATCTCTGTCTTCTTTGTGCTTGTTGAAAATTTCTTTCTCAAATTTTATTGAATGAATCTTGCTACCTTTCTTCTGAATCTTTTGCTATTCGATTTCATCTGTGAATTCGAGAAGAATCAACCATTTAGAAAACCTCGTCCTACATCTAAGAGAAATTAGTATTAAATCAAGGTCTGAGTTTTGGATTAAAATGGAATTAAGAAATTTAAAATTGGAAAGGGTTTAATTTTGGAAATGAAAATCAGATTGGTTCAACATACTTTTCCTATTAGACTAAAATTTCAATCATTTAAAAAAAAAATAATAATAATAATAATAATAATATAATAATAAAAAATTAAAAATATTAATATATATATAAATATATGTGTGTATGTGTGTGAGATCATAGAAGGAGAATTGTCTAAACAACAATTTCTTTTTTTATAAAATTATATATATATATATATATATATATATATTAGAATTTAATTGGAGGGGGCTAGTTTGAGTTTATTTGTTTAAATGGAGGGCGAATTATATTAAAAATGAAATTTTAAAAATAAAATAAAATTAAATAAATTATGATGGGGGAGGGATTAACCCAACCCCCACCTTACCTTTTTCTCTGGCCGCGTCGCAGCAAGTACTGTTGCGGCAGCAGTACTGCTGTGACAGCAGGTACTGCTGATGCAGCAGTACCCTGCTACGGTAGACCGCAGTCTGCAGGCTGGCGAGCCTAAAACACTTTAATTATACGTTTTGTATAAATTTAAAAAAAAATTATAATTTTATTTTATATATATGTAATTTAATTAATATTTAAATATAATTTTTTTTTAATTAATATTTTATTAAAAATAGATTATGGTTAATACATTTTTGTGAAATGTTATAATATTCAAATTGTTATTAATTTTGATAATTGATTATTAATGTTATTAAAGTTAATTTATAATGAATTTAAATTATTAATTGTTAATATTGTTAATAAATTCTATTAATATATATTAATAATTAATTAAATATTATTGATATACTTTAGTATTTAATAATTAACTTAATTAAAAATTGGTTTAATTAAAGTTAATTAATAATGGATGTTATTTGATAAAATTGTAGAATTAGATTATTGAATTAATGGAAGTATTGTTGCGAGTTTAATTAGTGATTTAAAAAAAAATTTAAAAAAATTTAATTAATGATTTTGATAAAGTCATAATTGTTTTATTTAAAATCATTAAGGATCATTTTTTTTATATAACTTATAAAATAAAAGATTATCCTTAGAATATTTATAAGGTAGTTATGCAACCATTTATATATAGAAATGGGTTAATTGTAAAGGGCAATTGCGTAAACTTGTTACTTGAAACAAACATTGAACTGAAACTATAACCTTACATTTAACTCAACTATATGTTTTCGAATCAAATCCAAACTATTAGACTATTATGTTTTCTATGCACTATCTATGCTTTGGGATTTTGGTGTTGATTAGATGTCGACCAGTCTAGGATGTACACTAGAGGTTCTGTGAAAATTCTTTGATACTATTTTGTGGTTGGATGTCATGTTATGTCTGGTAATTGGAAATTATATTTATGAGGGTTACTTTATAGAGCATTTATGTGTACTTGGATGGGAGAACCATCTTGTTATCAGGTTGCCTGTTAAGGAACCGAGTTTGATCTTTATGGGTGTTGTGGTATGGGACACAACTGTGTTTTTATGTGCTTAGGAGAGGTTGTCTAGGTATGTGACTTGGGAGTGGCTTGCATAGGAGTCCGGGACCCAAAGTGGTCAGTACCAGGGTAACCTAATGCAAGTTATGTAATAAGTGATAATCTAGTAATTAAAATTTATGGGGGGAAAACACACTAAAAAGATAAGTTAGAGATATTTGATCTACCCATGCCTTTAGTGCTTGTATAGACTAAGGATGAGAATGGGATGAGTGCCTCATCTTCTTGAGAGGGCTTTCTAGTTTCCATATGTGTGATGTTGAGGGTTTGGGGTTCAAAGTAACCAGTCCAGGGTAACTCAATGCTTGAGGGTCCGGGGTCTCTTAAGAGATCAGTCTAGGATAACTTAAGCAACCATGTGATGACACTCCCTAGTATGTAGCCTGAGTCTCCTCTATAGATTTGTGTACCTCTTGTGGTGTACTTATTGTTGGTGGTGTATCTATTGTCAGATGTGTTTATTATGGTTATTTACTTTCATTGATGGTGATTGGTGATTCATGAATGTTGTACTTTTGACATGTGGCTTTTGACTTGAGATGATTATCTTTCGTTGACTTTATCTTATGATCTTGGTATTTGGTTTATACTTGGTTTGTGTATGATGTTTGGTTATGTGGTGTCAGTATTGGATTGAGTGTTCTTTCTTTGGATTATTTTATCTTCTTGAGTAGTATGTGTTACCTTTGAGGTAGTTTTGGCTATTAGGGGTACCTTGCCTAGGAATGTTTTATGTTTGATTAGCCATATGTGGATCGTTCATTATCTTCCCTACACGGTGGGAGTGGAAGCCTGACTAGGTAACCATGCGGTTGGGAGGTAGTTTCTTCTTACCATTTGGGTTCCCCTTCACATTGCCAGCTGTTGGATGTTCGATGCAAAAAATGTACCTTTATCATTCTTATTTCTTATCTCAGAGACTTCTTTTCAGATGATGTATATACGTTATCATGTATTCTTATGTATTGTATCTATTTTCACATACCCTGCGACATGTGCAGTGGATGTTATTGATTGGATGTACTTTCATTGTATTGTTTATACTTATGCCTTTGCTTATGCGATTATGTATCTGTTATTTCCTTATGATCTTGAGACATTGTACTTGGAACTTAAACTAATTAATTTAAAATTATTAAATGTGACTCAACGTAAAGGAATCCTTGAGGAATTGAAACTATATCTGTAATTGACTTATGTGTATTTGATATGTATGTTCTTATTGCTTCCGCATTAATGTTATCTTGATGTTGTTTAAACTTCAAAAAAAAAATAGTTCAGTAAACATTGTAACATGTTAGGTTTATTTCTCTTGGGTTCCCAAGCGGGGCGTTACACATACACAATCTGAAATGGAGATTTCCCTGTACTTCTATTCACTGTATCATTGTATGAGAATTCAGCCTGAGCAAGTATGGAATCCCACTTTCTCCATGTTGTTTTGTAAGGCACCTTAATAAGTTTCCCAAAGATCTATTGACAACTTCTGTTTGGCCATCAGTTTGTGGATGATATGCAGATGAAAATGATAAATTTGTGCCAAGTTTCTTCCAAAGAGTCCTCCAAAAATGACCCACAAATCTGCCATCTCTGTCTGAAACAATATTCAATGGTAGTCCATGAATTCGCACTATCTCCTTGAAAAATAAATCTGCAATGTATGATGCATCTTTGGTGGATTTACATGGTAAGAAATGTGACATTTTACTGAACCTATCCACAACAACAAAAATGCTATCAAACCCCTTCTGAGTTCTTGGTAATCCCATAACAAAATCCATACTAATACTTTCCCATGGTCTTGAAGGACTAGGCAGGGGCTGATATAATCCTACATTGGTACTTTTACCTTTACTTTTCTGACAAATGGTGCATTCTTCCACAAATTTCCTCACATCCTTTTGTAACTTTGGCCAAAAATAGTTTCTCCGAACCAGCTCTAAAGTCTTATCCAGTCCAAAATGACCAGATAATGCCCCACTATGTTTCTCATGTATGATATTATCTCTCATTGAACACTTTGGGATGCAAAGTTGTCCTTCCTTGAACAATAATCCTTCTTGAACCAGAAAATCAGAATATTCACTATTGTACCTCTCATCCAAATTAATACATGCCTGATAAATGTCTTTGAAATCAGCATCATCAACATACATACCTTTCAGATTTGAAATGCCTGTAGTTTCCAACTGAATTTGGGATGTAGTTAGAGTTCTCCTGCTTAACGCATCAGCAACCTTGTTGGTGACTCCCTTCTTGTGCTTAATAGAAAATGTGAATGCTTTCAATGTCTCTACCCATTTCATATGCCTATGATTCAACTTCTCTTGACTGTTTATGAAACTAAGTGCCTGGTTATCTGTGTATACAATGAATTCCTTGGGTAGAAAATAGTGTCTCCATTTCTTCAAGGATTGAACAAGGGCATACATTTCCAAATCGTATAATGAATATCTTTGTTTGTCTTCATTGAGATTGTTGCTAAAAAAGGCTATAGGGTTATCTTCTTGACTAAGAACACTTCCTATGGCTATGTTTCTTGCATCACATTCTATCTGAAAGACTTTATTGAAATCAAGAAATGCAAGGAGTGGTTGTTGGGCCACTTTTTGCTTAAGGATTTCAAAGCTTCATTGGCTTCATCTATCCAGACAAATTTACACTTTTTCCCTCCTTTTTATGCCGTTCAAAATAGGTGCACAAATCAAACTTTCTGTAGAAAGTGGCTAAACCATGAAAACTTCTAACTGCTGCAATAGTTCTAGGAGTTGGCCATGAAATAATTGCACTTACCTTATCTTGATCCATCTTGAGCATTCCTTTGGAGATCACAAAGCCAAGGTATGTTAGTTCCTCTTGCATAAAACTACATTTCTCCATATTGATCATTAACTTTTCCTCTTGTAATCTTCTCAACACCAAATCTATGTGTTTCAAATGCTCCTCTTTTGTTTCGCTAAAAACCAAAATGTCATCTAGATACACTATCACAAACTTCCCTGTAAAATCCTTCAAAACTTCATTCATAAGCCTCATAAATGTACTAGGAGCGTTAGACAATCCAAATGGCATTACCTTCCATTCATATAATCCCTCATTTGTCTTAAATGTTGTTTTCCATTCATCTCCTGGCCTAATTCTTATTTGATGATACCCGCTTTTCAAATCAATCTTTGAAAAGTATCTTGCTTTCCCTAAACAATCAAGTAAATCTTCTATTCTAGGCATTGGAAATCTGTACCTTATAGTGATCTTTTTCAGTGCTCTTGAATTAGTGCATAATCTCCATGTTCCTTCTTTCTTTGGTGCTAGGACTGCAGGTATTGTGCATGGGTTTAAACTTTTACCAATCAGACTGGTCTTGAGCAACTCTCCAATTTGTCTTGCCATTTCTTCATTTTGTTGTGGTGTTAGCTTATATGCCACTTTGTTGGGTAATGTTGATCCTGGTATGAGATCAATACAATGACTGATTTCTCGCACTGGTGGGAGACTTCTTGGTATTCCATTAGCTATAATTTCTTTGTACTTGTTCAGAATTGGTTCCACTTCTTCAGGCACCTTTTCCTTCTTCTTTTCTATCACTTCCACCTTCAAGTTTGAAGACTCCATCTCTGGATTTTGTTCCTCAATCTAATTTTCAGCATCATTCTGTAATTTATCTTTGAGTACAAGAACCAGTGCAAAGAGTGGGCACTTTTTTCCTTTCACCTCTTTCAGAAATTCTTTCTTACCCATCACCATAACTTTGGCTTCTACGGCTTTGGATTCTTCTTGACTTGGCTCAAACGAAGGTATCAATTCAATGAGCTTTCCATTCTTTGTAATGGTATACGTATTCTTCACTCCATCATGATGTGCCTTGAGATCATATTGCCAGGGTCTGCCAAAAAGTAAATGGCATGCATCCATCTTAACAACATCAAACAGTAATCTATCTTTGTATGCTCCAATCTGAAATTCCACCCAAGCTTTCTTTTCCACTATAGTCTGTTGTCCTTTATTTAACCAAGACATTTTTTAAGGATACGGGTGTGGTATTCTTGGTAGCTTTAACATTTCCACCATTTCTAGAGATACGAAATTTTTTGTAGAACCAGAGTCTACCAGTACTTTGCAAACTTTTCCTCTAGATTTACAGGTGGTTCTGAAAATGGACTTCCTTTGTGGTGGTTCTGTTTTTATAGGCATCTTCAACATTGTTCTTCTCATCATAAGTGCTTCCCCTTTTTCTGGATAACCATAATTTTTTGAATCTTCTTGTAAATCCGCTTCTTGTGCCAAGTGTATTCTCTTTTCGCCATGAGTACTAGAGCTTGCTTTTGTTGGACATTTGTGTGCCATATGACCTTCTTGATTACAGTTGTAGCATCTTATTGGTCCATTCATCCTTTCTGGTGATCTTCCTCTAAAATTTGGCCTTCTACCTCTAAAACTTCCTCTAAAATTATCGAACTGGTTAACTTCATTATGCAGCTCTATTTGTGGTTGAAAATTTGGACTCCTTCCTCTAAATGTACCTCTTCCTCTAAATGGCTACCTTCCTCTACCTCTGTTGTTATTATCTTTTCTCCTTTTGATTTTCTCTTCCACCTTAAAAGCTAGCTGATAGCACTTAGCTATGGTGTTAGGACTCAGCAACTGCAACTCTTCTTGTATGTTCATCCTCAAACCATTTAGGTATCTTGCTACCTTCATACTCTCGGGTTCTGCAAATTTTGACCTTAGACTTAACTTTTGAAATTCTTCTGTATAAGTGCAAACATCCATATCCCTTTGTCTGAGATTCTGCCTTTTCTTATGTAATTGTACCTCATAGTCTTCAGGGAGATACGTCTCTCTTATCATTGACACCATCTTCTTCCATGAACAAATCTTCCTTTTATCCTCTTTTACCCTTTCTTCCTGTACAAAATTCCACCATGTAAGGGCTGCTCCCTTCATTCTGGACTTAGCCAATTTAACTTGCTATGATTTGGAAACTTTCTCACATTCAAAATGATTCTCTAAGGCTTCAATCCATTCCAACACTAATTCAGCGTCCATCTTTCCTGTAAACATAGGTAACTCAACGGGTTTTCCTCCCAAAGCCTTTAAAGCTTTAAAAAATGGCTTCTCATTCTCAAATATTTCATCTTCCTCATCCTTGGGTACGTCTTCCTCTTCTTCCATTTCTTCTTTCATTTCTTTCTTCTCAACGACAGTCTTCATGTGTTCCAACTTACTGGCTAATTCTGCCAATATCCCCTTCAATTCACTATTCTCTTTCTAGTAAAGTTCTTCTTTCTCCTCAACCTTCTTCACTAACTCTACATTGGTCACCATCTTGTTTGACCCTATTGAAGAATCTTGATTAGGGGCGTTCAACATATAACTTCACAACCTGCAAGCTCTGATACCAAAAATGATGGAGAGCCACACCTTGGAAAACTCAAGAGGAATTAGTCACTCAATTGAGTTGCTTCAAGGGGCATCTAAAACCTTCAGGATCACAAACTAAAATCCAACATGAAAATGTACTAACTGAGTTTCTTCATACACATTTAAAATGATGTCTTGGGACATGAATTTATATGGACTCCCTGTCGTCACAATCATGTTCTATTCCCACACAATATATATGAACTTTCAAGAACATACTTTTGCCACATCGATATATTATAACCACCCATTGTGATTTGAACTGATTGTTCTTATTATTATTATTATTATTAAGAAAACACAACCTAAGATACCCTAGATTCAACTCATAAGACTCCTATAACCATCCACTAGATTCAATAAACAAAACTTTGAAAATAAACCCCCCAAAATATCTTCTTTCTACCTCTGGATAGACCCGTACTCAAAAACCTATAACTTTTGAACCATACAATATTTTTTCAATCCAACCATTTATATTTTGCATAACTTGATCCTAAACAGCATATAAAAATCTTGGGAAGATCTGACGTGTATGAGGGAGATATGGTCCCCGTACTGAGGGTCTATTTTTGGCTATTTCAACAATAATAGCTTCTTTTCTTACAGAATACATCAAATACAGATAGCCATGAGAAATATATGAAGCATAATATTAAAACCATAATCTTGAAAAAAAATGTAGGAAACCAAAGGAGACATTAAACTTTCCATTCCTCCCCAAGTTCGAATCGCTTTTTACATAAAAGATTGGCTTTTTAATAACCAAAGGCTGACTGGTCTTGCTGTCCAGTAGGAATATAAACATTTTCTTTACCATCTAAGAATAGGAATCTAAAAGATGTTTTACCATCAATACCATGCAGCAATCATGGATATTCTTGTAACTGCCTATTATCTGTCACTAGTATTCGATGGGATTCTCTTTAATTATTTAGCACAACTACGAATTAAAACAACTATTCTAATTTTTAAAATCCACATACCTGGTCCTAGGTGGCTATATCTGGAGAGCTCATCGAATTGCTACTCCAGGTATGCCACCACATGTAGGAAATTATTGAAAATATTTAAATTTAAAACACACACACAAAATGTAAAACATTACTTATCATATTTTCTGCTCTGCTACTGTAGTAGATTGGAGTATGTGAGCACCAAAGAGTAGATTGTAGATATATTCAATAAGCCTCTTCCCAAAGAGACTTTTGAGTATTTGTGAGGTATGCTTGGGGTTATGCCCCTTCTACCATCAGAGTAAGAAGATATAGAGCGCCATTATTTTTTTCAACTAGATGTTGATGCTTTCTATATGGGGCGGTATCTATGATGAGCAGATTCATTTTGGACTCTTGTTGATGTTGTTTTGAATAGTGTCTTTTGACACTCGAGCTAAGTAAGTATCAGTTATTGCAGAGATGTTGGTTACAGAAACCTTTGAAATTGATGTAATTGTGGGAAATTTTGGCATGAAAAACATTACACTAATGGGGGAGAAATACTGCATGAAAAAGAGGAGACTTTTGGCATGTATTTGAAATAACAGTTTGGTACAAAGTGCATTGAGTTATATCAATGGGGGAGTATGATTGATGAAGAGGACTTGAAGATTGATTGTCTTTTGTTGGTATTCTTGGAACTAGATGGTTTTCCATCTATTTTGCCATCAATGCCAAAGGGGGAGATTTTTGGAATATTTTTGGAAGATTGGTTTGATAATATGTTACATTCATGACTAAGTTTTTCATTGATGTCAACATAGCATGTTTGATGTCTTCTATGGTATCTAATAGAAGAACAACAAAAAGATTAAGTTGGTACAAATGGCTAGTTGAGCATGATAACCACCTGAGGTTATGAGTGATACCCTAGAGTATTTTTTATATTTAGCTAATGTTAGAAGCAAAAGGATAAGTCTAGAAGAAGTTATGTAATTTTTTTTGATGTTTGTTCTTAGATGGAGTTTACAAAGGCATGTTCTGGTAAACTTGTTATTTCTCCTAGAAGAGTGGATATCTAGAGGATCGAGGTTGAGGACATGAAGAAGACATGTTGGTGATGGTGTGCCTAAGATCACTCATCATGATATTGTGTGTATGAAAAGATATTCAAGTTTCAAGGCAGAAGATTATGGTTATCACTAAGTGTAACATGTTCTTAATGTGGTCCTATAATAATTATTTGAGAATGATTAACAACTGACTTAGGAATTATTTTATGGAATCGATATAGAGGAAGGAAATTTTCCTTTATCAAGGTATGGTGATATGTGACTTGTGAATATTCTGAAAATAGCAGAGTAGTACAAAATGCAAAGTTGAGTAGAGCAATGTGGAAGTGAAGGAAACTTCATTGCCAAGGTTTTACTAAGTGATCCAAGGTTTGTGACCTAGTCTACAAGGTCTGTCAGTGATTGGTTCAGTTGACAAGACAAAGGAAAGTATAGGGGAAAGAAGAAGATATGAGTAAATTAAATTACTTTTTTAAGTAGTGAGCTCTTCTTGTAGTTGAAATTGCATGTTTGGGTAGTGGGCTCTTCTTGCATACATAACACTACAACTCCTAACAGGGTTGGTACAACTCCTAATAGGGTTGGAATCTCCTAACACTGATTCAAAGTCTCTTAATAGGGACTTATTGTACTAAATCTTGTAATTGACTCCTAATAGGGTGTCTCCTCTAACAAGGAATGTTTATATTAGTACATCATCTTGTGGGCATCATTCCCACTGTGTTTTTCCTTTGATCAATCGTTTCCCTAGTCAACATATATGGTGTAATTGTCGATGTGCACTTTATTATGGTTATTGTTTACTTTGGTTGATTGGTCAAGTTTATTTAAAGAATATAAGTATTTTAATTGTTAGATAACTGATTTACTACCCCCCCCCCCCCCCACCTCTTAGTTATCTTGGTGGACTATTATTTCTAACAAGACTAGGGTTGTTCGATGATTGATGTGTGTACCTTAGTGGTGATACAGTGGGACTACATGGTAGGATTAGTTGATGGGGGGGTGACGCTGGCATACCAGGCATACTTTGTGAGTTGACCTTTCCCACAATTCATAGACCTAGTAGGGATGGCCATACCTATGCAGCCAGTGCGGGCAACATAACCACTACCACAACAACTACCGTAGGAGAGACCTAGATAGAGGATACAAGAGGTGCCTATTCTTCCTTTCTAGATGGGGTTAGATCTAGATGCTGGCAATAGTGGTACATGATAGAGACATCCTCATGATGAGATAGGCACCCTAGGAGGTATCGGCAAAAAGGCACAGAGGTTTTGTATAGAGGAGTAGCTAGCTTGGCAGGTAGAGCATTGGATGGGTGATGAGGAGATGCAGGATCAGCCCATTCTTGAGGCACAATAGGATTTTTTGAGGAGCACCAAGGAGTGACTACAAGTAGCCCAATAATAGCTAGTTGAGATGCAAATACAACAAATGGTGTGAGATTTACATCTCAGTGACCAAGAACAAGAGATCCAGGATCTTTGTGCAGAGTTAGAGCATCAACATGAGGAGACTCGATAATAGAGTGCCAGCGTGGCATACTATTACATAGGATATATCGTAGTAGTGCTTGAGGTTGTAGATCAAATGCCTTATTTTTCTAAGTAGGCAAAAGCATTAGATGGTGTCTAACAACCAGTGAGACCAGATGCCCCTCCTCCTGCTCCTCCACCTAGGGATGAGGGAGAGGGGAAAAATTAGGCATGCTTACTTTTGACATTTGATTGTGGCTATGTAGTGATTGGTGTGCTAGCACCATTTGTATCATATTGAGATTGATGGCACTCAAGTAGCATTTAGTTTTGCACATATGTGAATATATATATATATATATATATGAGTTTTTGATTCAAGTATCTTGACATGTGTCATCATTTCCCTTTTTTAGTTTGTCATACATGAGATATTTATGATATGATTATGAATGTAAATTGGATATGATATATGGATGTATTGTAGATGAAATGAATCATGAAATTATGTATGAAATGCAAAATGTGAATGAACTAACATCTCATGTAGTGTTCCATTTTGTTGTCTGTTGGTGTTTAAAACTACTGAACAACAAAATACTCAATACCAAAGTGATAGTACTCACATAATCTAAGGATTAGCCACTTCCTACTAATAATTACATGTGTAAACCACTTGGACCCAACTTCAACAAAACCAATGATGGTTTTCTACTCTTTAAGCTTTGCAAAACCAAGGTGGGTATACCTAAGGGATGATTCAAATGCAAATTTTTGAATAAAAATTACCTTAGTGTCATTTTGATTCTCATCTTCTATCTTCAAATGCATACACAATTTATCAAATTATTTAATGTTTTCAAGTTTATATACATCCCTCATAAGCAGATCTGGTCCTAATTCTCCTAGGGTTTACAAATATTTCTAGAAATAGCAACTACCTAAGACTTAGAAACTAGATATAAATGAGTGGTGACCAACCTATATAACTTTGAACAAAATGGAATGAAAATGATTTTGAATTTATAATTGAT
Organism: Cupressus sempervirens; assembly: GCA_028749045.1. Taxonomy (NCBI): domain Eukaryota; kingdom Viridiplantae; phylum Streptophyta; class Pinopsida; order Cupressales; family Cupressaceae; genus Cupressus; species Cupressus sempervirens. The sequence continues at coordinate 332,385,750 of CM053784.1, read as the reverse complement.
TTGATATGTAATGGTAGAATTTACTCTCTCTCACTTCTGACTTATGTAACCAATGCCTTATCCATTGGGAAAAAGATTGACTATTGGTGGGAAATCTAATTCAAATAACTTTTAAATGAATCTATCAATTGTAATCACCCATTCCCATTCTTATGAATTATCCATTTCATAAACTCATAAACCCTACTAATCTACTGAAGCATTTACTTAACTCCTTGAATTAAAAGTAACAATAGAATCATCATACAACCCATTCATATTGTATTCAATCAATTAAACCTTATTTAAACGACTTCAAAGTAAACAAACTCATAAAATGGAAACAAAAATTGGTGACACAGATCTAATGCAAGTACCCCTTTGTATTATCCTTTTAGATGACTAATACAATAACCAATAGAAACTCAATGAGAAGCCTAGAATATCTTGCTAATTCTATTATTTCTATATATTATCATAGAGTACACATTTGATAGTAAACTCAAAACAACTACATAAAACTGGACTGGTTGTACTTTTCTTGAACAAGCAAAAATTATACAACTCTTAGACCTTTTCTCTAGCCTTGGAATCTCACTTATATAATGTGAGATGCAACAAGCTTCAGGCATAGAGAACTGATAGGTGTTTTTTCAAAAATGGTAATTACATATAGCTATCACAAAAAGAAAAAATTATGTGTAACAAAAAGACTCATACATCACAACATTCTTTTGGTAGGCCCTTTTTCTCTTACATTTCTTGGAACAATAAAAAATTCTATGATTTGATTCTTTTATTATTCTAAATCTTCAGAGTAAGTGGCTATCAAGCTTGAAAGTGATGTGTCCTCTTCAGTTACCTACAAACTTACTTTAACTTGGGGGTTCTCCTTGTCTTCATCATTAAATGTTAAGGTAACAATTACATATGTATCTTCTTCTATCCCATCACCTTCTGCCATCTATTCTGTAGACATGAATTTTTCCTTCTATCCATTGAAAGCAGTGTCATTAGGCCAATCAAAATTTAGGATTTCCCTTTGTACAATTATTAAAGAATGTCAAACTACTTCTATTTCAACAAAGTCTTTTCTGATGGTGCTATAGAATAACTGCACTTTAACCAACTCCTCATTGGTCATTTCTCATAATAGATGCTCAATTTCATTTATAACATTATTCATTCTTTGACAAAATATTTCATCCAATTCCTTTTTCCACTCTTCCTTTTCCTTTATTTTATCAACAGTTTTTAGAGCACTATGAAATAGGTCAAAATTTTCAACTATGTATTTGGAGAAACAAACTGTCATTCATTTTTGAAATGAATCTCATTTGTCATCAAAACCCTCCAACTTATTTAACAAATCAAGAATCTTCTCTATTTGATGGCATGGCAGCTAGATGACAGATATGTACATGATAGTAATATCATTATTTCTTTTAGTCCACTTCTGTACAAGGTGTTTTAATATATCTTCATCTCCTTTTAATTCATCTCTAATAGCTACAATTCTTACCAACTAATCAAAAAAAATTGGCCATTCAATTCTATCTATTAAATTCATTACACACTGCCTTATTTTTTCTTCATCTACATGCATTGCATATAATTTATTCCTTTCCTTTTCAAATTCCTTTGTAGTGTAGAGTTTAGGACTTTTTGGGGTGCCTGGTATCTCAATAATGGGGGTGGATTTAAATGTTTCAATAGATGGCTAGGGGTATACAATTCTAGGCCTGCTAGATTCTCCCACCTTCCTTTTCCCAAGTTGCTCTTCCATTTGAGATACTTGATTTTCTAGTAATTGTATCTACTTACCCCTTTCCTCATATGCCTTCAAGACCTCTTCAAATTTAGCATTGAGTTCTAGGAACTTATCCTCTTCTTTTCTAGACACCACATTCCCAAATTTCACCATTTTTGAGGCATTCCAAAAAAATTCTTGCTACTAACCTCACTAGCCCTATATACTGTAAGTGCACCAGTATGCTCTGCACTAGAGATTTCGTGTATTCTAGTTTTATCTCTCTTCTTAATTGACCAAATTACTAGAGCTTGGTGGTCATCACTAAATTTAACTCCCCTATGTGCATGTATTATCTCTTCCTCAGTTTTTTACTGTACATCCTTTTCTTTCCTAACTAAGTCCAAGATCATAGCATTAGCTATGTCCCACTCAGGCAAAATTAGGACCCCTAACTACTTAACTATCTACTTCCTAGCCTCAGGAGTGAACTGGGAAAAATCACTCAAATATTTACATTTGACCTCTTCTTCAATGATAGAGTCTAGTCTATAAGGCTACTCTGCCTTTATTTTCTTGCACACATTCTCAAAATTTCCTATATTCTTCCTCCATAGGAATTGTGCAAAGGCCCTAGAATTAACAAAATTTCCATCATTTATAAATTTTTTAAAATCTTGGGCAATTATTGGATCTATCTCCTTACCTTGATAATTAGCAATTGTAAGGTCTAAGGAGGGTACAAGAGGCTCTTGAGGAACTCCTCTTTCCATATTTGTAGTGGTAACAATTACATCCCCTTCTCCACCAACATGCCTTAGATGCTCCCTTAAGGATTGTTCATCTTCTATTCTAATTGGGGATTGACTTGGGAAGTATTCTTCTACATGAGAAGAGGATCCTTGTTCCAACTTTTTCCTCTTCAGGGCACTAGCTAGAGGTGGGCTCTCTAGCCTCAGTCTTATGTGAGGGTAAACTTGTATTTTTTGTACTACTACATATCCTGCACTCTTTTCCAATGCATACTGACCCAGAGAAACTATATTTTTGTTGTTTATTCTTCTCTATACCTCTACAACTCTATCTAGATAGGCTTTGAAATATGGAGCCTTCTTCTCATTCGTGGCTTGCATTATTGTAGAAAAATTATTTATCAACACACATTTTGGCTCCCCAATACTTTTTATCCTTCAAAGGATCATAACCAGAGTCAAAAGTATTAATGAATTCCAAATTTTTACTAAACACTACCCATTTCTCTTTCCTTACTTCCTGCTCTTGTAACAAGAAAATATTTTTGATAATATCTTTAGGAAAATATACTTGTTGTACCATACAAGTAGCTTTTATTCTTTCTCTCAAAAGATCATAAAATCCTTCTAGGTTAATATATCTTGCATTGGACTCTACCATATTATATCTATCCAAAAATAAATTGAGGTGCCTCTATCCCTTTTTTACAAAGGCAAAATCATGGGCCACAGTGACTACTGGGAAAAAAGGTACCCTTTTTATTCATTTCTCTCTCCTCTATTATTCTATTCTGCCACAATATTTTAGCTATCTCTATCTTTAATGGTACATGGAAAGGCAATACATGATGTTTTTCCAAAAAATCATACACTCTTATCACTATAGAAACATTATATGGGATTATATTCCCCCAATTATGACTAACCAAGAGCTCTTTTGCATGATCTTTGGGTCTAATTAATTATAGCAATGATTGTGGAATTCTAGGGCTATCCCCTCTCAAAAGCAATCTGAGTCTAGATGCAAAATAACTGTCAAATCTCACAAAACTGGCATTTTTGGCCTCCAAAGTCATATCAATACTCCACAATTGGAATAGATTATTTTCTCCATCCCTTGTCAATTCTAATTCCATACCTTTAGAGAAAACGGTAACTCCCTTACACAAACATATGTGCATGAGCAATGAATACCAAAAAAATGGTCTATTTACCTTTCTTTGAGCTATCCCCATCAAACCATTATGGATTTCTTGTGCAAGGAAAGTGGAAAAATGAAGAATACTGCTCATTCCAAATTGTAGTCTCTGAGCCATGATAAGAAAAATAGAGCCTTTAATGTGTTCCTCCTTATCCATGCCAAAAAAATTGCAGAGGGTGAAGTATAATGCTTGAGCCCTAGGATTGAAATGCTTCCTCATCAATGGCTCTAGAGTATGGGCTATAACCAAGGGTAATGTACCAATTATAGCAAAATGTTGTTGCAGAGGCCCTGTCCTTAGGTATATTCTTTGTGCATCATACTTTCCTGAAGGTCATCCATGTCAATGATCTCATGCACATCACGATTAGGGTTAAGGTTGAAAACTTCCCTAATCAGTTTAGGAGAAACATTAAAAAGATTTTCTCTAGCATAATTCTTCACAAATCCAGTAATATGATCATATTTCTTAGCCAAATCAGTAAGTAGATCACTGTCAAAGAAAACCCAAGGGACTACTAATTTCCCAATGTTGAATTCCCAAATGTTTCTCAAAGGGGTATCTAGGTTTCTCTTACCAAACCATTTTTTAAACAATTCTAGTCCTCCCATAGAAACCTGGGCATCTCTTACCCAATTAGCTTTATCATAAAAACCTTCTACAATAACTAACCTAGGGTTCTTTGGAATGAGCTCTCTCCCCTTGGTTATTTCAATTATAGACAATGGGAGTTGTTCAAGAAAATCATGTACAGATCTCTTAAGTAATCAGTTTTTCCAGAGAATTCCTTTCATGGAGGCATTTTTGAAAATTTCAAACTTTCACAATACCAATTTCTTAATTTTCACAAGTTACAAATCACTTACCCATTGAATTGCCCTTCCATTCTATAAATTTATTCTACAAATCGCTGAAATCCTCGCAAAATTCCATGCCCTAGCTCTAGAAATCTTTACACTCTAGGAAATCTACAATTGTGTGGCTCAGTAATGGTGAATTTTCAATGTATACTATTGCATTAAGATTGCATGAAAGAACTCTGAATCATATTAATTCCTTTAGCCATTAATTTCCTATCATGCCATCAAGTTTGAATTTTACCCGTTGATCCTACAACATCAGACGGCTTAAATTGAAAAAAGCAAACTGCTTTAAAATTTTAAAGCCACTTGCCAAATGTCAAATAGGTGCTTCCCTGCATTATTTAAAATTTAAGCATCTTCTTCATGCGGGTAAGCGTTGTCCATTGATCTTACCCAAATCGATAGTGTATCAAAATCTCTGTCTTTATGGTCCTATTATCTTAACTTGACCAATAAGATAGTACCCTTTAGCCAACATGTTCTAACAAGTCTGACTACTACATTAAGTGCTAGAGTTTCTACACCCATGACATCATCACTCCCAACTTTTCATACATGTCACATTCTACCAATGAACACATTCAAAATTTTCATAGTTTTACAACCTAGCATGACTCAGCAATCTTCCCCGAAACTTGGTCCCACTGTGCCATGCAGTGCAAAAGTGCTTGCCTACAATATTTAAAAGTTAAGTAGTTCCTTAATGTAGGTAAGTGTTGGTCACTCATCTTCAAAAGATCTATGATCATCAAGATTCAAACATCTTTGATAGACAACCTTTTCAAATGGTCCAACTAGTATTACATGTCAACATCTCTTTTGTAGCCTGGTACAACTCAGCACATACCCTTCACAGTTGGTCCCACCTTGCCACGTGTCAGATTAGCACTTCCCACCATTATTTAAAATTCATGCAACTTCATAAAGTGGGTAAGCACTGACCATGAATCTTACATAGATAAATGACCACAAAATCTTACATCCTTATAACATCAAGTCAGTTGGACTAGCCAATGAGACACTTCCTTTTTAATCCAACTCACCTAACAACTACCATGAAAGACATGTCATTACTACCCTCTAAAAAGGTGGGCCCATGATGTCATGTTGTGCCATGCGCATTGGTGCTTCCCCATTTTGTTTAATTCTCATGCATTTTCTTAATGTGGGCAAGTGTTGGCCTTTGATCTTAACAAGCATCAAAATTGAACATAAAGAAGTACCTTCACAAGAGACCAACTGATGACATCACATAAATTTAAGAACATGCATTAAAGGTACTAACAATTCTACAAAAAGGTTCCAACCAACTCTGACAAACCATAAACTATCTGGTGCACTAAAATTCCATCGTTAATAAGGGCTATGTGTCGCAAAGGCGCTTTCTCGCTTTAGTTAAAGACCTTGCATTTCAATATTGTGGGGATGTGCCATCTATCAATCTGACTAAGATTGACGGTTGATCAAAAAGATGCTATAGTCACTAGTTTTCAATAAAATATTCAAAATAATTGTGACCAGAAGTAAGGTTATAGAAGGTTTATCAAAATTTATGAAGTCATCCTTGCGCAAGTAAAACCTTAGGGTAAATGTATCCCACCTAAAAATAGTTTGAAATAGCATTTTCAAAAGTTTTCAAAGGCTAAGACAAAACAAGATAGGGCATTATGGTTTTTGATGAATTATACCTAGGGTCTTGACCTAATTAAAAAATTTCAAGGCACATACTTAGGGTTTTTCATTGCTAAATGCAAAAAATAGGAAAAGCAAAAAACTAGGCCAACATTGTCAATGACAAGTATCCCATGAAGATTGAGAGGAAGAACCAATGAACCAAACACCTATAAAATTGTGAAGAAACATGTTACTTTGAAGAAACCAACAATTCCTCATTACGAAGGATGCAACAGTGATCAAACCATGTACTTATGCAATGTAGCCCTATGTTAGATGCAACCCTAAGTCTGGTTACCAAGCTTGTAAAATTATCATCATTGAGTGTTTAGCTAAATACCAAATGTCATACAATTCCCACTAACATTGCAATCATGGAACTATGAATATGACATATGTTCTAGTTGTGTTAGGATTAAATGTAAGCATTTGAGGCACAAGAAGCCAGAATGACTAGAACATTTATCCCTTTCGATAGAGCAAGGCAAAATAAGCATCAGAGCATAAATGCCAAGATGACTAGAATGTTTCTTGCCTGCAAACACACCAAACACCTGAAAGATCCTTTTTATACCAAGTAATCAATAAGTAGTCTATCCGCAATGACCCTTGTGTTCATGACCTAAGATAGAAGTGTGCTAGGTATACTCATAGTGACCCATACATTCACTTAGTAGGATGAGAATCAGTATTTACTGTATCATAGAGAATTCACTCAAACAAGAAAGGAAAAGAACCAAACTCAATGAAGAGTCCATTTAAAATGAGTTGAGGTACACATTGCCATCCAACAGAATATAGAGACTCTTATAGTGGACATCCCTTTTATATAAATACTTTAGATCATTGAAACTAAACTAACAAAGAGAAAGAAAACAAAAGATCATGCCACCAATCCTTGCTTCTCTAGTCAAAAGAGATATCATCAATTGGCTTGAAGAGACATGATAAAGTAAAAGAAAAACAAACAAAGAAAATCCCAACATATCCCAAACAAGTTCATCATTTTGAGTTCATTTTTTTGCATTATAGGATTGATGTCAAGTGCTAATGTTCAAAACATATATGAAAGAAATCTCTTCAGTAGGGTGATGATAGTAGATAGACATAGTTAGAACAACTAGTGGCTGAAGTCAAAGAGGAATCTTTAGTAAGAAGAACCTTAGGAGGAAACTAAGAGATAGTAGATAGACATAGTTAGGACAACTAGTGATTGATGTGAGAAAGATCTTCCATGAGAAGAATCTTAAAAGTGACACAAGAAATAGTAGGTAGATGTAGTTAGAACAACTAGTGATTGATGCAAGAGATCTTTGATGTCCCCATTTTGACATGTAATATAAATAATAAATAAAGTATTATATATAAAGTAATATTAATAAAAATATTAAAGTAATGATATTTTATAAGTAATATTATATATAATATCCTCACATAATAATAGCAATATGGAATTATGCAATTAATTAAATGATAATCTAATATAATTATAAATAAATAATGATATTATAATGATTAAGATATGATTTAATATAGAAATACTATTAATATACAGTATTATAATATAGTAATATAATTTATAGTTGATATGTTATTAGAATAATATCTATTATGATTTAATTATTATTAATATAATATATCTTATGATATTAATTAATCAAGCTTATTAATATAAGTATATAATTAATATAAATATATAATTAACATAATTATATCATTATTACTAATATAATATAATTAGTATTATGAAAAGATGTGACTCCTAGGAATGAAAACTATATATACATAGAGAAATTTAATATTGAGGGATATGATAAGTAAGGAGAAATATAAAGGGAGATAGAAAGGAATCATTCATAATCTGGGAGAGAAAGGAGGAAATATATACACAGTAAGGTTATAAACCCTAATGTCCCACAAGGGGACATTAATAGTGGTATCAAAGCAGGATTTCCTACCATTCTATAAAGAATATATCTTAAGCATGAGAAGAATCATAATTGCAACTAATATAATATTTGAAGAATAATAGTACCAAAGTTGAAATAGGATATATTTATTTGAATGGAAATATGGATGAACTTAACTCTATCTTGCATTGTCAGTCATTCACAAGAGAAAAGTATTTGAACTAATTCAATCAAAGTCATAGTTATTTGAAGCCATAATTTGCACTTCTATAATACAAAATTGTTTCTTTGCACAAGTTTTAGAGCAGACTATTAATATGGCAAGCATTCTATTGATGCTATTTGAATAAAGCAAGTGATGATCTTGAGAATTATATATGTTTCAGCTAGGAAAAAATGTTTGTTTTTGGTTTAATTCTTATCTAGATATCTCACCAAAACCCTAGAATTGATATATTTTATAAGATTACATATAACAACTTGATTGAGAAGTTCTTGGATAGATGTAAGTAATAATAGAAGTCTAAGTATTATTCTCTCATCATGAGCAATAATCTTTCTCATGAGTGATTTCTTTATCTCAAGCCATAAGATTCCACTCATTGCATTTCCTTTGGATTAGTTTTTGGAGCTCTGGACCATTGCACCAGGATCTGTTATGAATCTTGACTCAATCAAAGTAAGCAATTCTTGTTTAAATTGAGCATACTAGAAGATTTTTAAAAATTATACTCATTTGATAGAAAGCACCTTCAAGGGGATGGCTTTTGATTTGAAGAGCTTTTTGGACATCTGAATATCATTGGGGATGATCATGACACGGTTTATATGGTAGAGCTATAGGTATAATGGAGTGGCAAAGGAAGCACATAAATGATGATTATTTCAAAAAAATTTAATGAGGAGAATAGTATATATTTTGAAGAGTCTCAAGGGCATGTGTTCATCTCTTAGACAAACCCACACTAGGAATGAGTTGAGCTAGGGGCTACTATGCAAGAAGCAATAAAGTAAAATGTGCAGAGGGAAGATGTATTCTTCTGAAGCTCAAGGAATAATCACATGCACAAGAATATTTATAATGCTTGCGTTCATTGGAGAAAGGAGTTGCGGCCATTCACACAAGTGAATTGCTGAAACCCAACATGCTTTAAGACCAAATATAACTTTGTATGCACCTTTAAGTGTCAACACTTCTTGGTATAAAAAAGATACCTTTATCATTGAGATTTCCATGTGCTGGTTTTTCTCCTTGGAAATTTAGTCTGTGAAGTTGTTTTGTATTTACCTTTCCATATATCTCTACGTAAGAGAATGATTTCAAAGGATGTTATGAGGAGAGTATGCTCTATAATAAATGCATATGTTGATGCAATTAATGTGTGTTGATCAATAGGACTGATGTTTTAGATGACCTTCTTACTTGTATATTAGGCCTTGAGCATTTGCATGCTTTCAACAATATTTTTGAGGGAGATTTGCAAGATTGATTAGGTTAAGAATGGAATGTTAGAAGCTAGAAATGTGCCATACTGATCAACATCAAATAAGGGAATTGAATGCAGAAAGTGGATATGAAGATTACTTGGTATTCCTAAATGACCACTTCAATACATAAGGTAAGGAGGTAAGTTATATATCTTCCACATATTTTGTTATCATATGAAACATTGTTAACATAAGATATAGTTATTAGTATCTTTTTTATTAGGATTGAAAAGTTATAAAAAAAAATGAGATTGATGTTCAAGTTGATAGGAAATAATCGATTTATTATGATTATTATTATCAAATATGGTATTTATGATTAATGATTGAATAGTGTTAAGTTTTTGATAAATTTAATTCTAAATGAAATTAGTTTTCACAAATAATATTATTAAGTAAAATCAATAAGGTTATCATCTTCCAAGATGAGATAAGGCCTGCGGTGGAATGGGCTAGGTGACACCACTTGAGGTACTAGATAAAGCCTATAGGTACTAGGTAAGGCCTATGGTGGAGCAAGTATCCCAGGGTACATCATACAAAGGCGCCATCTTGGGAATGATGATCAGAGAGAGGTAACGATAATGAGGGAGAATGGTGAGGCCCACTATTTGGGTAACAAGGCACCCTATTATGGTTTCTCCTCCTATATTTTTAATGATAAATTAAGTTTGTGACTCTATAACTATATGACGTAAAAGGAATCAACATTAATTTCTAAGTTTAGATTGAATTAAAAAGTTAATTAATATTAATTTATAAAATTGACTTGAATGAGAATATTTAAACTTCTTAAACTAAGGAAATACGTTGAGATAAATAATTGAATAAAACTTAAATTTAATAAGATCATAATTCTTCAATGATGAGATAAGGCCTCTAGTGGAATGGGCTGGTTGACACCTCTCGATGTACTAGATAAAGCCTATGAGTATCGAGTAAGGCCTACGATGGAGCGAATATCCCAGGGTACATCATATAAAGGCACCATCTTGGGAATGATGAGTGGAGAGAGATAATGATAATAAGGGAGAATGGTGAGGCCCACTAATTGGGTAACAAGGCACCCCATTATAGTTTATCCTCCTCTAAAAAAGAATTAATGAGTTAATATTATAATGAATGGATACTTTTGATTGACAAATTAGTAAATTGACACTATAAATACCTTGTTAGGAGATTGATTTATATATAATGAGTACTAATGATTTTGTTGTTGTAGGTTCATAATTAAGGAAATGCATAACATGTGTATTGTGTGTTTACATCATGTTTTCTCTATATCTTCATCGGTTTGCATCGTGTTTTCTCAGTGTCTTCATCTATCTACATCGTATATGCTTTGTGTTTTCATTCATGTATATTTCATAAATCTCTCTCTTGTTTTTTGAATGCAAATATGTTGTGTGTCTATGACAAAGCTTGTTTATGAAAGATTTTGCTTGAGGGCAAGCAAATTTGAGAGGGGAGGACTATGATGTCCCCATTCTGACATGTAATATAAATAATAAATAAAGTATCATATAAAGTAATATTAATAAAAATATTAAAGAATAATATTTTATATTTTATATTATATATAATATCCTCGCATTATAATAGAAATATGGAATTATGAAATTAATTAAATGATAATCTAATATAATTATAAATAAATAATGATACTATAATGATTAAGATATGATTTAATATAGAAATACTATTAATATAAAGTATTATAATATATTAATATAATTTATAGTTGATATGTTATTAGAATAATATATGTTATAATATGATTATTATTAATATAATATATCTTATGATATTAATTAATCAAGCTTATTAATATAAGTATATAATTAATATAAATACATTATTACTAATATAATATAATTAATATTATGAAAAGATGTGAGTCCTAGGAATGAAAACTATATATACATAGAGAAATTTAATATTGAGGGATATGATAACTAAGGAGAAATATAAAGGGAGATAGAAAGGAATCATCCGTAATTTGGAGAAAAAGGAGGAAATATATACACAGTAAGGTTATAAACCCTAATGTCCCAAAAAGGGACATTACAAGATCTATTAGAAATGCTTTAGAATAACTGAGAGGGGGGTGAATCAATTATTCTAGGTCCAAATGTCCAATTCAAACGTTTTCACTAAGTGTAGTCTGCCCATCAAACTGTTCAATCATCCAAGCTATAAATTCTCCTACTTAGCAAGTTACTATAAATCATCATGCAAGCATAACACATAAAGAATCAACACATAACACAGTGATTTACGTGGAAACCCAATTTGGGAAAAACCACTAGTAGCATGCTACTCAATTCTCACTCTTCTGAACTGATGCCCCACGAAAGGCCTCCCCTATCAAAGGCTGCAATACACTATTAAATGTGACCTTGTTAGAGGATTTATCCACCCTATTAGAAGTGGGCCTAGTTAGAGGACTTTACTACATTCACTTGGAATGACATCCTGTTAAAGGATTTATAAATGGTTATAAAACTAACCTAAGTCCATAGGATTTAACCCTAACTAATACAATTTCTAGAGAGTAACAATAAGGGGTTTTGACCTAATTACAATTCACAACTTATCTTGCAGATCTCAAACCACTCTTCAGCTCTTCACATTGTCTGGCTTTCAGTCTCTACAACTCTAACAGCTTGTCCTCTTTTCAAGTTTTGTCTCCTTCAGTCTTCATGCTGAATATACCAGTGCAATCATTTCTCTAACCACTTATTGAAGTAGAGTCTCTATGCTCAGTTCTTCCTTCTCCTTGATGTCTTCTTCTTGACACCCTTCAACCACTTCACAATTTTGCACAACAACAACTCTTGCTTCTTGGTCTATGACTCCTTAAATAGAACTCTAGAATTGCTTTTCCCGCTCGATTCTTACCTCCTTTAATTTCAATTTGTATGGATTAGGTAGGATTCATTGAATCTAACCCACATTTTGTTCCTTCTAGAAACATCATGAAGAATCCTCTTGAATTTTCTCAAAAATGATTTACATAGAGTTATGTGCCACTAGCTTATCATCCTTATGTTCAACTAGTTCACAAAATTCTAAGTAACAACTATGTCATCTCAGATCTAGCAAATCTTTGACTTTTCAAATAATGTAGTAGCTTGGCACTATTGAAATTCTAGTGCTCAGCACACATTGCGTTACTCGACATCAACTACATTTTATTGATGCTCATCACCTACTGTGGATTCACTCATCATCCACTAAGTTTTCTATTTGCTCGGGTCCTTCTATATTACTCGGCACTTCAACTTCTCTCAGCACCTGAAGTTCACTTGGCACACACTAGATTTTGCATTTCCTTGGCTCCAACTGAAAATTTTCTTGGCTTAAACTAGCTTTCTCGGTACTTACTGATGAACTTAGTTTAAGCTTTGCAGTCAACCTTGTTCCAAATTATACTTCCAATGTTTCTAAGTGTGACCAACATCTATATCTCCAATTATGTTATTAATACATCATTTTAGCATTGTCTTAGTTGATCCTTCTATTCCATTACAAAATCATAACTCAACCTTTCCTTTAGGTGTTCTTGTTACATCTTGTTGATTAAATCCTCTTCATTAATCAACTAAGTAATAGTACTTGGATCTTATAAGCAATTGTCATTCCAACAAATAGTAGGTTTGACATCGATGACAAAACAATGATTGAAAACATTCTTTATCAACAAACTTCCTTCTTTTCAATAATCTCCCTCTTTGATCTTCAACAACGATCTTTTTAATCAAATTTCCAACAACCTCCCTCTTTGGCATTGATGGAAAACCAAACTGATCCACCATCAGACCAAACTATTCAACCAAGTTCTCAAAATGTTAACTAGGTTAAAAATGTAAGTCAAATTCCAAAAAGAAATATGTGTTACCATTAGTTTTCACTTCTCCCTCTTTGATCTCTATCTTGATTACTTTATTACTAATTCTCCTTCTTAGCTGCTATATCCTTTCCTCTTTTTCAATACTTTGTTGTTGATCAGTTCTGCTCACTTCTCCCTCTACTTCTTTATTCTCCATCCAACTGAATGTTGTTGATGAGTTTCTATCTATTTCTCCCTCTCTCTTTTTTGATTAGTTTTTGTTATTTCCCCCTCTTTGATAACAATGCCAAAGACATATTATTTCAACATCATATCATGCAAGTATAGCATTTTTTGGAACTTCCAATTTCTCCCTTTGTCACCTTGCTTGTGACTAATTTGGAGCTTTTTTACTTTAATTACTTCAAGCATGAATCCTAAAGTAAGTATCCTCTATATCAATGTTATATGTCAACAATTAACTAATTTGATGCAGGGCAATCTTTGTTGTTGCTTAAGTAGCCTTGGCTAGAGTATCACCCCTAACTTACCTCTAAGATATTCAAAAGCATCCTTGGGTAAATCTTTTGTAAAGATGTTAGCAATATGTTCCTTTGAACTAACATATTCCATTTTTACTTGCTTGTCTTCCACCAATTCTCTTACATAGTGATACTTAATTACTATATGCTTGGTTTTGGCATGCATCACAGTGTTCTTTGATATTTTGATGGCACTTGTGTTATCATAATAGAGTATCACAGGTTTAATTACCTCTTCCTTCATACCTTGCAACAAATGTTTGACCCATACAATGTTGGTGCAATTGATAGCAGCTACAACATATTCAATTTCTACTATGGATTGTGAGGTACAACTTTACTTTTTGCTAGTCTAGGTAACCAATCTTCTCCCTAAGAAAAGTGCTCCTCCATTGGTTCTTTTTCTATCATCAATGTTACCTCCCGAACTGACATTAGTGTAGGCTCTCAACTCAAACTTTTCACTTGTCTTGTAGTATAAACCAAAGTCATCAGTTCCTTTTAGATACCTTAGTATTCTCTTTACTACCATTAGATGATTTTCTCTAGGATTAGCAAAAAATCTTACTACTATTCCAATTGCTAATGTAATGTATAGTCTACTATGTACAACATACAAAAACTTTCCAATCATTGATCTATACATTGTCTGATTCACTTCAATAGATTCATCATTCTTAGATAACTCATGTCTAGTTACCATTAGTGTACTGACTGGTTTTGAATCTTCTAATCCAAATGTCTTGAGTATCTCCTTGATATATTTGGATTGAGTTACAAATATGCCATTCTTTAGTTAATGTACTTGCAATCCAACAAAGAATTTGATTTCCCCAAACATTGACATCTCAAACTCATGTTTCATTTGATTAGCAAAATCTTTGCATAGAACATCATTTCCTCCAAATATTATATCATCAACAAAGATTTCAGATATCAAAATATCTTTAGCTTTTTCTACTTTGATGTATAGGTTTTTGTTTTCATATGTTCTCTCAAATCCTATCTTCACAAGATATTTGTGCAGTCTCTCATACCATGCTATAGGCGCTTTCTTTAGACCATAGAGTGCTTTATGCAATTTGCAAACCATATCCTTATTTTTGCAATCATAAAATCCATCTGGTTGTTCTATGTAGACTTTTTCTTCTAGTATACCATTCAAAAAATAAAATTTGACATCCATTTGGTAGACATTGAAACTTTTGTAAGCAACATATGCAAGTAGTGTTCTTACTCCTTCCATTCTTGCAACAGGGGTAAATGTTTTCCCATAATCCAATCCTTCTTCTTGTGCATAACCTTTGTAGACTAATTTGGCCTTGTTTCTTGTTATCTCACCATTTTCATCAAGTTTGTTTCAAAACACCCATTTTGTACCAATTACATTCTTATCAGTTGATCTAGGAACTAGGGCCCATGTTTTGTTCTTCTCAATCTGATCTATCTCCTCTCTCATAGCTTTATACCAGTCATCATCTTGTAGTGCATCTTTAACTATTTTGGGTTCAATCTTACTCATTAGACATGATTCATTTCTTAGTCTATTCCTTGTCATTGGTCTAGGATCCTTGTCACCAATGATTTGATCTAGAGGGTGATGTCTTCTCACATATCTGGATAATCCTGATTCTATCCTTCTTTCCATGTTTGGTCCTTTAGTTTTAGAGTCATTTTTCTCTTCTCCATCTCGTATTTCATCATCTCTGTCATGAGTACTAGCTTCTGAGTTAGAATGTACATTATCTTGATTCTATAGCTTGCCTTTTGAATGCAACTTGACATTCCCTTGCTGAGACTCGGCTGATACTAAAATTTGTTGTTGATTTCCAACTTGATTAGTAGCATCATCTTTAGCAGACATTCCTTCATAGAAGTATTAAAAGGATCTATATTCTTCTAGTTTCCTCGCTTCATCAACTTGGACTTTTGCATGCTTATCAAAATTTACATTTTGACTCTCCACAATCTTGTTAGTGTTAGTATTCAAACACTTATATGCTTTGCTTCTAGTGGAGTATCCAAGGAATATTCCTTCATCACTCTTTGCATTAAACTTTCCATTTCTAGTATATTTTAGAATATAGCATTTACAACCAAATACTTTGAAATGTTTTACATTAGGTGAGTGACCATACCATAGTTCAAAAGGTGTTGCATTTGTTCTTTTCTTAACTTGGAGTCAATTTAGGGTGTAAAAAGTAGTGCTTATAGCTTCTCTCTAGTACTTTAGAGCAACATTTTTCTCCATCATCAATGTTCTAGCACAATCTATCATTGATCTATTCCTTCTTTTAGCAATACCATTCTAATATGGAGTTCTTGGTGCTAATGTTTGTTTTTTAATACCTTTGTCATTGCAAAATGTTTCAAATTCTTTTGATGTAAACTCACCTCCTTTGTCTGATCTTAAGCACTTCAAAATCTTTCTTGTTTCCTTCTCAACTCTAGTCAAATACCACTTAAACGTTTGAAATGCATTAGATTTTTTCTTTAAGAACATGGTAGTCATCATTCTAGAGTTGTCATCCACAAATAGCATTATGTATTTGTCTCCTAGGTAGCTTTGTACTTCTATTGGACCACATAAGTCTATATGGACTAGTTCTAGTACTTCCTTGGAAGTGTATGTTTTGATTTTGAAACTAGATTTAGTCATCTTATCTAGTTGACATTGTTTTCACATTGTATCATCAGGTTTCTTCAGTTTTGGCAAAACTTTGACTTTCTTCTTTTTGCTGATGCTAATTATATTGTCAAAGTTAACATGACACAACCTTTTATGCCATAACCAAACATCATCAAGTCTAACAACAAGATAGGTTGCATCTTCCATATCTAGGGAAAACATATTACTCCTAGTTTGTTCACCTTTTCCTATCAGATTTCCATCAGTGTCATAGATTTTGGCAATTTTGTTCCCAAATTCTACTTTGCAACCTATATTGCTTAACTGTGATACACTCAACAAATTATAGTTCAATCCTTCAACATAGTATGCATTATCACATGAGATTTTCTCTATAAGTTTAATGGAACCTTTTCCTTTGATTTGGCAAATAGCATCATTTCCAAATCTAACACTATTTCCATCATATTGAGTAAAGGTAATACACTTTTTTTTGTCTCTTGTCATGTGATGTGAGCATCCACTATCTATGATCCACTTGTCATTCTTGTTCACATAGGTTACCAATGTTGTTGCTTCATCTCCATCTGATTCATCCTTCATGGTTACATACACTACTTCATCATCATTTTCATTAGAGTCTTCTTCAACAATATAGCATCTTTTTCCTTTGTCCTTGTAATCTTTGCTATCATCTTCTCTTTTGTTCTTGTACTTTTTTCCTTATTTTTAGTTCTTCTTTTGTGTACACCTTGCAAAAATATGTCATACTTCATTGCAATTAAAATATATGATAGGCAACTTACCTTTGAATTTACCTTTGCCTGTATGAAATCTTTTGGCCAATAATGCTTCCAATTGTTCCACATCTTCCTCATCTATACTGCTATCACTAGATACATTTTTTTCTCTTCTACTCTTCTTCTTTGATTTCTCTTCCTCAATGTCTTTCAATGTTAGCTTGGCCTTGAAAGTTGATTCAACATTCTTAGGTTTGTAGTTATCAAAGTTGGACAATTCAAATGCAGTAAGTCTTCCTACTATTCCTTCAAAAGTTAGTGCATTTCCTGGTATACATCTTAACTCCTGCATGGTTGAAACTCTTATAGCATAGATAGGGAGAAGAGTTCTTAAGTATTTTTTTTGATAGTATCATCTTCCAATTCACCACCTAAACTTCTTATTGTACTTACCACTTCTTTCATTCTAGCAACATACTAAGAAACATTTTCACCTTCCTCCATTTTCATGTCATCAAACTTTCCTCTGAGGCTCTCTCTTTTCTTTTTTTTAACATTTTGATCTCCTCCATAGATATCTATTAAGGCTCTCCATATTTTGAATTCAATATCACATTCCTTGATGTCATCAAATTTAGCATAGCTAAGTGTAGAGGCAACCTCCAACATTACGTGATTGTACTTCTTCCTTTTGTTCAAATCATCTACAGAAAGGGGTCTAGCTAGTTCTACATGTTCTACTCCAATTGAGGTTTTTGCATAGTCAAATATTGATCCAAGGTACAACTTCATTAGACTTTTCCATGTAGTGAAGTTATCTCTATTGAGCTTGGGAACTTCTCTCTTGGACATCTTAATCTTCCTACTTCTAGTACCTTTAAACTAAATCAGTAGATGGCTCTGATACCAATTGTTAGAAATGGTTTTGAATAATTGAGAGGGGGGTTGAATCAGATATTCACAGTCCAAATGTCCAATTCAAACTTTTTCACTAAGTGTAGTGTGCCCATCAAACTGTTCGATCATCCAAGCTATAAATTTTTTGTTCTAGTAGCTCATCATCCTTATCTTCCAACTAGTTCACAAAATTCTAGGTAACAACTATGTCAGCTCGAATCTAGTGAATCTTCAACTTTTCAATTAATGTAGCAGCTCAACACTATGAAATTCTAGTGTTCATCACACACTATGTTACTTGACATCAACGACATTTTACTGATGCTCGGCACCTACTGTGGATTCACTTAGCATCCACTAAGTTTTTTGTTTTCTCAGATCCTTCTATATTAATCAGCACTTGAACTTTACTCGGTACCTAAAGTTCACTCAGCACCTGAATTTCACTTGACACACACTACATTTTGTATTTCCTTAGCTCCAATTGAAATTTTTCTCAGCTTCATCTAGCTTGCTTAGCACTTACTAATGAACTTAGTTTAAGCTTTGTAGTCAACCTTGTTCCAACTTATACTTCCAATGTTTCTAAGTGTGACCAACATCTATATCTTCAAGTATGTTATCAATACATCATTTTACCATTATCTTAACTAATCCTTGTACTCCATTACAAAATCATAACTCAACCTTTCCTTTAGGTTCTCTTGTTACATCTTGTTGATTAAATCCTCTTCATCAATCAACTAAGTGATAGCACTTGGATATTATAAGAAATTGTCATTCCAGAAAATAGTAGGTTTGACATCAATGACAAAACAATGATTGAAAACATTCTTTATCAATTGACTAATTTCTTTTCAATAATCTCCCTCATTGATCTTCAACAATGATCTTTTCAATCAGATTTCCAACAAGATCTTTCATGAAAGGAGTCTCAAATTATGACACAAGTGACAATAGGCAGACATAGTTAGAAGAACTTGTGACTAAAGTGAGAGATCTTCCATGAGAGGAATCTCAAAAGTGACACAAGCAACAATAGGTAGATGTATTTAGAACAACTGGTGACTAATGCAAAAGATCTTCCATCAAAGGAATCTCGAAAGTGACACAAGCAAAAGTAGGCAAGCACAGTTACAACAACTAGTGACTGACACAAGAGATCTTCCATGAGAGGAATCTAAAAAGTGACACAAGTGATAGTAGGAAAATGTAGTTAAAACAACAGGTGACTAATGCAAAAGAGATTACTATGATACTACAAGGTATTGCCCCCAAATTATGACAAGTTTCAATCCATGGATGCATTAGTAAAAGCAACCAACTAAAGTAGGAAAGTAGCTGCACAAGAGCTAGAAGATGCATTGCGAGATTTAAAATTTTGAAACAAGAGGCACATTTTTACTAGGTTTTCACCTTCTTGGTAGAGATTCTTTTTTTGCTACCATGATGCCTACTTGCTAGGTTTTTATCAATGGCACTTTTTTGTTTTTTTGTTTTTTTTGTATTTTTCTCTTTTTTTTTTCTTTTTTTTTGGTTAAATTTGTGTATGTTTTTTGGTATTACCAAGGTACCTATTGCTAGGTTTTAACCAAGATAATGATTTTTTTTAGGACTTTTAAATATATAGTCAGCTATATACTATAGAACTACTTTAGGTGAAGGGTGTTGATGGGCTCCTTGAGAACCTCTCCCTTGTTTGTAGAAAGTTGGTAAGCACCACATCCAAACATTGTAGTCACTATGTATGGACCAAGCTAGTTGGGTTTGAACTTCCCTTTCTATACCCATTCTTGGTGATTCTTAGGATTTTCTCTAAGAACAAGATCACCCAACTGAAAGTCAAATAGGTTAACTTTCTTGTTATAGCTTCTAGACATATGTTGTTGATAAGCTCAAAGATGATTGCACACCACTTGTCAATAGTCACATAACAATTCTAGATCTTAAAGCTGAGATATTATGTAGTCATCATTAGTAATGAGGCCCTTCATAGAGATTCTAAAAATAGGAACCTTAACCTGAATTGGAAGCACAACATCCACGCCATATACCAAAGAAAAGGGCATTGTACCCATTGGAGTTCTGATACTTGTTATGTAAGCCCATAAAGATAGATTAATCTGAAGGTGCTAGTCCCTTCTAGATTTGTTAACTATGTGATGCAAGATCTTAAGGATAGCATTATTAGATTCTTCTGCTCGACCATTGCCTTGGGGGTAATAAATAGAAGACCAATGTTGCGTGATTTTGAACTTTTTGCACAACTCTTTGATGTCCTTGTTTTCAAATTGTCTTTCATTAGGAGTAATAATGGAGGAAGGTACACCATACCTACATATAATATAATTCATCATAAAAAGAGCTACAATTTTCCCATTTTCTATAGAGAGAGGGACTACCTCTACCCATTTAGTGAAGTAGTCTATAGCTGTAATGATGAGCTTGTGTCAATTTGAAGAGGACAAATGAATCCAACCCACAAGATCAAAGGCCCATCGTTGGAATGGCCACAACATGATAGATGGAATTAGCTCCCTCACTAGAGTGTGAATCAAATTTCCATGAAGCTACATTATTTTCAAGACTTGGCATATTTGATTGCCTCTTGCTCCATATTCAGCCAATAGTAACTAGCTCTAATAAGTTTATGAGCTATTGTCAAGGCGTTAGAGTGAGATCTACAAATGTCCTCATGTACATCAATTGATGTGTGTCTGGACTGATCAGGTTCTAGATACCTCAGGAGTGTTCCATTGAGACCTCTCCTAAACAAGTTGTAAGCAATAATAACATACCATGAAGCATTGTGGATAAGGGGACATTTTTCATTTTGGGTTAGATTATCTGGAATTATTTGGTCATGAAAATAAGAGTATATGTGGTGGTCATGGGATGATTCATGTCCTACAATAGAATAGATCACCTAAGATTCAAGGGAATTATAGGTAGGGTAGATTAATGTCTCCACTAGGAACTTGTATCAAAGATCATTCTCTAGCATCTATAAGATGGAAGCAAGAGTAGCCATTACATTAGCAGCTTTGTTATGTACCTGAGGAATTTGTTGAAAAGTGATATGAGCAAAGCATTTATTCAGGTCATCCCCCATGCATTTATAAGGTATCAATTTCTCATCCTTTGTTTGATACACATCATTGATATGGTTGATTATAATCTATGAATCCCCAAAGATGTTTAATTCATTCACTCTCCATTCAACTGCAATCTTCATGCCACTAATTAGGGCTTCATATTCTACAATATTATTTCTACAAGGAAAAAAAATCTTGTATTCCTTAGGTAGTGCATACCTCTTTCGTATTATGAATAAGAGCCCAACATTGGATCCCTATTGTGTAAAGGAGCCATCAAAGAACATCACCCAAATTGGTGTTTTAGCATTAGAATTTATTCATCAAGAAAGTCAATATTTAGCAGAAGAAGACACTATAAGGGTGTTTTTGCTAATTAATCACCAATTGCCTATCCTTTGATAGCTTTTCTCTCGACATGTTGAATATCAAATTCACTTAGTATCATGACCCACTTAGCTAAGCTTCCTATTAGAGCTACCTTGTTGAGTAAGTATTTTAGTGGATCAATTTTAGCAACCAATCACATAGTATGAGTGAGCATGTAGTGTCTCAACATTTGTGAAGCAAAGATGACCATCAAGAAAGCTCTCTCAATGATGCTATAATTCATTTCATAAGAAATCAATGTGTGACTAAGATAGTAGATAGCTCATTCCTTGTTATCATTGTCTTCTTGAGTTAGAAAGATACAAAGAGATGACTTTGCTACAAAGATGTATGAAATGAGAGGCTTCCTATAGATAGGAGGCATCAAGATTGGTGGATTAGCAAGGTATTACTTTATCTATGTTAGACTCTAGTCACAATCTTGGCTCTAGCTATATTTCACACCTTTATGCAGAGTCTTAGTAAAAGGTTGTGACCTATCTACCAGATATGAGATGAATCTATGAATGGGTTGAAGTCTTCCTTGTAAGCCCCTTATCTAACTAATCATATAGGGTGGAGGCATGTCCATGATTACTTGAACATTCTCTTGATCTACCTCAATTCCTTTTGTAGACACAATGTAACCAAGTAGCTTCCTAGATGTTACACCAAATGCACATTACTTGGGGTTGAGTTTCAGACTCAATTTCTCCATACAATATAGGATGGGTCCAAAATATTGAAGGTGAGTGTTGCATTTTGTGCTCTTAACCAAGGTATCATAGACATAATCCTTCATTGTCTTATGCATAATATCATGGAAGATGGTAGTAACTACCCTTTGATATGTGGCACCAGCATTTTTTAGACCAAATGGCAACACATTCCAATAGAAGGTTCCCCATGCACAAGTGAAAGTAGTCTTTTCTTCATCTTCTAGTGCAATCTTAATCTGATTATAACTAGAAAATATGTCCATCAGTGAGTACATCTCATATCCTACTATCATATCAATGTTGGGGAGTGGAAAATCATCTTTTGGACATGCAAAGTTTAGATCGTAGAAATCTATATAAAGTCTAATAGATTTGTCATGCTTAGAGACAAGAACAATGTTGGAAATCCCTTTAGCATAGTTGATAGCACAGATGAAACCAGCTTTTAGAAGCTTTTTCAGTTCATCTTTAACAAGCAACGCAACATGAGGATGCATTTTCTAATTTTTTGTTTAACCGGTTTAACTCTTGGTGCAATAGATAAATGGTGCATTATGAGATCAAGATCCAAGCCTACCATGTCTGAGTATGTCCATGCAAAATTTATCTTTTTCTCTTGGAAGAAGGTAATGAGTTCCTCTTTTTCTTCTAGAGATAATGGTTGTGCAAGATATATCATGTGAGGTTTCTCCTCTATTCTCAAGTTCATTGGTTGTATTGGTTCTATAAACATTAATGATCTTTCCTAAAAATGACTAGGAAGTGCATCAAATGTCTCATCCTTGGGCACCTCAGAGAGGTTTTCACCTTTGGATATGACTTTCATTTTCACTATTTTAGGTTCCAATACTACCACAATTTGGTTTTCACCATTAGACCTTATATTTATTTTCTTTTTTATTGTGTGACTAAGATATTTGATGTCAGCTTTAGTCATGTTGACACTTTGTTTGCTAGTGGAAGACATTATAGGTTTGACAATGTTTACATAGCAGGAAAGAGCATAATCATTCTGGAATATAGGGACTTCACTAGATGCATTCGAATTCTAGACTATTAGCTCAAGATAGGTGAATGAAAGAGATGTGGTAGGTTTGATGGAATTCATAGTATAGTCATCAAATGCTTGGACAAGTAATTCAAGACCTAGAGTGACTTCATCCACAAGTGTGTTTGAATTCCTTGTAGTTCTAACATCATTAATTCAAGACTTGGTGACAATAGTTAAATGAGACTCATCCAACCCAATCCTAGA
The DNA here is from genome assembly GCA_028749045.1 of Cupressus sempervirens. NCBI lineage: Eukaryota > Viridiplantae > Streptophyta > Pinopsida > Cupressales > Cupressaceae > Cupressus > Cupressus sempervirens. Next base: position 332,362,054 of record CM053784.1, on the reverse strand, counting down.
TTATTCACCTACTTTGAGCTGATTTGCATAGACATGAACTTGATCTATATCTTTGTTTGTAGTTCCTTTTGAGAGAGAATCAAATTCATATTCTCGAGAATCTATGTTGCATGGAGACAGATTATAGAATTCCCTAGTAGTAATAGGGACCCATTCTCCTTCATCATCTAGATTCTTACAAAGTCACTCAATGACTAGAGTATGACTTGACCCTTCTTGTTCTTGTTGGATATGGGAGGAATCAATAGTGTTATGAGAAGAATCACTATCACCATCCACAGTGTTGACATGTGGTACAAAGTCATCTAGTTCAACAAATAATTTAGCAAGATCAATAGGAATTGGATAAGGATAAGGATCCTCATCATCAAAATCATCCTCATTGTCATCTGACTTAGCTTGTGACTTGTGTTCAGAAGAACTCTTAGATTTTTGTATAAATTTGTTAATTCCTAGATGGAAGGGAATCTTCTTGAAACCTAGGTTGGATGTATCTCAAGACCTTTTAGCTATCGCTTTGACAAAATCAATCAAACCATTTTTTTTCTGTTCAATTGGACCATTCCCTTTGTAGCCAAATCATTTCACAATTTTAAGACATGGACCATGCTTTTTAGGAGTAATCTCATAAGACTAATCTATGAGGTCAACTAGAGTTTCTTCTTTGTATACCCATGTAGCAATGGCTTTGTTTTCATCCTCCTCCTCTAGAGGTATAGTAGCTTTAAAATAGGTACCATTGTAATTAGTTTGAGGTGATAGCACAAAAGGTCTCTTCACTTGAGATGGTCTCCCATAATGACAAGGTCACTTAGGAAGAGATGTCAAAGACATAGTAGCTTCTATGTGATATTCACCCATCCCAATTTCTTTCAAATTGAGAGACTATTTGATTTGTTTCAGCTTATCATCATGATGATCTATAGATTCCCTATCAGTAGGTACAAAGCTTTCAAAAAATTTAAGTATGTTATAGGTATAACTAGTATTCTTAGGTATGGTTACTTCAGAGCTATGAAATATAAACATGATGCATTGATGGTAAGTTGAAGGCACAACTTGCATCTCATGTATCTATGGTCTTCCTAGTAGGATGTTGTATGCTAATGGAATGTCAAGGACTTGACAAGTGACATCCATTTCTATAGGACCAACTTGGAGAGGCAACACAACAAGACCTAAATATTTACCCCAAACTTCATCATATTCCTTGATGGTTATCTTGCGATAAGGATCAATGGACTCTTTAGAATAGCCCAATTGTCTAAGAAAATTAGCAGATATGATATTTATACCAGCCCCATTGTCAATGAGCACACAAAAAAAAAACTTTTGGTGTATCATGACTTCAATATTTAATGGTTAGTTATGTGGATGACTCAGTGAATTACCATCCTCCTCAAAGAAGGACATATAGTGAGGTGAGGTTAGATGACCTACCATAGATTAGAACATATCAAGATCAAGATCTTGAGGTATGCTTTCCTTAGTGAGGAATTTCTTGAGAATCTACCTATGAGTGGGTTAGATTTTGAGCAATTCAAAGATCTTTATTTGAGCATTTGTCCATTGCAATTGATCGAGGATACTATAGCGAGTAGCCACAAAAGATGTTGCAATTTTTGCACCTTTTCTAGATGGACCAGCAAGAGGTTTTTCTTTGTGTTGTTCTAACTTAGGAGCATGAGGTTTAGGGCCTTTAAGAACTACCTTGGTACAAGAAATCATAATAGCATTGACACAAAATTTTGATGGTTCTTTGTTAGATGTAGTAAATGTAGAACCCCTTAAGACAAATGGTATCTTAGGTTTGGTGTTGTCTTGTTTTCCCTTGATAGTGATGACATCACAATGCTCATAATCCATAGGTTCAACCATGTTGATCACATCATTATCATTAGAGTATGTATAGTTGACCTTGTTATGAGGTTTTTGTTTAGAGGTTTCTCCTTTTTCATAAGATGGTAATGGTTCCTTGAAAGCCTTGTGATTTGAGTTTTGATTATGTGCATCCACAACAATTTCACCATTGTCAATTAAGTCTTGAACTTTGTGACATAGATTGATGCAATTGCTAGTTTTGTAACCTTTATTCTGATGGTATTTGCAAAATTTAGTTTCATTCCACCATGAAATTTGTGGTTGTGGATCATAAGGACGAGAATTATCCAATGGAGAAATTAGCTTGTTTTGTAGCAAGGTTTTATAGACCACATCCATGGGTTCACCAAGAGGTGTATATTCTCATTTTTGGCATGTAACGAAAGATGAGTTCTTCATTTTATTTACAAATGTCTTCTTGTCAGGAGGAGGATTGTCAACATTTTTAGATGCTTTGAGACTATTTGTAAGATTGCATGCTACTTTAGCCAGTTTAGGAGTAATGTTATCAATGACTCTGTAATGTACTACCTCTCGATTCTTTTTCACATACTCTAATTTATCTTTACTAGAGGTTGATCCTTGTTTGGTGTCCTTTTGAAGGGTTATTTTTCCCTTTTTAACCATGAATTCCTCTATTTAGATAGCTTTTGTGATCATGTCTTCAAAAGTTCATGTACCTTGAAGTTGAACTTTATACCCAAAGTTAGGTAAAATATTATTTGTGAAGATGTCATGTTTTTCTATTTCAAGAATCTTTTGTGAATATTTGGTGTATAGATATCTTGATCTTTAAAGAAAGGTGAGGATTGGTTCCCCAACTTTTTGTTTAAGGTTACACAAGTCACATATGTTAATTGGATGTTTTATGTTGTGTGAGTATTGTTGAGCAAAAAGGTTACCAATTTCATCAAATGTTTTGATACTAGTAGGCAACTGTGAAAACCATTCCATGGCCTGAACACCTAGACTCTATTGGAATAGATGCATAAGATATGTCTATTTTTGCGTGAACTCCATAAACAAAGCACTGAATTCCCACAAATGATCTTGGAGATCAAAGGTTTTGAAGTATTTATCATACTTGGGTAACTCAACTCCTTTTGGAAAAGGAGGCATGTCTATACTCTTATCGAAAGAAAATGTACAAAGAGTGCTTGAGGTGTATATTTTTGTATGTTTGTCCTTATCACAAATCATTTGGGCTAACTATTCTTGTATGATCTGTAGTTTTTTTTGCAACTTAGACATTTCAGTTTCCTCTTTAGTTGTAATGATTATTTTGATATAAAAGTGATTAGGTAGTTTGGATCCTTCTTAAGCGAGTTGAGAAGTATTGCTCTTTCTCTTCATTAAGAAAGATTTCAATGACTTTCTGGAAGTGTTGATGCTTTCAACATTTTTTGATGTCTTTAGGAAGTACTTCTAGAATTTTTGCATTCTCATCAATAAAAGGTTCTCTATGTCTTTCATTCCTTTGGTGATCTTGTTCTCTACTATGTTCTTTGTGTCATGCCCAAAATTTACTGTCAAGAATAACACAACAATTTTTATTTTTTTTTAAAGATGAACTAAGGACGGCACATAAGAAGACCCATACTCTGATATGAGTATTTTATCAAACTATGGGATGTCAGGAATATAATAACTTATATCCTTTGATATTATCGATATGTTACTTTATTCAGTCATTGAATGGGAGATAATTAATTTAGTTATGAAGAATTTGAATTCATTTAGTACCTCAAGTTTCTAGGGAAAATTTGATTAGTTTTCTAACCTTTGTTGGAAGTCCAAGTTATAACTAGAAAATATTATCTTTTTGATTTCACGTCTTATCCCTGTCAATTTTGTATCCACGAAGTTGCAATAATAGTTTGTGAATTGAAAATATGTCTCTAACTGTTCTAGGTGCCCTAATCTCAGGTCGTCTTACTATATGTATATATGTGACCTTACGTGTTACAATATATGTCTAATTTGTTCTAGTTTAATAGGATATAGGTATAGCTATTTACTAAAGTTCTTATATTTATCCTTTGTTAATTAAATTGGTGTCCTTGGACTAGGTATTTAATTCAATTGACAATTACTCATACTCCCAATTACTACAATGTGTTTCTTTCTATTCATTCTAGCATTTTAATTTTATTTACTTAATTATCTAATTCTAAAACTGGCTAGGTGTGCATGCGTCTAATGTTCTTTTCATACTAACAAGAAACTTCCTTCTACGAACTTAATACTTGAAGAGTACCCATAATCATCTAAAAAGTTATGATTATGTTTTTTCAATATATTTAATTATTTATAAATTCAAATCTCATTAAAAGATATTAATATTTTCTATATCCTCAATTAATTCTTTCATTACCAAATTTCTACATACCCTTTCACTAAAATAAAGCATTATAACCATAAACTCAAAATTAATAAAAAAATTTCCCACATAACCTAATATCAAACTTTTCATAATATATATATATATATAATGAAACAATCCTAATTACCTACTAACTTCCCACCATTCTTCTTAATACTCTTATATATTTATCCTACCTAACTACTACCCCACACAGCTCACTAACCTTCTTTTTTTGCTCCCTAATCCTATCTGACATGCTTATTCATCCAATAATACTAGACCTAAAACAATACTACAATCCAAGCATTAATACTTATCCCACATAATGATTCTTACCTCTAAAATTGGCGCCTATCTTGCTTTTCCCCATGTTAATCTCATAACTTCACCTACTCCTGCAGAACTTAAGCTCTAATGACTAAGATAGCTGCGTTCTCCTCTTAATATAATAATTTTAAATAGAGGAGTACTTTACCTGCCTTACTCTCCCATAGCTGGCGTCTGAATTTTAAGGTTTGATTTGACTTTCTTTGTTCTCTCCCTTGTTCTTCCTAGGTCCACGTGACTACCTAGGACATGGCTGTAATCATATATTTCCTTTTTGGTGATTGAAGGATACACTTTATCCCTTAATTTCAAATTAGCGTCCTGTTTGGTTTCTCCCACTAAACTATGCTAGGCGCCTAGTTTCCATGTGAGAAGGTGGGGATATGTAATGGGGAGGCTCCCAAGGTGGTCGACCTTGGGGAGTCCCTTTATAGTTATGTCATATATTTATTTTATTTATTTAAATACTTCCATCAATCTTCTTTTTAACATGTCTTTTCCATGTTGACTTACTCACGGGTTTCTTGTACCTAATATCAAAATTTGAAGATGACATACTATTATATCTATTACTACTATACATTGTTCAATCATTTTATTATTTTAACCATGTCCTATTAACAAGATTCTAAGTATATTCTTGTTGAATAAAATATTAGACTGTAATAGGCATCCATTATATTTCTCATTCCAATACAAATTCCAGAGAGGTAATATGCATCTACAACAAGTTTCACTAAGAGTTTTATTGCATTTCCTCCTATTCTCCATTTGATAGGATATGAGTGTGGGTTTGAACTTGGCTTAACTGGGCTATTCTATTTTATAAGATTATCAGTTCTATTGATGATATTTGAAATAGTAGTAAATAAAACTAGAATCTAAAGAACTTTCCATACTATTGGTTTGATATATTACACCAACTTATAGCTTACATTTGATCATGTTCCATTGCAAAATTTTACTGAGGTATTCATTATAGTGAAACCTTAATGAGAATTCTAGCTTCTTACATCAACAATCATAGTCAAATGCATCTTAAATTTTTTATTCTAAGATATAATTATGACTATTCCTAAACATGAAACTCTCTCATATATGACTGAGAGGATAAACAATTCTTTCTATTCCAGTTGAAAACTATGCACATATAGATGGAGTTTTACAATACAATGCAATTAGTTATGAGAACCTCCAAATTTCTTTCTCTGCCCCATGAATCCATACATCACAGTGGTATATACAAATGGAGACTTTCTTTTATAGCTCAATACACAAAACAAAATAATAGGGACTGTACTTTTACAGATACAATATTTGATGCTATGGAAAATAAAACAATATCTCCTTTCAACAAACGACATATCCCTTCTTCTCTACTATGCAATCATTCATTGCTACCATATGAACAATATGGAGAGTTCTCCATTGCGGTTACAAAGCAAAATGACAAGTTTTTATCTTCATAAAACGTCCATAAGATGATCATTCCAAGCTTTTTTTCCATTGCTCCCTTGAGCACAAAATCTTTAAATGCATCACAAATAAACAACAAGGACCATGGGTGCTTTCCACCCAACCATAGGCCTCCAAAGAGACCACCCCCACACTAGGGAAACAAGGCTCAAACTGAGATTCACACATACATCACAAAATTTTGCATGAAGATACAACACAAAACACAGTCAACACCCTCCCATGGCTTGCACAATGATTCAACATTGGAATCATAAAACGTTGGGTGAAGGTGGGCTCTTCAAGGAGGAGAAATTTTAACATCATAAGTATCATATTGCCAATGCATTTTGCCTCTCAAGGCCACCACAACAAAAACAACATATTGTCACTACATTGCCTCTCAAGGCCTCCAAAACAACCATCTTCTCCTCATCCACCAAACCTCCTTGTACCTCCCAAACAACAAGATTCATGGCCATGATGGAGCCCATGTTCCATGATAATAACAACCTCATCATGAGGTAAAAACAAAATTTTCTTTCTCACCTACAATGTCAAGCCCAACTTATGCCCTTCACCCAAAGCTTCTCTACCCTCCCAAGGGTGAGTGAAGCCTTCACACCCATAATCACAATCAACACTCACATTCAACAAGAACAACAGCAAAACAAATAAGAACCAAAAAACAAAACCAAGAAAGGATCTCCAAGAGCACAAAACACATTCACTTTCCATTCCAACAAAAACAAAACCAAGAAGGTGAACCAAGAAATTTACAAGAACATCACACATTCTCACATTGTCACAATACATAATCAATGTTCATAATGCAACAAGAACACCACACTTTCACACAATACCCAAAAATCCATATCACAAGATTTAGAATGCAAATGCATACTCTATTAATGAACTCTCACACTTGCAGATTTGTTTAACCATGCTAAAAGCAAGAAATGAGAAAGAAACAAGTTTTGAGACACCAACCTTGGTCCAAGCTATGGTAAGGATAGTTGTAGTAGAGCTCCCTTCATCTCCCTCCAAAACCTAACAGTCTCTAAAATTAGAGAGTGGGTAGACACCCCCACTAGTTTGGCCAAGACCCTCTAATAAAGCCTTCTCACTAACTTATTTTAGCAAAAACACTAAGCCACTACTTCTTACAAACTTGTCTCCTCCAACTTTTCTATTTTTGACTAAGTGGGAACATGGATATGACAACTCCAAATTCGAATTGATGGAAGAATGCATGGGTAAAGGGGCTCCCTAGGCTATCTAGGCACTCACATGATAAAAAATAGGTCCCTGACATGATGTACTATCATATGGGTAACTTATTTTCACCTAAAATACACTTAGGGACCACCTAATGACCCCTAAAAACCCTAGCCAAGTCCAAATTCGAATTTCCTTTGATTGAGACTCCTCATGGCATTTTTTCCTATGTGAGGTTAACTTGGGTACAACATTGGGGTTAGGTTTAGGTTAGGTTACTTCTTGCCAAACCTTGAATGACATGGCATCTCTACATGGACAACACAGGTGTCAAATGACATACACAAAATAACACATTACATTAAAAGTGACTTAACTCCAATAATGCATGAACTAAGCTATTACACACATATAAATTCACATATACGAAATAAAACACATTACAATGAGGTTTGAATCTTTTCCACTAATTCAACCTTGGCTATGTCATGTTTTTATTAGTTTGAGCCTTAATTCCCCTTTAAACCCATGGTCAAATTCCTACACACTAAACTCAAGCATCAGTAGTCCACGAAAATCATGTAAACAATAAGTACATAAGTGAAATAATCACTATCTCATTCAACATTAGACTTGCATATATTTCATCATCTCAAATTAACTTTTCCTTTCTTAATCATTTCAAATATAGACTTCAAAATATTAAAATATCAAAACTTACATATCACATTCGACATTTGAGTTCCATACTTCATTCTTTTTAATTAAATTACTTTTTCTAATAATTTCCATTTAAAATGCTCAAAATACTATAACATCACACTTTACTTATCATAACATGGTCAGTTTAATATTTTGAATAGCTTCATAGTCTATTTTTATCATTGCGACAAGATGTTGAATCCACAACTATTGGATCCCTAGGTATGCGGGTTAGGTCTCAATGAATAGCAAAATTTATCTTTTAACTCTAATTTCAACTTTAATCATTACATTCTTATATTACAAGAATTTCTACCATTCAATTTCTATTAAAGCAACGTCAATAGCTTAAAACATGAATAGAATCATTAAATACATCAATTAGGTCATAATATGCATAAGTAATTGCGGATCATCAAAATGTAGATATCAAAATAACATAACCCTACAGTCTCAAAAGTGTATCAATACAAAGGATTAAAATCATCGTAATACAATTATCTCATTGGTACTATGACAGATCGGGTGAGGCCTCACACTTTGTGTCCTTGGCCTTGATCAGCCATCTTAGAAATATGATAAGTTTCAATATATTTTGGTTGAAAAGATCTCGTAAATAAGAGTTCAGCTATGTTGTTTGGAGATGTATTTTCTTTACTAGTTTCAAGATCTTCTTGATACAAGGGTGGTGCAGGAGCACATTAAATTTCAGGAAGACAAAGATATAAAAGCTAGAGAAGCCATTTGTAATAAGTTGTCAAAGGAGGTCTTAATATGATAAATAATGTAAAAATGTTTATTTAATTGGTGAATGGATCTATTGAAGATGTTGTCTTTATCGCTGTATAATGTCAGGGTTCTTTGTTGTAATCTTTGAGATGTACTTGGTTCCTTGAGGGTGTACTAGCCTATTGTGAATCCCTTGAGTTGAACTAAGATTCCTTGAAGATAAATACAGAGGGTTCTGCATCAGATTGGTATCAGACCTTGAAGATCTAGAGTGTGTGGGTAGAGCGCCGAGGGAGGCAATCCACACCAGGACCTTGAAGAATTTGTATTTGTTTTGTTGATGAGTTTTGGTTGTAGGTGCTTATCCATCTTGCTGCATATGAAGGTTGGGATGTATGGGTAGACAAGAAAAGGTCTATCATAACCATTCTCCAATGGAGATAAACCTGGGTAGAAGGTGCATGGCACAAAGAAGGTGAGGCATCTTCCAGGGTCTACTGTTGGGTAAGATGAATGGTCAAGGGCCATGGATTGGTCTAGTTGATTGCCAAGAGACTAGGGAGAGAGGCAAAGAGGAGGACTCCTAGGTGAGGCATACGGGAGAGTTGTTTGTGGTGAGTTTGAAGCAGCAATGGTAAAGATGGATCTCTTACTAATAAGGCACCGTGGAAGTTGCAGCCATTAATGCTCCACTAAAAGGAGTATTTGAGAAGATGATTTTGAGGATAGTCCTGTGTCTTTAAGGGAAAAGATGATGGTGATAAAGGCATGAAGAGGCAAAGGAAAAGATGAGGATTTTGATCTAATATTTTTTCTTGCAGGTTATTGATTCCATGTTTCCAAGGGACTTGGAAACTTTTCAAGTTTGGGAGTATGGTGCAGGAGCACATTAAATTTGAGGAAGACAAAGATATAAAAGCTAGAGAAGCCATTTGTAATAAGTTGTCAAAGGAGGTCTTAATATGATAAATAATGTAAAAATGTTTATTTAATTGGTGAATGGATCTATTGACATCCATCTAAAGTCATTTGAGTCATTTGTATTGTATTTGGGTCAAGTTTTAAATGCTATGAAGCCATTTTTTTGTCAAAAATGTAAAAGTTGCGTAAAAAAAGTTGTAAAATGCAACTTTGAGAAAGTTGTTAATAATAGAAAAATGATGTAAAAGGACATATGGTTGGTCTTGGGGGTAGTTAGGAAGGTTTATAACTGTCAAATGGATATAAAAATCATTGTATGGTTGAACCAAATCAAATTGGAAGAAGAGGAAATACTTTGATACATTTTTGGTGCATTTTATTGTTGTGGTTTTGATTGGTTTTTTTAGTTTTAGAGTAGTTTCCAGGCCTTGTACGGCTATGTACAGCCTGAAAACCATGTAATATAGTAATGGATATATATTATGATGAATCCTTCTTCTCATTATTTTGGTTTGGTTCAATTTTATGAATAAATGAATAAGTTATGGGTATTTTGGTGAAAGTGGATGTTTGCAGATTTGAGATTCGCTGAATACAGTCATGTTACAGCATGTGGTGCGGACAGATTTTGGAGACTCAAGATCTCTAATGATATTCATTGGAAATATATGTGAACTAACTTTCATTTACAACTGGTTTGAATCATTTTTATATATATTTGTGAAAGTTATGGGCATTTGAGTGAAAACTGGTTTTTAACAATTTTCATTGGAGTTACAGACAGTGATTTGTGCTTGAAAAATTATATATGAATGAGAAAAATAAATGGCTTATAGATTTGGAAATTAGAATCATATATGGATAATATGGAATTGGTTTTGTTTCATTTAGATTTATTTTGAGGAAGATATATGATGCCCTAGGCAGGGTTACCAGTTTTGTTTCTAGTTTATAACAGAGAAAATGGGTCTTGATACAAAGACCATAACTTGTAATTGGTTTATTGGATGGGTACCATATTTGAATATTTTTTACTATGCCTATTTTGAAACAATTACTCCAAATTATTTTTCAAGAAGATATTTAGAACTGAATTTATAAACAATGCAATCAGACATAGCAATCTGATTGTGTGAGTGAAGATGTTGTCTTTATCGGTGTATAATGTCAGGGTTCTTTGTTGTAATCTTTGAGATGTACTTGGTTCCTTGAGGGTGTACCAGCCTATTGTGAATCCCTTGAGTTGAACTAAGATTCCTTGAAGATAAATATAGAGGGCTCTGCATCAAAGGGATTCTTAGTTTGTTGTAAGTTTATGGAAAATGTTCTTTGACTATGAGGTAGTCTAATAGGTGAGAGAGATTGTAAGGATTTCTCACTAGATGTACTAGATACAAACCTTATTTAAAATGAGAAGTGACCTCTACCATGATTACAACCCCTAGCTATGGGGATGAAACATGTTTCCACTCCTTGTTGCAATAGTCATAAACAATGATGAAAAGAAAAAGCCTAGACAAGGAACACACTAGAACATAGCCTCAAAAGTGAGATAAGAGTGTTGTATACTTAGGTACAAGTCATCTAAGTAATGGCTAGAATAACCAAGAGTTAAGAATATTGTGAGACAAATTATGATGAACACAAAAGGACATAATAAGGTAACTAAGTGAGGAGACTAGTTCTTTGTAGATCACAAGTTGTCAATTAAGCAAGAAGTCACTGTTTAACACTATTGCAGATAGAAAAATGATTAAGCATTCCAGACATGCACCTGAATTTCATCATATTTTGAAGAGGGAGCTCAAAATAGCTCATTGTCTTTTATAGAATCGCATGAGGAAATGACTCTAGGGTGAGGAAGTACTAAAAATTAGGCAAGTAGACACAAATGACAGAGTAGCTTTGATAGTTTCTGGAAAAGACCCCGCATAAAGATTCACAAAGAACCATATGAGAAATCACAATGAACCAAGAAAAGTTTTAGAACAGAAAATTTGGACCAGTTTTCCCTCATAAGGACTTGCACAGAGCCATGTGAGGATTTGATAGCTTGACTTCAAAAGATAGAATTTTGGCATAAAAAGATAGTGTTAGGTAGAATCTCGCATAGAGATTTACAGATAGTCATGTTTGGAAATACAAGGAACCTTGTGAGGAAGTGTAGATAGAGGGTTTTCTCACACGAAATTTCATAGAACTAGATGTGAGAAAAGGGATAGAATGATAGTTTTTTACTGAACTTGAAGAGATTTTTTATGATTTCGATAGTTTTGAATAGAAGACTAATTGTGTTCAAAAGTTTCAGCTAGATATTAGCATAGTTTTCAATTTTTGGACATCATTTTGTTTTTCAAGTAGATAGTTGTTTTCTAACATGGGAAGAAAGTAGTAGTCACGAACAATTCAATTGAGGAAAAAGCAACTCAAAAGGACGTGGGAGTCTTGAACTTTTTTTTGTTTGAAAAATTTGGGCAAGTTTAAAGACTCAAAAAAGACATGCTTTATCCCTATAACCAAAAATGGTAGAGGAAGAAAAACCTTTGTCTCACAACTTATGTGCATGAATTCACCTCACACATTCATGTCACCCCACTAGAGGGCACCCATGTTTTTGGTGTATTGTAAGGACTCAATAACATATACATTGAATGAGCAACCTTGTGGCAAGGGTCAAGCATGTATACCACCTTCCAACATCTAGGTACATGCCTATGGTAAGTATCTACAAGAGAGATTCTACCCCCTCCTTGCATAAAGATTATGCCCCCTTTCAAAGGTAAACCAGGTAGCAACTATCTAGAAAGATTTTTCTTGACTTCCATTCACATTAATCTTCGGTGGCTTTGTGAATGAAGTTAACTATAGTAGCCGACACCAACATCTAAAAGTGCACACACTTGACTAGAAATATTGGGGCCAGTGCTTACCAGTGCAACAATTAGAGCCTCATCTTGATATGTGATATCAGGAATCAAGAGGAAGAAATTATCATGGCTTTGGAGTCTTTCAATCTGCAAAGATTCTTTATTATAGTGAGTTGGAATCACCAGCAAAAGGTGTGTGCTCACCTGTGTCATTCCCAAAGGTTGGATGGCTCTAGTAGGCCCTCTAAAGGTTGACTTAGATTGGTGGTTCAGATCTAAGGGTTCATGTTTCTAATTTTCCACAAGGGGAAAGAGCATACTCCTCTACCTCGTCACCTTACCCAAACACATAGAATATGTTCATCATCGAGTTAGCTTATCAATCCCAACTTGTCCTATTCCAAGACTTTGATCCCCTAAAAGGAAATCATCATCTCTTCATAAAAGGCTTTTCTTGGGAGAACCACTAACTTTCTTGCCTCCCTTAGGTACCATCTTCCAAAGGCATCGAGGTTTTTGATTTACTCTTGGGCATCACTTCCATGTAGCAATGAGAATAATCCCCTATTCATTTTGCTAGAGCCCTATGAAGTTCACAAGCCCTATTAAACTATGTGTGAGAAAGTAGTAAAAGAAGACAATATTTTAGTGGGTTTGAATTGATTCTTTGGCATGTGTATCTTCAACAAGATGTCTTGCAATCAAACTAGTAGTATTGTTTAAGAGTTTGTAATAGGATGTCTTTGAAAAGCATTCTAAAAACTACTATTAAGCTATTGAAAATCAAAAGCTGAAAATGAAATGCTTTAGAAACAAACATCAGGTAAATCATCATGATAAAAATAGAATCTAAAAATTGCATTTTGCATTTACTGATGTCAAATTTCATGGGAAATTCTTCACATGCCCGTGCAAGAAAATGGTGCATACCACAGGAGAAACCACACAATTATACACTTTTTTGCATGAGTATGTGTAGAACAGGGAGCAAAATCTTAGTTTCTTTGCACAAGAATGAGATTTTTTGCATGAGAAACTGAGGGACTATATGAATAGCAGCAATAAAATACTAAAAATTGCAAAATAAAGAATAGATGAGGCTAGAAACTTGATTTCTTGGCCCCACAATGGGTGCTAGAAATGTGAGTGGGAAATGTGGGCCTCTATGATTCACACACACTTCAACATGATCCTTATATGAAGAATCATTCTAGAATGAACATTGGATTGTTCATCTGAAACAACTTGACAAGACAATCTATTTCCTCCTAACTAGAATGATTATGCTATTCACTCTCAGAATGATAAGCTAGCAACCATACATCAAGAATGAAGGATTTTCAGCTATGATATGTAGTATTTATGCTAGATGAGATGCAATATTAATCTACAAATATGAAGAAAAAATTAACCTAGATGTATGCATTATTAATCTATATGAAAGTAATGTGAAAATATAAGATAAGAATGTAAGAATGATTGAGCCAGCAATTTAGCATATGTTCAATGCAATTCACTTTTCAAACCCCAAAATGAGGAATTGAGAGCTTCTTAAATACAATCCAAGGATTTCATCAATGGTCAAGATCAATTTGGATGAACAGTTGAGATCTGAAGAAGATTCAGTCAAAATAGAAAATTTCCTTAGGAAAAAAAAGTTAACTAATTTGCTTTTGAGTGAAATAATGAGTTAACTGATTTAATTCCTTTTCTTATTTCAGTACACTTAGAGTTTCTTTTTCTGACCTAAAGAGAAGATATTGGAGAAGATGTTTGTTTTAAGGAAATTAAATATGACCTCATAATTGAGTATTCTAAATTGAATAATTAAATTCAAAAATTAGAATCAAAATATTTAATTAAATCAAATATATTTAATTCCTCATGTATATTAGCTAAAAGGGGTGAATTTAATTTAATTAAAGTAATAGGACTTATAATTCAATTAATTCAATTAATAGGTTAATTTAGCCAATTCAACGAATATTTAGAAATTAAATAAAGTAAGCAATTAATACAGATTAATGATTTTATGTATTTGACACTTAGGTCGAGTAGAGATTATTAGAATTAAAATTTCTTAGTAAAATAGGACTAAGAGTTGATCAAATAGACCAGAATTGGTTTAGCATGGTAATGTGCTAATTTTGGGGTATTACAACCTTGAGAGACACTAAATCAGCTAGGGCAATGATCCTTGCTAGGGCATACCTTGGAGCTTGTGCAAGGTATTGATGCAATGTTGGGTGCTACAAATTTTGTTGTTGATACCGACAATAACCTCTCTCTATTTTTTGAGATTTGATTCCATTTTGATTTTGCAACCCCATCTCGGGTGATGCTGAAACTTGTAGTGTTGGCCAGTACAAAGTCACCAATAGGTGAATCTCTCTAACCATTTTCCATGGGATCAAACTATCTTCTCCTTTAGTTGCAAGTAGCTAGGTAAACCCTAGTCCCAAGTTCATCCTATCCTATTGATCACTCGAACATTCTCGAGCATTTCAGGTGGAATTGACCATAAGAGTCACTAAACATTGTTTGTCAATACTTGTAAGAATGAAAAATATACAAGAAGTTGAAGATGCCATCCTAAGGGTGTAGAATCCATCACCATACAAAGGAGATCAAAGATAGTGTAGTCAATTCATAGTGGATAGTGACACACATAAGATATTTAAGAAAAATACAACAACTATAGCTATAGGAATCCTAAGAAGAGAATATATAATGTGTTTCCATGAACGAAGCTCTTGAAGAGATGGATAAGCAATCATGATATCAAATTCCACGAATAAATTAAAAAAATTATTTCAAGTCTTCTCATGTTGTGAAGTTAAAGCATATATAAACTCTTGACATGTTTATGATGACACTAAGATTCAAGCTTAGACATTTACATAATGCAACCATCTCAAGATTCACATTTCAATGTTAATTGCATAACAATAATAAGAATTCAAGTTTCACTAATTTTATCCCAACAAAAACTCCAAATAAGTTACTCATAATCAAAAGTACTCATAACTTGTATAATCTAGATACAAGTTAATAGAATATCCTTATTCACATGTCAAAAGATACTATCAAAGATTATTATAATGATTCCTACCCTTATTTTGGATGAAAATTACATTAAAATAAAATCCATGAAATACTTAAAACATAAACAAGAAAAACAAGATATATATTACAATAATCAAAAATATCGTACATGAAAAAATCAATGCATCAAAGTTGTAAGTCTAATAATGTCATGCGTAAAATATATGGCATACATCAAATATATAATGTCAAGTATACATAAAACGTATGTCAAATATGTCCACTAACATAAAATCCATGATATATGTCCACTAATTCCTATATGTGTATCCATCTCTATATCTTCTCCTTCCCATGAGGCGAAGGAAATAAATCCTTAGAGGTCTTTGTTCATCACATGGAGGTAGATGATTGTGATGATGGGGACTTCCTCACACGCTCACTCATCCTCTTGTTTAGGCTCCTCTCCAATTGGAACTGATACAAAAAAATAATATATGAATCAATAATTATTATAAATTAAAATCAAATATATGTATGCACAAAATTAATTATTTTCTTATTGTCATCAAATAGTCACATTGTACATTAACCTCAAAGCCTCATGGAGAATTGGGAGTAACAAGGCCCTAAAATAATTCAATCAATATAATCACTCGATCATACTTATGAATTCCATTTGAAATTTCAATACTAACTATTATAAATAAAATTTTAAACTATGAAAACACTTTCATATCTTATTCAATGGCTCTAAACTAGCCATCACGGCAACAACTCCATGATCGATGGACTAGTGAAGATGAGGAGTCTCTAACATCAACAAATGAAAATCATATAATATAATTTATATTTTTTTGATAGAAAATAATCTAATCAAATGAATTAAATTAACATGAAACAAATGTACCTCTACTGATGCTATAATGCCCCAAAATTGGTACATTGCCATGATAAACCAATTTTGGTCTATAAATCAATCTTAAAGTCCTATTTTACTAGGCAATTCTAAATTTTGATAATCGCTACTTGACCTGAGTGTCAAATGAGAAAAAATCCCTAATCTGCATTAATTACATATTCTATTTAATTCCTAAGTCTAATCAAATTAGCAAAGGTAAACCTATTAATTAATTTAATTTAATTATGAGTCCTATCACTTTAATTAGATTAAATTTACCCCTTTTTCTAAAATACACATTAAGGAATAATATGTATTTGATTTAATTAGATATATACTCATTTTAATTATTGAGTTTAATTATTCAATTAATTAAGGCTATGTGTTTATGAGGTCATATTCAACTTTATTAAATCAAATATCCTCTCCAAATTCTCTCTTCAGTTCAGAATTAAAAACATTGAGTTGACTCAAATCAAAAAAAGAATTAAATTAGTTAACTCCTTATTCCACTCAAAAGAAATCAGTTAACTCTATTTTCATAAGGGAGGTTTCTATTCTAACTGAAAGTCATTTCTAATCTCGACCATTCATCCAAATTGATCTTGACCATTGATCAACTCTAGAATTCTATTTAAGAAACTCTCAATTCCTCATTTCAAATGATGCACATGAATTATATTGAACTTATACTAAAACAATCACCCATTTCTTATATTCATAGCTTTTGATTTTCTTGCATTCTAATCTCATTTTAGCTTAAAAGTACATTCATTTAGATTAAAATGTTCCCTTTATTTCTAGATTAATATTGCATCTCATATAGACTAATCTTGCATCTCATTTAGCTATAAAATCCTTCATTCTAAATGTTTGGTTGCTAGCTTCTCAGTTTGACAGCAATTAGAAAAACCATTCTAGTTAGTAGGCAATAGATTGACCATTTGCACATTTTGAATGAACAATCCCATGTTAATTCTAGGATGATTCTTCATATGAGGATCATGTTGAAGTGTGTGTGAATCATAGAGGCCCACATTTCCCACTTATAGATGCAAGGAGGGATGACTAGCTAGGGCCAAAGGCATGCTTAACTATCCAAACACCTTGCTGAGTAAATATAATGGAAGCAAAAAAATAGAGAACAACACTAAGGAGACAGAGAGAGAGAGAGAGAGAGAGAGAGAGAGAGAGAGAGAGAGAGAGAGAGAGAGAGAGAGAGAGAGAGAGAGAGAGAGAGAGAGAGAGAGATAGTTTTATTGATTCATCAACTTATCAGCATGCATGCCTAGCTATAAGGCCTTCTAGGTTATGACCAAATATAAAATACAACTTCAAGGTCTATGATCTAGCTTCAAATTGGCTATTCCAGAAACATCCACTCTAAACTCTCTAAGTGTTACCCTAAACTAAACCAAAGACATCTACTTGTACTTGCCAAAATGGCTTACAGAAGATTCTAGATCATTACACAATAGAAAGGTTGGCTTAAAATAGTATGCACTCATCCCAAGACAATATCTTGTCATTAAATTCATGATCCAAATTAAATATGTAAGTCAAATCAAACTAAGAACTAATCACAAACAAACTTAGTCAAAGAAGGAAAGCAAGACATGATCAACCATTAGAAGGATCACCTGACTACTCAACACATGAAAGAGATCAGTCATCAAAGAAACTGAGTTAATATTGAACTCAGTCATAATTACAACTTGAAAAACATTAAACTTGGTCCAAAATTCAACTTGCTCAATACTGGAACTCAGTTAGAACTAAAACTCAATTGATACATGAACTTGGTCAAAACCATCACTCAATCAACATAACCACTTCGTAACTTTTACAATGCGGTAAGCATTGCTAGAACTCGATTAACACTATTGGAGCTTAGTTAACAATGGTAGAATGAAACAATAAGCAAGATTACAAGGCAACCCAAGATGCTCCTACATTAGACAATGAGGGTTGAAAGAAAACATTCTCCTGAATCGTGCAACTATCACAACTTGAGCTAAATCCAACTTAGATTGAGAAATCCATGTAGTATCTTCAACTGCTCTATTCTTCCACTTCACCAAATACTCATAGTAATATTTTCCTCTTGTTCTTTTACCAACTCTCTGATCCAATACCTATTTAACCTCTTCAATTTTATTCTTAGGATAATCATCTAATACAAGAACTTCATCATCTAACTCATGATACTTATGCAAATAAACAACATTGACTATGAGAGATATATCCATGACATTAAGTAACTTAACTTCATAAGCATTACCACTATCAAACTTCCTTAAAACTCTACAAGGTCCAAACTTCTTCATCTTCATCTTAATGTATGTTCCAATAGGAAATCTTCCTTTCTTCGAATGAACTATCACCTCATCACCAACATCAAAAACATGATGTCTCCTAGACATATCATAATTCTCCTTATACTTTTGATTACTTTGTTCTTGTACACTTAGAAAGTGTCACACTCTAAACCCTTCTATTCAAGTGATCCCCATGGATTTAAATTCTTGAGTGTCATATTAGAGCTCCCTATCCATGGAGTGCAAAGGGTTATTTTGAGAAAAATTAAATAGCTCTTAGTTGAGCCTTTGAGACACAACCCTTGCTAGTAAATCATGCAATGGGAGGTTTTTAAGAGAAGATGCAAGAATGCAAGTGTCCACGAGAAGTCTCAAGCTATAGAGTGCAAACATGGACTAGACTAGCATGCAATGCACAATGCAACTATATTAAGCAAAATGAGAGTGTTGCAATAGCCATTCCAATTAAACTATATGATTTAATATATAGAAAAAGGCACTAAAATACCATGCAAGATGATTCTAAGCTAATACTCAATGCTGATGAGAGAATGAGATGAAGAATGAGAAGTTCTACACAAACCTCCAAAGAAACCTATTAGAAAATCTGTAGCATAATAATACTCAAGAATATGGATCCTTTGAGAAGGGAAGAGATCTTCCTTTTAAAGATATATAAATGATGGAGATCAAAATCAAGGGATGGATGATCAAAGGTGAGAGATGACTTTGGAATGATCCATGTGCGAGAGAAAGCCAACCAATGGAGAGAATTTGACTTTTCAAGTTAGACAAAAAAGCTTTCCTTTTAATTTGAAAATACAAAAAGGACTTTATGTGTGCACATTAAGTGGGTTAGAAGAATGGGGTCTTTTATTTAATCAAAAGGGGACATGTTCTTTTAATTAAATATGAACTTAGGATAAAGTGGTCAAACTATAGGTTATAATCAAGTTAAATATTTTTTATTAATTTGGAGATTTGATCAAGGATAAGCATTAGATAAATAATGTAAAAATGCTAGAAAGGGGACTCATAGTCTAGATGACCATTTTTGAGTGATTACATTTGACCCTCTTTGACTAATGTGTGATCAGTTTGGGAATACATTATGTCAAAGAATAAAGAATCCAAGATGATAGAGAGATCTGACTCTGAAGAACAAAGCACAAAAAGATAGAAAATCTTGAATGCACAGTCTATTTAGTAGGAATACTAAACATTTAGAGAGAGAAGAGACAATATTAGTACCTAAGATGAGCACTAAAATGTTGAGAAAAGAAAGAAGATAGATATAGAGAAAATAAATAGTTATAGTAGAAAGCAATTTGCAACAATGATAGAATATTCCTATCCCCTCAGGAATGAAATTGAAATAAGATAGAGGAGATGTAGAAATAAGCTAGATTTGGTAAAATTAGAACAAACAAAATGTCATGATGATAGATAAGAGATTAAGACCAGAAGGTGACCACAAGAAATGAAGATATGCCCCAATTTGACTAAGTTTGACCAAGAAAGATAAAGCATAAGAATTAGGTCAAAGAAAGATGAAAGATGAAATGAGATGAAATAGAAATGAAAGAAAAGAGTGGAAAAGAGTAGAAATGATGAAGAAATGATGATGCCCCAGTGAAGATTTGAAGATTAGACCTAAAAAGGGCAGCTAACTGCATACAAGAAGGAAAATTTTGATTTTTGACCATCGAGATGAACTCATATTTCAATTTCAATCCTGAAAAACTAATCCAAGATGTCAAAATTTAAGGAAAGATAGGGTAAAAAGGTTATATAGATGTGATAATAGGTTTAGAAGAAGCAAAAGAGTGTATGTGAACAACAAGATATGAAAGACATGATCAAGAGGAAGAGTGAGAAAAGATGAACATGGTTAGCTGATGTGTTTGTTTAAAGATAGAGAGAGAGAGAGATCTCTCCATATGAAAAATACAAGACTAAGATAGAATTTACCTATGATGAAAAATAGTATGAAAATTGGTTTAATTTCAAGGGATGCAAAATATTTAGACTCTAATTTCATCATTGAACATTTATTAGGGACATTGAAAGACCATACAATGTTCACTAGCATAAACTATGAGGATAAGAATATTATCTATGTTAGATAGGTATGTGGGGATGAAATCTAAGCATCAAATACATATAAGTCAAGATGGATATGTAATTAGATTCACTAGATTTAATATAGCAAGAGTACACCTGTATCAAGGCATAAGTGCCAAGATAACCCTTGAGTGATTTCTTGCAAAAATAAACAAGGATGATATGTTGTAAGTTCAAAGTGTCATGTAGGACAAGCATGAATTATCTAAACACCTTAGACTAACAAAGTATACCCACAAGGAGAAAGTAAGTAAAACATGCCCCACGCCCCCAGTTTTCTAGTCCATGACATCCTTGAAAGACTATTAGGGAGAGAACACTCGACAAATAAATCGTCACAAACAACACACAAAGAAAGATAAAGTTCATCACAGTATTGGTTAGCAATTTGTCCCTCTTTCTAACTTGGATTTACCTTGACTCTAGATGCCCAAAATGTGAGGAAACAAAAGGATGTTACAAACAAATGGGTCAATGTATGCATTATATCATTACCCTTTGAATTGTAAGGTATAGCTCCCTTGTATGCAATATATGCAATGAGTTGTATTTTTAATAGATCATTGGGATATGGGTTATGCTCTTAACTTGAGAGTAGAAGAGGATAAACTAGGATGTTCATAACTACAAACACCCCAAGTAGAAAAAGATTTGGGAAACTTATATCACCCAGTGGAATGGATATCATAAGCTACCTTAAAGTTCTTCTAACATCTATTCCTACTTTTAAAAGCATATTAGTCCTGTTGAAGTGCAATCTAGAGATAGAGAAGAGATGCACACGAAAGATGAAATGGAGTCCACCTTGACTAATAACTCTCCACTAAAATGGAATCTAGTAAGATATCACTAGCTTCAAATACATCTATCCTACAATCCCACAAAAACTATTCTAAGAATTCTAGGTTAGCTCTATTGAAAGAGACAATAAAAGAAACCAAGGCATGCTAGTCCTAAATCGAATTAGAACATCACATTACCCAACTACAGACATCATACAAATCCTTCATTTCATATGACTTCTCAATTCTCACTCAGTATTTGGAAATATAGGGGGACAAATTGCATAAAATTGTCAATCCTATCCATTAGCTTGGAAAATTACATATATAGACCCACCCCTTTAGGGTTCTTGGCTAGTTACATATTCATCAATTACATTGATAGAGCACTTGAATTGCTTAGAAACCCAATGGTCATCAATTACAATCTAATAAATCATAGAAAGAAAATATAAATGGTTAGAAACCTTCAAAATAGTTCAGATTCCTTTTTGATCTATAATGGTCACATTGGTGCCAAATCCATGTAATTCATATTCTAACATTCATTGCCTTTTCAAATTCTGGCCATTGATCTTAAATTAAAGGCCATGATTAAATCATTTACTATCATTGTCATATTTCTTTTTGTGCATCCACCATTCCACATGTCTCATTGTTGCTTCCTCGCATTGTGTAAACCTCGAGCATCTCTAAAAAGTAGGAAAGCGATGTGCGTTGATCTTTCAAGATCTGGCAACTAGGAACATGCAGAATCTTATATTAAAAAAGGGGCTCAACTGACATGTAAAACTTTGACTTTTTAACTGACCAATGAAATGAATTATTTCATTTGTTTGACTTGTCATTTTGGTGATGTGGATGATCAGATGTGTTTGATTCATCGAATTGATTCCAACTTTTATCTTCACCACCTTTTACCATGTCCTTTGCCATTTCTACATTTTTTGACATCCATTCTATATTAAATCTAACTAATTCTTGCTTCTGACTTGTTCTCATGACTTGTATATCAATCTTCACCTTTAGTCTTCATCGTTCTCTTCTATATTTTCTCTATACGTACCTATGAAAATGTATCTTTCTCTAGATATAGATCTTTGACCATGGAATTAGAAAGTTTTAGAGATGAAGAACTTCTTCTCAACATGAATATTTATCTTGAACATGATTAGGAACAAGGAATTATGAATCATTATAGACTTCTAGACCTTCTTCTCATCAATAAAATGCATAAAAATCCCTCCCAACCCCTAATCACCTAGTCATGGACTAGAAATATGATCATATGATTTCTTGCATTAGGTCAACTCAAAGGAATGATGAGAAGAAATGTCATCCTATAGGCAATCTAGACTTGAACTTGACATTATATTGAATCAACACTAACCCTAAAAGTTTTTAAAAAAATAGGAGACAAAAATCATGGCAACAATTGGCTCTAACTGGGGAACTAGGCATGCTAGTGCCTATGTAGGAACCTAGCAATCTCTAGTTTGAAAATATCGGCAAAAACACACATAGCAATGAACTAGCTACTTCCCTTATTATAGAAAACACCAAATAGAAAAGATTAGTGCCTTAGTCCATTGGTTTGTAGAGCCTTAAATAGTAGAGGGAGATGTTATGCATTTGGGTTGTGAGGAAATAGGGCAGCCAACAGAAAAGAAAATAAAACACACATAAAGAAGGAAAGAAAAGAAAAATAGCTACACTAAATGACACCTAATCTAACATATTTGCAAAGGTGAGATGAATCTCACCTTTGGGAACTAGCAACAAAAGACACTCAAGTGAATCCACTTACTAATTGACCGAAGTAGGATCCCCTCCTCCATAATTAAATTTGATCTCTAATTAGGATCCCTACTTGTAGTAGTAGCAACAACATGGAAACTCCACATGTTTCTTTGGTTATATGCATTAGCTAGCTATACATCCATTTAATCCTAAACAACCATTCCTGGTCATATACTTCATTATCTCCCTTTGCATTTTTCATGTCATTCTATTGATGATCTTCTATTGTGCCAAGGAGAGAAAGAAAAAAATATACTTCTTTTAATAAAATGACCTCATTATTGCAATCGTCTATACTTTCTTCATGAGCCTAAGAATAGGAAGATGTCACCTTCACCATGGAATCTACTAGTTGATGATTAGTCACCTCATTACTTTGAAAAGCTAAATCAATTTCATCCCTTCTCTCTTTGATAGTCTCTTTCTAATAATCTTCTATGAGAGGAAGATGGACATGCACCTCCTTATTAGGAGAAAAGTGGTTGACACCAGAGACTTCAATTACTCTCTCACATAATTGGGCTTTATCAATCAAGGTAGAGAAAATCTTCTCCTACATAAGCTCTATTATTGAATGGATACCTACTTCATTGCATTCAAGAACCAAATCTCCCTTAGCTATGTAGTTATATGCATTCTCCCTATCCTCCATTGCATCTTCATTATCTGAGTTTTTATGAGAGATTTCTGGTGTCCACTTCACTATTTCTTTAGAGGAGTTATGAACATTCACCAAGATCTCAAATAGTACATCCACTTTTAACCCCTCTTCAACAAGTCCTTCTTCATCAGGTGAGCATTTCTCTATAAAAGATGACCAAAAGGGAAAAACTTCTCTTTCTA
The DNA here is from genome assembly GCA_028749045.1 of Cupressus sempervirens. NCBI lineage: Eukaryota > Viridiplantae > Streptophyta > Pinopsida > Cupressales > Cupressaceae > Cupressus > Cupressus sempervirens. Next base: position 332,337,776 of record CM053784.1, on the reverse strand, counting down.
TGTCTTCTACTTTCTTTTTGTCATCTAGGACTTGTTCTTCATCATCAGAGGTAAGGTCATGGTGATTAGAAATGAAATTTCCAAGGGAAGTGGTTTCATAAAATGGCTCTTCCTCTCTATAAGGGAAAGTTGTATCTACCAAAGGAACTAATTCTTCTATGAACTAAAAATTGGTCTCAAGATTCATTTCTTTAATCAATTTTTTAATCAAGGATAAGATTATTACCAGTGAATTCATGAAGTTTATCCTTATGCTAATATAACAATTCTTTAGGATGAAGTTCATTGCTTCTTTCTTCAATTGGAGTTGGACTTGTAGCTATTGGCAGATCACAAGTGGAATTTTCTAGTGTAGGTAGATGATCATTAGAAGATTCTTCTTCAGAGGATTATGATGGAGTATTGTCACCTTGATCTATAACATCAATAAAATCTCTTGTCTACCAAAGTTTACAATAATATAAGAACTATAATTAGGTGACATTACAATAGGAGCTTCACAATTAGTTATAGATGTTATCTTCAGCTTTAGCTCCTTTCTCTTATTCTTTTATTGATCCTTCAATTGGTAGAATAGGTTGAAAATGTAGTCCCATACCTTCTTTTCTTTGGGGTCATCTCCTTCGTTGAGACTCTCTACAAGATTTAACAAGATCTTCTAAAAGACCTTGTCTTTAATTGTATAGAGCTCTTTAAGAGTAGGTTTAGGTCTTAGCTTTTCTTTCTTCAACCTTAGCTCCTCTCTTTGTATGTATTTGAACTTGTAGAATCTAGAGCACACATATTTCCAAAGGGATGCAAAAATATGATCATCTTCGATACTAATATTCTTTTGGATAGCATGGGAGATGCTTTCATTATATAGAAGTACAAGGTTTTGTAGTAGCTTGTGAATACTCTCATTTAGTTCTTGGAGAGTGGGTTTATGCCTTGGTCATCTCCCAATCTTTGAATTTGGAATAGCCATTGACTTACATTGGACCTTCTTTGACCAAACCAAATAGATCCTTCATATAGAGTTGCCAGTCTTCATCCTAGGGAAGACACCTTTAGATTTTTGAGAATGAGAAACCAAACACTCAGCTTAGATTTACATTCTCCAATAGAGTCGCCAAAAATTGTTGGTTAATAGTTTTTCCCTCTTGCTAACTTGGATTTAATTTTACTTTAGATGCCCAAAATGTGAGGAAACAAAAGGATGTTACCAAAAAATGTGTCAGTGTATGTGTTATATCATTGCCCTTTGAATTGTAAGGCATAGCTCCCTTATATGCAATGAATTGTGTTTTTAATAGATCATTGAGATATGAGGTACGCTCTTAACCTGAGAGTAGATGATGATAAACTACGATGTTCATTACTAAAAATATTGTAGGTGGAAAAAGATTTGGGCAACTTATATCACCGAGTGGAATGGATATCATAAGCTACCTTAAAGTTCTTCTAACATCTACTCCTACTTCTAAATGCATATTAGTCGTACTAAAGTGCAATCTAGAGATAGATAAGATATGCACATGAAAGATGAAATGGAATCCACCTTGATTGATAACGCTCACTTAAAATGGAATCTAGTAAGATATCGCTAGCTTCAAATACATCTATCCTACAATCCCATAGATATTATTCTAAAAATTCTAGGTTAGCCAAGCTAAAAGAGACAATAAAAGAAACCAAGCAATGCTAGTCCTAAATGGAATCAAAACATCACATTACCCAATTGTAGACATCATACAAATCCTTCATTTCATACAACCTCCTAATTCTCACTCAATATCTAGAAATACAGGGGGAGAAATTGCATAAAATTGTCAATCCTATCCATTAACTTGGAAAATTACATTTATAGACCCTCCCTTTTAGGGTTCTTGGCTAGTCACATATTCATCAGTTACATTGTCAAAGAATTTAAATCACTCAAAAACCCAACGGTTATCAATTACAATCTAATACATTAGAGAAAGAAAATAGAAATGGTTAGAAACCTTCAAAATAGTTCATATTCCTTTTTTATCTACGACAATCATATTGGCTCCAAATCATTGTAATTCATATTCTAACATTTGGTGCCTTTTAAAATTATGGCCAATGATCTTAAATTAATGGTCATGATTAAATCATTTAAAACCTTTACTGTCATCATTATATTTCTTTTTGTGGGTCCACCATTCCATGTGTCTCATTTTCACTTGCCTGCATTATGTAAACCTTGAGCATCTATGAAAAGTGGGAAAGTGACATGTGTTGATCTTTCAAGATCTAATGGCTAGGAACATGAAAGACTTTGACTTTTTAACTAACCAATGAAATTCATTATTTCACTCATTTGACTTTTCAATTTGGTGATGTGGATGATCAAATGTGTTTGATTTGTCAAATTGATTCCAACTTTGGTCTTCGCCACCTTTTACCATTTTCTTTTCCATTTCTTCATTTTTGAACATCCATTCTATATTTAATCTAATTGATTCATGCTTGTAACTTTTTCTCATGACCTATATATCAATCTTCACCTTCAATCTTTTGCATTCTCTTCTGGATTTTCTCCCTATGTACCTATGAAAATGTATCTTTCTTTAGATATAGATCTTTGACCATGGAATTAGAAACTTTTAGAGATGAAGAACTACTTCTAAACATGAATCTTTGTCTTGGACATGATTAGGAACAAGGAATTATCAATCATTATAGACATCCAGACCTTCTTCTCATCATGAAAATGCATAAAAAACCCTCACAAATCCTAATCACCTAGTCATGGACTAGAAATTTGCTCATATGATTTCTTGCATTAGGTTAACTCAAAGGAATGATGAGAAGAAATGCAATCCTATAGGCAATCTAGACTTAGACTTGACATCATATTGAATCAACACTAACCCTAAAAGTTTTTAAAAATATAGGAGACTGAAATCATGGCAACACACAACTCAACAAGTTTTATGTTTTAAGTATGTGTGTGTATGTCACATGGTAATTTCTTCAAGACCTCACTCTAATAGTGAGAAATATCTCAACATCCTAGACTGTGGGTAATGAATCTGAGAAGTGTTGAGAATCACTTGGTGTCAAGTTGGGGTAGTGTTGAGAAACATTTTTTTTCCAAAGAAACCCTAATGCACAAGGAGACCTCAATAGCTACCTAGGTATGCCCTTGAGATGAGGTCAAGGGACAATTCCAAGCTAGGAAATGTGTTGTAAAGTTGATGATTGAGACTGATAGACATAGGTTTGAGGGTCTCAAACAGCGCCTATTTCCAAGATTTCACCACTTGGCAAATTTTCTTTTCGGGACTTTTTCCAAAAAAATTTGTATTTTTGAATTCTTTAGATTTCTTTGGTGATACATCACAGTGCCTACTACAAGGTTTTCGCTAAGATAATAAAAAAAATTCAGACATTTTTTGGGTTTTATGATTTTTTCAAGATCAATAGATATATATAGATAACTTAGTTGTGAGCCTTAGGCATAAAATTTATTCAAATGTAGAATATTGATAGGCTCGACCAGTTGTTCCCCTTCAGGAGTAGAAAGCTAATAAGCACCAGATCCAAATGTTGTTGTTACAATGTAAAGACCCAACCAATTAGGTTTCAATTTCCCATTGTGCTCTATATTTTGCTGATTTTTGGCATTTTCTCTAAGCACAAGCTCGCACACTTGGAACTCACGAGGATTAACCTTCTTATTTTAGGTAGTAGGCACTCTCTTTTGATAAGCCCTCATGTGGTCAAAAGTAGCCTTATGATGCTCATAGAGGTTTTCTAGCTCTTGAATCATCATAGCCTTATGATCTTCATCAATTATTAACCTATGTAGGGAGATTCATAGTGAGGGAATCTCAACTTCTAGGGGTAAGAAAACCTTAGAACCATAGACTAGTGAAAAAGGTGTAGCCATTGTAGGAGTACAAATAGTGGTCCTATAAGCCCATAGTGCTAGATTCATTTGTAGATGTCAATCTTTTCTTTATTTGTGAACCATTCTATGTAGGATTTTGAACAATGTTCTATTAGAGGCCTCAACTTGGTCATTCCCTTGGGGATAGTAGATCAAGGACCCATGTTGTTTGATCTTGAATTGCTTACACAGTTATTTTAGGTCCTTTCTTTTGAATTTTCCTCCATTATTAATAATGATGGAGGATGGGATGTTGTAGTGAAAAATAATGTGGTTGAGTATAAATAAGGCAGCAAATAAAGGTACAACCTCAACCCATTTGGTAAAGTATTCAATCGTTGTGATAATAAACATGTGACCACTGGATGAACTTGGATGAATCTTTCCTACCAAGTCAAAGGCCCATTTATGAAATGGTAAATATGTAATAGAAGGTATAAGCTCATGTCTAGGAGCATGAATCAAATTACCATATAGCTAACATTTCTTACAAGATTTAGAATATCAAACAATGTCATCTTGCATAGTTGGCCAATAATAGCCTGCCCTAAGATATTTTTGAGCAAGTGCATCTTCATTAGACCAAGGTGTAGTGTGAGGCATTGAAAAGGAGTTGTTATTTTTGTTTTCACATGAGATTGTCAATAAAAATTTGATCATGCAGATAGGAGAAAATGGTGGCATAGAGAGATGAATCGTGACCAACAATGGTGTGGATCACATGGTTATCAAAGGAGTCATAGGAAGGGTGACATAATTATTCCACCAAGAACTCAAAACTTAGTTCATGTTCTTGTACTTGTAGGATAGATGCTAGGGTGGCCATAGCATCTACAACCTTGATTTTTTCTTTAGGAATTTGTTGGAATGTCACAAATATGAAATATTTCCATAGAGCATCAATTAACTTCTTGTAAGGTATCAACTTGTCATCTTTGATTTGATACTCATTGCTTAATTGGTTTAAGAAAAGTTAGGAATCTCAATAGATATTTAACTTTGTGACTCTCCATTCTAAGGCCATTTTAATCTCATTTGTTAAAGTCTCATACTCTGTAATATTATTAATTGTGAGGAAACAAGAATTTGTAAGACTTTAGGATTGTGTAACCATGAGGTGTGATAAACAAGATGCATGCCCTTGCCTCATTCTAGGTGTGAGAATTATCAAAAAAAATATTCCAAGTTCTTTTAATGATATACATAATGGAAGCATATGGAAACTCAATCTACATAGGTATTGTATCTTCTAATGGAAAATCAACTAGTTTATCCACTTTCGCCTACCCCTTGATAGCTTTGTGTTTGATGTACTAAATGTCAAATTTAGATAGAATCATCATACATTTAGCCAAGTGGTCAGTAAGCATGGCTTTGCTCAATAAGTATTTTAGGGGATCAATTTTATCAATGAGATGGATTGTGTAAGCCAACATATAGTGTCTAATCTTTTGGGAGGCAAATACCACTACAAGGCAAGCCTTCTCAATATTGTTGTAGTTCATCTCATAGGCCACCAAAGTGCAACTGATGTAGTATATAGCATGCTATTTTCTAGTTTCACCACTTTGTGCTAAAAGTTCTCCTAGGGAAGATTTTGTAGCCGAAATGTATAGAATCAAAGCTTTTCCTGGGATGGGTGGAATTAACACTAGAGGTTTAGCCAAATACCCTTTGATCTAATCTATGCTCTATTGACCCCCTTCATTCCAAATATATGTGGATCCTTTATGCAAGTTCTTATTGAAAGATTGAGCTTTATCAACCAACTGATATATGAACATCTTAATTGATTACAGACATCCCTAAAAACTTCTTAATTGACTAATATTTCTAGGAGGCATTTTCATGATGGATTACACCTTTTCAAGATCAACCTCAATGCCTTTTGTTGATATAATGTAGCCTAAAAATTTTCCTTAAAAATTTTCCTAATGCAACACCAAAGGCACACTTTTTGGGATTTATTTGAAGCTGAAATTGTTCCATATGGTGTAATATCAAACTGAGATCATCAAGATGGGTATTTATTTGTTTATATTTGGCCAATGTTCCATTGAAATGGTCTTCGATGTTTCTATGCATAACTTCATGGAAGATGGTGGTCACGGCTAGTTGATAGGTAGCTCTTGCATTCCTTAGCCCAAAGGGCATGGCATTCCAACAAAAGGTACCCCATGCACATGTAAAAGTTGCTTTTTTCCTAATCTCCAAGGGTGATTTTGATTTGGGTGTACCCAAAGAAACTGTCCATTAAAGAGTACATCTCATAACCTGTAATTGTATCCATTATCGTGTCTATGTTAGGAGTGTAAAATCATCCTTAGGGAATGCTTTATTTATGCCTCTAAAATTAGTGCATACTCAAATGGATTTATCATGTTTAGATATAGGTACAATATTGGAAATCCATTTTGTATAATCAATGGCTCTGATAAAGTTTGCACAAGTTAGGAATTTTTTGAGTTCTACCTTGACTAAAAGAGCCACATGTGGGTGCATCTTCCTCAATTTCTATTTAACAAGTTTGACACCAGGAGAGATAGATAGATGGTGCATATTAGATTAGTGTTAAGACTAGGCATATCTAAGTAGGTCCAAGAAAAAAATATTTTATTTTCTTAAAAGAACTTGGCAAAGCTCTCCTTTTCTTCAACTAATAGAGATTGAGCCACATGAATGATTTTAGGGGATTCTTTTGTACCCAAGTTGATAGGTTGTGTGGGTTTTCACTATTGGATACAACTTTATTTTTACTCTTTTTGGCTTCATATACTGCCACAAAGTGGTTTTTTCCATTTGACTGCTTATTTTTTCTTTTGATTTTATGACTGGGGTATTTGATATCCATTTCTATCATGTTAATCACTAGTTCACTAGTGGAAGATATCACAAGTTCAATGGCATTAAGGTAGCAAGTGATCTCATAGTCATTTTAGAAAGATTGTAGTTCAAGTCTTTGAGGAGACCAATCTATGAGATTGGGATGGATTAATGAGAGGGATGTGTTGGATTCAAGATTATTTATGCAAAAGTATTCATCTTTGGTGACATGAGAGGTTGATCCTATAGTGAAAGTTCCAAAGGCATCCAGATCATGAATAGACCTAAAGGGATCAACATGATCCACTAAAGTAGTTTGTGAACCAAACTCATCAGACCCTAAACTAGACTCTTAAACTATGTTCAATTTGGTAGAATATGCATGAATAACATGCACTTCTAATTCACAAGATGCATCCGAGAGACTTTCCCATTCATACTCACTAGAATCCATACTCTGGTTCCTAGCAATCAAATGAGCAATATTATCTCTTATCCTTCCTCTGTTTGAGTCATCATGATTAGATTCATCATGTTCATGTTGTCTATAAGTAGAAGCCTTAGAATCATTGGGTGTAATCATTGATTCTTCTCCCCAAAGGAGAAAACTAGGAAGCATAGAATCCTCTTCTTGTAGAAAAGTTGTAAAAAATGATGGTTCATCATCCTCTAATTCACTAAACATGGGAGCTCTTATGTCAAATGTTGGTAATTCATCTTCTACCCTAAAACCTAGGCTAGTAGTATCTCTACTTTTTTGACCCTTGGCATGACTTAAGGGTTCTATGAGAGATTTTTTGTTGCTAGTTAAAGACCCATGGCCCTAATATCCCATGTTTATTATAAATTTATATCCTTTGCCATAATTCTTAGGAGAGATACGAGTAGTGCCCCTGACTTCCTCCACATCTTCATCTTCCCTATATATCCAATCTTTGATAGATTGGTCTTCTTTTTCTACTTCTAAGGGAATTGAGGATTGAACAAAAGTGTCAAAGATGGTCATAGAAAAAGCCAAGTGCTTCAATTTGGTAGAAGGTTTCCTATAAGATTGAAGAGAAATCGACAGAACAAAAATAGAATCCATAGTGTATTCACCCATGCCTAGGCTCATAATTTTAATTTTTTGTTCACACTATGTTAGGGATGGTTTAAGCTCATGAGAAGAGAAATTGTGAGGAACCAATATTTCAATAGCAGATAGTGTGTTGATGGACATTGAGTTGTCTTTAGGGACAACTATCTTAGTATCATTAAAAGGAAACTTTATACACTGGTGGTATGTAGATGGTATTGCTTGCATATCATGAATCCAAGGTCTTCCTAGAAACAAATTATACACAAGTGGGATGTCTAGAACTTGGAAGACCACATCTTTTTCAACCAAACTAATGTATATTGGTAGCACCATGAGACCTTTACAGGGTCTTTCAACCTCATCATAGGCTTTGATGGTGATCTTTCACCTAGGGTTGATGGAAAATTTAGACATGCCTATTTTTTGGATAACATTGAAAGATATAATGTTTAACCCTACACTATTGTCTATCAAGACTCTGCAAATGTGAGTATGTAAGATTTTGACTTTTATGTGGAGGGTGAGATTGTGGGGATGATTGAGAGATCTATCATCTTCTTTGGAAAATGTGAGATAATGAGGTAAATAAATTTGATTCACCATATCTTAGAACCACTCTACGTCAATATTTTTGGGGACATTGGCAAAGCATAAGGCTTTTTCAAGAATATCCTTGTGAAAAGGAGATAGCTCTAATAATTCAAAGATGGATATTTGGGTCATGATTCATTGTATCTAACTAACAAGGTCATAACTAGATATTGTTGAGGTAGCTACTTGTTTGGATGGTGAAGCACTTTTAGGATCATTAGCAACTTTAAGGATGACTTTTGATTGCCCCCTAGTGACAAAATTAAGCAGCATGCAATACAAGGAGGAATATTTTGCCACTCTAAAAACTACCTTAGGTTGAGTGTCCTTATTTTTTTTGTTGAGAATTTTGCATTTTTAGGACAACCTTGGGCCTCTCATCATTTGTATCAAAATTTGCTTCCTTGTCAGAGTTAGGACCCATCATGCAAAGATATTCAATAGGTGTGATCATTTTTATAACATTCTCAGTGTCAGCATATTTATATTTTATCTTTGCATCATGGTTTTTCTTGTGAACCTTGGAGGATTCACCTTTTTCATAATCTAGTAATGGTTTTTTGAAAGCTTTGTGATCAAAGTTTTTGACTAGGCCATCCATGACAACTTTGCCAGCATCTATGAGATCTTGAATGACATCTTTGAGCTTAAAGAATTTTTTAGTATTGTGGACTTATCTTTCATGATAACTATAGACATGATCCTCTGTCCACCAAGGGGGTTTGACTCGTGGATCATAGGGTTAGGAATTGTTTGGAAGCATAACAAGTTTTTTTGCAAGTAAGTTCTTCAAGACCACTTCATAAGGTTTGATCATCAGTGTGTAAACATGTCTTTTCTTACCAATTTTTTTTTCATATGTTTGAGACTTTGAAGCCTCTTATTGTTTTACAGTATAAATAGAATTAAAAATTTTAAACACAAACTCCTTGGTCTTAGGAGCATCCACTACTCCATAATTGACAATGTATTCTTTTTATTCCAAGCTTCTTCTTGTCTTTGTCATTTTTGTCTTTATTCAAGACAATGTCACCTTTTCTAATAACAACATCCTCAATTTATAGTATGCACTTTCAACCATGGTATTGAACGATTTGAACATTTTTTTTCTAAGGTTGAAGTAAAGTTCTAGTACAAGTGTATTGACAAAGATGTCAGTCTTCTTAGTCTTAGGAACTTTCTGAGGGTATCTAGAATGTAGAGATCTCCATCACTAGAGATATGTTCAAAAGGGTTCTCCTTTTTTTATTTGATGTTTCACAAACCCAACATAGTAATAGGATGTTGAATGTTATACGAATATTGTTGAATGAAACATTGTGCAAGTTCATCAAATTTTTTTAGAGGTGTCAATTTTGTAAACCATTCCATGGCTTATCCTCTTAAACTCCTAGGAAATAACCTCATGAGATAAGTGTCTTCATGCATAAAGTCCATGATAATAGCATAGAAGTGCCTCACATGATTGTGAGGGTCACCATTTCCATCATGTTTTTCATATTTGGGAACCTCTAAATCCCTAGGAAATGGAAGCATGTAAAGACTCCTATCAAAAGGAAGAGCACATATCAATTCTAAAAAGGAGGTTTTAGGTTGTTCTTTGGAGACTTGTAGTCATGCAAGTTGTTATCTAAGTTCTTACATCTCCTCTCTTAAAATGTCAGCCTCAATGGGCTCTTATTTTTTTATTATTCTTTGCACATCAAATTCATGAGGGAGTTTCCATCTATTTTCTATCATATATTGAAAGTAATTGTCCACATTCTATTCTAAGGCTTTAAGCATTAACTTTTGGGTAAGCTTGTCTTGTTGGAATCTCATTACATCTTCAATAGTCATTTCATCATCACTTTAGGAATGTGATTGTGAATGTCTAAGTTGTGATAGGCATGCTCCTGTGTTGACTCTAAGAGTCCTAGGAGTTTTTTTTTTTCATCATTTCCATTGAGGTGGATGTTATCAAATGAGTTTTTGTAGTATCCTCTCCTATTTTTGTCATTGCATGCATGAGTATCAAGATCAACTTTTTGATAGGTTTTTTCTCTAACACATATGGCCTTTTTGAGTCTTTCATTTTCTCATGCTTGTTCTTCTAAGTGGCATTTGATCTCCTCAAAATGCATGGTAATCAAGATGTTATCTTCATCCATAGGTTTATCAAAGGCTGTACCGAATAGGTTTTTAAAGCTATAGAGTGGATTATTCTGGATACAAGTTTCTTTTGTTTGATTAGAGTTAGGATCTTTCACACAAAGTTATTCATGAGGGCACCTAGGTGGAATTTCTAATTGTGCAAAGGTGAAAGAGGGATGACTACCTTTACCTACTTGGAACCAAGTTGTGATTGACATGTAAGGATATGTCTTCATTTAGTAGGATGAGAAAAGTGTTTCAGATTTGAAGCTCATACAATCAAGAATAATCACTTGTCAAAGTAAAATTGATGGCTTGTCAAGAGTTCTCAAAAATTTATAGCACTAATGACTTGAGCTAAGTGAGTGAGAATGAAACTTTGTAGAAAATAGATAGCATAGAATGGCAACTAGATTTTGACAAGTGATCATCAATGATGTTTTGAGAATTACATGTAGCAAACTAAACCTATCTTGTTTACATACAACAATACCTCACACAGAGATTTTTAACCAAATTCAGGAAGAATGGAGTAAAAATACCCCTACATCAATTAAGATGTATTTAAGACTCTATTTTGAAGGCAACAAAACCTAGGTGATACTTTTCAAAGAGACAAATGATATTAGGAAAATAAATAGTATCCTACGATAGAATTCAAAATAACCAAGCCACACTTTTGTTTCAAGTGATACTTTCTATTAAGTGGGACAATAGAGTTCAATATGGCCAAATGATAGAACTTAAAGTATCTAGGTGATACAATTTTAGAAAAATAATATCGAATGATATTTCTCTACAAGTTATATGAAAGTGTGCCAATGAATTGTAAAAAAGAGCAATTTTGACCAAAAAACTTGTGTTTTGGTTTGACAATTGAATTATTTTTAGATCAGAATGTTGTGTAGATGGTATAGGAATCTAGTTTATGTCAAAGAGTAGTACAATTTGCAAATAGTAGAGGTATTTCCCATGTCTCAAAACAATTTAACAAGGGACAAAGAAACCTTGCTAATACGCATTTGTGATATCAGAATAGAGTTGTATCAATGCTAATGAGATGTTTAATTTGCGAGAATATTTACACAAGTCAGTACATTCAAAAATACTTGCCAAGCATATCTACCTAAAACTCAAGGTTCATTACTCAACAACTTGGCCCATACTAAGTTCTCCTTCACCTCACACCAAGTGGTTTCCAACAAGAGATATTATCTATGTCATGAAAATTCTATAAGAATAACCAAGGGAACATAGATGGTGAGTGTAAAATCTTGGGATGATTTGAGTAATCCACTAGGATTGATCCTTGGACCAATAAGTTTAGAAAAAAAATAAGGTAGTTACTAACTTAGAGTGTTTAGAAAGGGCTTCCATTTGCAATGTTCCTCTTGAACCCCATTACAGGACATCCCACCTTGCAGTGGGTAACTGACCTCACAACCACAAAAGCACCTTAAGAATTCTTTCCTATCATTTTCCTCATGGCCCCAATCCCACAACTACTCACACTAAGTGAAGAAAAACACTATCTAACAAGGTTTTGTGTCCTTGGTAGCCTTAATATTCTAGTGTGTTGGAATATTACAGTTTGCTTGTCCCCACTTGGGTTGTTCCTCTTGATTGCTCAAGAGCATGCCCTCTAAAGAGTTCCAACTAAAATAGATTGGATCCACACTTGAGAGTCAAGAGTTTTGATTCAATGTGAGGGTGAAGAGCATATTTTCTTATTCCAATTGTTTTCCCCAAACATGCTAAGAAGATTCAATTAATCCTCTTGTTTTCAAAATCCAAAGGTGGCTCAAGATTTTTGATTCACCACAAGGGTGAAAAGCATACTTTCCTATCACCAAGGGATCCTAATTACAAGTTTATGTACCTAGAAAATAAAAAAAAATAGTAAGATTTCACACATGAAATAAAAGAAATACAAGCACATGTTTAGTTTTTATGCTTTAGGCAACCCTACAAACAAGCATTAGTAGCCTTTGTGTATTTGAAGCTTTGACATGTGTTCTTTTAAGGTAAGTATGCAAGAATTTAAGGATAAACCCTACAAGCACAATCATTACTCCAACACAAGTTAGTCTTGTATGCCTAAAATGTGAGCACACTTCTATGAGTCATTATGTCCAAGATTTCTCAAGAATGAGGTCTCAAATGGTAGCTCATAGCTCTCTATTCATGGAGTGCAAGGGTTTTAAATGGAGGCCCTCAGTTTGACCTAGTTTGTACCTATTCAAGTACACCATAAAATGAGAGATTCAAAGATCCAATATGCATGCAAACAAAGATGAAAGCTAATCTATATGATAATAATGTAAAATAATGTAAGATCTAATCTATCAATGCAAGATCTAATCTATCAATGCAAGGTCTAATCTATGAAAGAAAGATCTAATCTAATATGAAAATTCATGGATGAGATATGATAATGGAAGACATGGGTGCATGAGAGAAGAAGACAAAATGATAGAATTTCTCCACAAAAATCTTTAGTGTTCAAACTCCTTCAAAAATCGCTCTCCAAACCTACAACATAACAATAGCAAAGAATGTGTGTATGTAAAATGAGAAGAGGGTTCTCCCTTTTAAATAATATTGGACGATTAAGATTAAGAGGCAAAAAGATTTAATCAACAGTGGAGAAAGAATAATCCATGTGAAATAAAGATCCACCAATGAGAAAATAGGAAAAGAATTAAATGAAATCCCACTTGGAAATATGTGCATTTAAGTGTAGAGAAATTTTTAATTTTTAATTATTTTATTTCCTCTTTAAGTGGAGATTTATTTAGTTAAAAGGGAGCAAGTTCTTTTAATTAAATAGGAAATATTTAATTAAATTAAAAGAGGGGATTTTCTCTTAAATAATTAAATATGGATGAATTATTTAATTAAAAGAGAGGTTTTCTTTTAATTAAATGGAGACTTATTTTATTTAATTAAAAGGGAGATTTTCTTTTAATTAAATAAGACTTAGCATAAAATGATCAACCTTAGAAAATATTAATCAAATTTGATCAAGAAAATTGATTTGAATTGATTTAATAAAATATTGCAAACCATTGATTCGAGAAATTTGATAAATTGAATAATGGGGGCCCATAGTCTAGGCAACCATTTTAGGGTGTATAAAAGTATCAAAACAACATAAAAATTGCAAGTAGATCTCTATCAGACTGTAATGGATCTAGAAAACCTAACAGACAACCAACAACAACTAAAAAAATGATCAAAACACCCAAAGAGAAAGTAGTTTCAAGCTACGCAATACTTTATGCTGGAAGGGTATCATACAATACTTTTCAATAAACACATATGATAGTTTTTTCCATATGATATTATTGCCAAAGTCATGTGATACAACTTACTAGTCTAGTGAAAGTGAATGGAAGGTAGAAATTTGGAAGATATGGAAAGAAATGGAAAGAAGAAAGAAAATTTCTTGTAAGAAAGAGAATGTTCCAAAATCAATCAACTGTTTAAGATAGAAAATTTCAATTGAGATCACGAAAGAAGATAAGGAAATGGAGATCAAAATGTGACCATAGTTGATTAAAGTCCACAAGAAAGATGAAGGGAAAACCCTCTCAAACTCATAATGTAGCCTAAAATGCAAACTAACATGAAGCCTAACAATGCAAGCTACATGAAAATGCAAAGGTGTACTTGTAAAACAGAAAATATAGCATAGGATTTTGTGTTCATCATTCATTAGAGAATGTAAAAGAACTTATTTTCATCATTGGGCCATTATTAATAGACATCGAAAAATCACACAATCAACACTAGTCACAAGTGCAACTATGAAGATATGAATGTGATTTATATCGGATTGGAATGTAGAAAGATTCTAACATAAGAATCAAAGAAATAAAGGTCAAGATGACTTCAATGTTAGCTTACCCAATTTAATGTAGCAAATAAAACATATTCCTCATGCCCCAAGTCCTCTAGCTATGCATCCTGGAGAGACTTAGGAATAATGACACTCAATGCAAATTAATAACAATTAGCACACAAAGAAAAGATCATGAAAAAGATCAAACATTAAGGGTTTATGTTTAAAAAATTTTGTTTACTATTACTAAGTTTCAAGGATAAGGATTGAATGCTTGCAAGCAGGTAAGATCACATGACAAAATTGGGTAAGACCAAATCGATAAGTGTTGAAAAACACTCGATGTCAGGTGTTATATTGAAAAATACAATTGGGGTGGTGTTGAAAAACACCTTTTGCGAGGTTTCCTAAAGACTAACACATCCAAGAGATTGAAGCTAACAAAGTTATGCCCCCTAGACAAATACCATTTCCAAACCAAGGCAACAAGGACAAGGTATGATGGAGAAAGGCCAAGTGTCAAGGACACGCACTAAGAAACATGGGTGCAAAGGCCTCAAGTAGCACCCGTTTCTAGGTTTTCACCACTTGGAATTATTTTCTTCTTGTTTTATTTTTTATTTTTTGCTACTAAGGTGCCTATTTCCAGGTTTTCACCAAGGTAGTTTTTCCATATTTTTTGAATTTTTGAATTTTTTGATTTTTTTGTATTTTTAGAATAGATTTTTTTTTGGAGATACATCAAAGTACCTATTGCCAAGATGATCATTTTTTAGGACATTTTCCAATTTTTAGAATTTTGACAATATATCATTTTTTGGTAGTTTTGAAATATATCATTTTTTTGGTATTGTTTTAGGATCAATAAATATGTACAAAGATGCACCTAGACAGAATGGGCACCAAGAATAGAACTTCTTTAGGTGTAAGACATTGATAGGATTAGGGAGCTGCTCTTGCTCTATTGTAGACAATAAATACAAAATATACCCAAAAGTTGTTGTAATAATGTAGTGTTCGAGCTAATTAGGTTAAAACTTACCTTTTTTATCTCTATTCTATTGATTCTTAAGATTCACACGTAGGACAAGATCTCCCACTAGAACTCTATAGGGTGAACCTTTTTTTTGAATGCTTTTGACATGCACTTTTGATAGACCCTCATATGGTCAAATGATGCTTGGCATTTCTCATCTATAAGTTCTAACTCTTGAAGTCTCATGGCATGGTAGTCTTCATTTATAACTAGATCTTTGAGGGAAACTCTGAGTGAAGGAATCTCAACCTCTAAAGGTAACATTGCTTCAACACCATATATAAGGGAAAAAGGAGTAGCCCTAGTAGGAGTATGAATACTTTTTCTATAGGCCCACAAAGCCAGATTTATTTATAAATGCCAATCCCTACCATTCTTATGAACTTTTCTATGTAAGATTTTGAGAGTAGTTTTATTTGATGCTTCTACTTGACCATTTCCTTGCAGGAAGTAAATAGAGGACCAATGTTGTTTTATCTTGAATTTCTTATAGAGTTGCTTAAGGTGCTTATTTTTAAACTGGCCTTCATTGTCACTTATTATTTTAGAAGGAATTCCATATCTACAAATAATATGATTTAGAATAAATGGAGAAACTGTCTCACTTGAGGCAACAGAAAGTGGGATAGCTTCTATCCATTTAGTGAAATAATCAGTAGTAGTGATAATAAACTTATGTCCACATGATGAGTAGGGATGAATCTTCCCAACAAGATCAAAGGCCCAATGTTGAAATGGCCAATGAGAAATGGAAGGAATGAGCTCCCTACTTGGAGCATGTATTAGGGTACCATTTTTTTGACACTTTTCACATGACTGGGAAAAAGCTACTGCATCAATCTACATCATGGGCCAATAGTACCCTACCCTAGGCAACCTTCTAGCCATGAAAAGACCATTAGAATGTCCCCCATAGATACCCTCATTGATTTCAACTAATGCTTGATCAGATTCTTCCTTTTCTAAGCATCTAAGAAGTGTTCCATTTAGACCCCGCCTATACAAATCACCAGAGATAAGGGAATGGTGAGAGACATTTCAAATAAGGTTTCTATGTTTAGATCAATTAAAGGTTTTAGGTATAATCCCATCACAGAGGTATGAGTAAATAGCACCATAACGGGATGACTCATGACCAACAATTGTACAAATGACATGATTTTCTTGGAAATCATAGATAGGGTGATGTAGCTCTTCCACCACGAATTGAAATCTTGATTCATGCTTCTCTAATTGAGGAAGTGAAGCAAGTGTAGCAATAGCATCAACTACCTTATTTTCTGCTCGAGGGATTTGCTGAAATGAGATGAATGTGAAGTAGATTCTCAAGGAATCAACCATTTTCTTGTAAGGTACCAATTTCTCATTCTTTGTTAAATAATCATCATTAACTTGGTTGATTATCTTCTTTTCTTGTAAGAAATTAGTGTAGGATTCTTTTTCTTTTGATGACAAAGACTAAGCCAAATGTACCATTTGTGGAGTTTTATCAATACCCAAATTGACTACTTGTGTTGGTTCAATAACCACTAAAGATCTATCTTGAAAATAACTAAGGGTCTGATCAAGTACCTCATCCTTAGGTGCCTTAGAGAGGTTTTCTCCCTTGGATACATCTTTTCTTTTTACCTTTTTTTTCTCTGACACCACCACATAGTCGTTTTTGCCATCAGAACTCCTATTCTTTTTACTTTATTTTCTTTTTATTTTTCAACTAAGGTACTTGATGTTTGTCTCTATTATATTGGTAGCTGGTTCACTGGTAGAAGAGACTACAGGTTCAATGGCAGTCAAATAATATGCTATTTCATAGTCATTTTAAAATATTAAAATCTTAGGTTTGTGATTACATTGGGACCAATCAATCAAATCAGGATGAACAAGGCATAAATCAATGACCAATTCAAGGTTGTGAATATGAATGATATCTCTGGTGACTGAAGATTCAGAGTCCATCAAGCAACTTCCCAAACTACCCAAATCAAGATTCATCCTTACAAATGAAGAATCATCCACTAAGGCAACATGCAAGTTCAATTCCTCTAGTCCTATGCATGACTCATTGACTAACTTGTGTTGAGAACTATATGTATGAACAACATCAACATCCATATCAACTATGGAAGGTTTTGAGAAAGAGTCTCATTCATACTCATGTAAATCTATTTCTAAATCTTGACTAGGATGCTTACACCATGAAGGCTTTGAATGCCTTGATGTAGATGCCTCAATGTCATTAAGGGTCACACTCTCATGTTCTAAATTTGCAACTATCTCATGAGTGGTTGAACTATCTAAATCTCCCCAAAGGAGATTAGTGCAAGGGACCCAATGTGCACACGTCTTGCTGATTTTCCAAATTAGGCATATATTCAATCTCTTCTTTACTATCTGACTTATCAAGGATACGAGCAATATTCTTACTGTGATTCACATATCCTGGGCCAACTAGTTCCTTAGACATGTGTCCAAAAAGACCATGATCAAGGGGTTCAGCTCTAGCATCCAATCTATTACTAAGAGAACCATGTCCACGATAGCCCATTTTCTTAACAAGAGCATACCGTCTTCCATAAGCATTAGGAGGAGTAAAATTCTCATTGTGCATATACTTCGCTTCTCTATAAATTCAATCTCTAACAACCACATCTTCTTTCTCATTTTGAATAGGTACTGACAACTGTGCAAATGTGTCAAATAATTTCATAGTTGAAGAGGAAGGTTTCATCTCTTGTGAATGTTTACCATAAGACCTAGGTAAAACTGGTAACTTTGTGAGGGAGTTAAGTTGATATCCCCCCATGCCAAGGTCTATGGACTTAAACTTATCTTTGCAGTCAGCTAAAACTATATTAAAATCATCTGCTTCTCTATTGAGGGGAACATGAGTACTTGCTGAAATCGAGTTAATAGAAAAAGTGTTATCCCCAAGAATACAAATATTTGTTCCATTGTAATGAAACTTAACACACTGATGATAGTTAAACAACACTGGTTGCATATCATGAATCCATGGTGTACCAAGTAAAATGTTGTATGCAAGGGGTCCAGCATCAACTATTTGGAATAAAATGTCTTTTTCAATAGGGCCAATCTAAACAGGAAGGACGGCCAACCCCTTTGAACTTCTCTCTACCTCATCATAGGCTCTGATAATAATCTTTCTTTTGGTATCAATAACTTGTTTAGAATAACTCTATATCTGTAAGAGACTCAAAGAACAAATATTAAGCCTAGCACCCCCATCTATCAACATGCACCTGACATGGGTTTTATGGATCATGGCCTCAATATGAAGGGAAAGATTGTGTGGATGGCTCAAAGACTTATCATCTTCCTCTAAAAAGAAAAGGTAATGATGGCTAGCAATATGATTAACCATGTTCTAGAATTGATCAACATCTAAATTTATGGGGATGTTCACCATATGCAAAGAATCCTTGAGGACTTGCTTGTGTCTTGGAGACAACTCTAAAAGCTCAAAGATTGAAATCTAAGCAGGGGTTCTTTGCAATTGATCAACAAGATTATAATTTGACTTAGGATTAACCACTGGTTTTGAAGAAAAATTCTTGGATTGCACTTGTTTTGGCTTACTTGGTTGGTTTGAAATAGGTCCTTTGATGACAAGGGGACCTTGACTTCAAGCATTGAGACTTTCAGAGGACACTTGCTTAGGTTTACTTGACTGGCTTGAGTTGGGTCCTCTAATGACAAGGGGACCTTGAGATGACTCCTTGGAGTAAGCACCCCTTATCATCAAAATAGGTTTGTTACCATGGATAGGAAAGCTCATGTTAAAATCATGACTATGGGGATCTTTATCTTCCATCATGTTGACACTTTCTTCTACAATCTCAAGCATATTAACAACATTTTATGCATTTGCATAAGTGTAATTGATTGCTACCTTTCCATTCTTAGATTGGGAAGCTTCCCCTTTCGCATACTTGGGAAAAGGTTTTTTGAAGGTTGTGTGATCAGCATAGGTAATTAATCCATCTATCTCAAGTTTTCCATTCTCAATAAGATCTTGAACAACATGCTTAAATATACTAAAATTCTCAATATCATGTCTAATACCATTGTGAAGTTTGAAATAGGCCTTATCATCCCACCACCATGGCTTAACTTTAAGTATGTGGAAATTTTTGGCATCATAAGGGTACACCAAATCATGAGCAATGAGCTTTGTGAATATCTCTTCATATGACTCACCCAATTGTGTAAAATTGTGCTTCTCTCCTTTAGGCCTTTCTTGATATCTTGGTTTGTTACTTTGTTGATTGGCACTAGCCAAATAGAGAATAACTTGATCTTTAGGCTTAGAGGAATCCACAACTCCATCATTAACCACTTGTTTGTTCTTATTCCAATATGTGTTCTTTCCTTTATCCTTGTTATTGTTGTTGTTATTTTGACCATTGTTGTTGATGTTTCTATTCTTAGTCAAAATACCTAGCTCTTTCAAAACATATTCAATTCTAAATGTAGTTTCAATCATGGCATCAAAAGACTCAAAGACCATCTTCTTAATTTCATACTTCATCTGAAGAACCATGTTACTAATGAGGATTTCAATCTTTTCTTTATCAAGGATAGTCCAAGAATAATGAGAGCACTGTCATCTCCATCTATGTAAGAAAATGGTGAAGGATTCTCCTTGATTTTGCTTTGTGTGACAGAAATCCAATAATGAGACAGATTTTGAAAGAGTGTATGCAAAGTGTTGAACAAATCTTTGAATTAATTCAGGGAACATCGTAACAAGAGGAGTTATATTGGTAAACCATTACATTGCTTGACCCTTAAACCTTCTTGGAAATAATTTCATAAGGTATGAGTCCTCTTGATTAAACTCAAAACTTGTGGTGTAAAATTGATGCACATGATCATTTGGATCCCCATTTCCATCACACTTGTCATATTGGGGTATTTCAACTCTCCTAGGAAACTCCTTCATGTCAACACTCTTATCAAAAGGATTAGGACAAACTGAACCAAGTGAAAATGAACTCTTGGGTGCTACCATTTGTGCCATTTTCTTTTTCATTTCCTCAAATTCTTCTTCCATAGGAGCATGCTTTTGAATCTTTTTGTCTATATCAAATTTGTAAGGGACCTTAGCACCTTTCCTACTAAATGTTGAAATAACACATCTTTGTTTTGTTCCATATATGCTTCTACATATTTTTGAAATTGTGGATCTTGTTGCATAGCCATGAAATCATAAGAATGGCAGTCAATGTTCAAACTACCACCATACTGTGAACCATGAAAAGCATTTTGTGAATATTTTCTTGAAACTCTAGGAGGTGTTGGTCTCCTATAATCATCATGCCTTGAAGTTCTCCTTCCTCAAGGACTAGGGGATGGTGAAGGTGTTCTCCAATGTTTTCCATTTCATGGACTCTCAAGAGGAGTGAGTGGAGGAGAGTTGTTTCCACCACCAATGTGCACATTGTTAAATTGAATGTCAAGTTGTTGAGCCATGAAAATATCTTGTGCTTCTTGATGGGCTTTTCTTTCAATCTTAATCATAACTTGCATTTCCTCCTCTAGGCATCTAAATTGTTCTTTCTTCTTAGCTTTTTCTTCTAGAAGGGCTTTCTTCTCACACTCAAGTGTTTGAAGTCTATCATTCACATAACCCAAAGGTGTCACGAGTAGTTTACATGGTCTTGAATGTCTAAACTAATTACCAATAAATGTTGCATTCACACAAGCAATAGAAGGCTCACTAATTTGATCATCATGTTGGGGTTCTTCTTGATAGGCATAATGTTTACTTTTCTTAACCCTTTGATGTGCATCCAAAGACCTATCCTCACTAAGGGGTGAGGTTGGTCTACTTCTACAAGTGGGATCACTGCTCAAAAGGTCAACATAATGCTCACTACTTCAACTCTTCTTGTGTGGAGCTCTTGTAAAACTCATATCCATATCCAAATGAGGTGATGCTAAGGGTGTAATCAACTCAATAAGATCACCATTAGGGTTAAACAAAGCTTTAGGAATACTAGCAGTAAATTGAATAGACATGGGTTCTTTTCCCTTACATCTTTGACGAGTTTGAACTAAAGGTAATTGTTTAAAGATGACTTGAGGTTATTTTCCTTGACCCACTTGATATTTTATTGTAACTAGCATGAAATAAAAGGTAATAGTTGATGGGATAACCCTAAGAAACTTTGGTACCAAACTAGGATAGTAAAAGAACTCACTTATCCAAGAAAGAGATGATAAGATAGAATTTTGCAATAGGCATAAACCAACACTACCAATGAGGTGCCCACAACTTTGGGTGAATACCCTAGCACATATGGACTAGGAGGATGATTTACCCAAACTTTAATTAATTGAAATTGAATTTTGATTAAAGTGGATGGACAAGAGATTACTAAGACTCTCGAAGCATAATATCAAAGAATCCAAAGGTATATCTTTCTCAACAAGGACGGTCTCTAACTCACCAACTCCAAACAAGGTCACTTATGAAATCAAAGACCACTAATTCAAGAGGTCAAAGTACAATAACCCAAGGTGCAAAAAAGCTTCTAACAATGGGGTAAGTAGCCTAATTTGAACTGGATCAACCTAGGTAGATTGGAAATAATAGGACAAAAAAGCAGTTTGATCATAAAGTCTTGACTTAAGAACTCAGATTTGTCCATTTTAAATGTCCAACTAGGTGTATCAATATATTCTCAATCATGAACTAGACATGCAAGATAGCAATCAGGGATTTCAAGAAAATGTCTTTAAACAATGAGCAAAGGACAAAGCAACCTTGCACATGAACAAGAATAATGTTGTAGTATCAATCTAAACCCTAGAACCACTACTGTGTATGTTCTCAAAATGTTTTCCAATCACTCACATCATCCTAGAAAAGAAAATTTGGCAACACTATGGTTCTTAGTAATGTTCAACTCTACAACTTTTTCAATCTAGAGTGGTAAAAATCCAATTCTGACGCACCAGGGTTTTGATATATTAAGAGAATTTAATCAATCAGAGATACTGAGCAAATTTGACAACCCAACAAAAGACTACACCCATGAGGATTTCCCCCACAAGTACATTTATATAATAGTTGCTACTACCATGTCAAAAATGGTTATTACTACTTGAGGTTCCATCCATGTGGTTGACCCAATAAAGGGAGTGTCCATTATGGTTTAACACCCTCTAATCAAGGAAAACTCACAAAGTTGTACCACATGGGGGCTTGGTGTGGATTCAAGGGTTCCAAGTTTCTAATGTGCCCAAAAGGGAATAGAGCATACTCCTCTAGCCTCTTCACCTTACCCAAACATAGCAAACAAAATTCTTTGGCATGCTAATTTGAAATCACCTCACCAACCTTTTGGAAAAAAGCCAATAACAAACACCACGAATTTCAAAAGAGAAAGTACTAATAGATGTTGAGGACAAATCCAAGCAAACTTGTGAGATAATGACAAATATCCTTCCCTACCTACAAGGGGATCTGTCGTCAAGAGGAGCTTCGCATGTAAAGCAAGTGAATGAAGCTCAGTCTCTCAAGATCTCTCAAATAGTGTTCAAAGGGCCTAGTTACTATGTGAAACACAGATGCATGAAAGCAAGTCTAGGTCCAATTTTAGAGCACCAAATAAAGTGTGAATCTATGAAAGCATGTAAAAGCACTCAAGCCAAACACATGAGATGTTCATTTTAGTTACAAATCCAAATGTTATAGAGATCCAACAAAATACTTAGTAATCCTTGCAACGCATCTTTTCTCTATTGTACCTTTCATTTATGCTTGAACTCTCACTCGCAACGAACAAAGCAACAAGCAAAACAAGCAAACACAAGATATGCAATATATATCCAACTTATGCAAAAGTAGGGTTAGATCTAAAAATTTGATTTTTTAAAAGTGATAATAATCAACAAATAACTCAAATGAAAGCTCACATCATGCATTGATCCTTCATCTCTAACTATCTTCCATTGGTAAAGCCTTAATTTCTGTGACTGCCTCCCAAACAATAATTTCCCTTTTAGTTGGCCACTTGCATGCTTTAATCATTTCTAATTCACCAAAAAAATTATGCCACCTAGCGTCTGTGGTTGCTTTCCCCTCCATTATGAATCTATACATCTCATTTTCAATTTTAAATAGAGTATCAATGAGTTCATTGATAGTAAACTCATTAGTATCACCTTCAAAAATTGATGCCACTTGTGGTAAACTTACAATATTGTCAAAAGAATTAGACCATTCATTCCAATCCTTTATTTGATTATCAAAATTAAGAATAGAAAGGATTAAAGAATAAAAACCATCAACCAATACTCTCATCTTATTCTAAATAGCTGTCAACTTTCTTAAAAATAATTGTAACAAATCCTTTACTCCATCCATATCCTCTTTGACTGTGATGACCCTTTCAGGAAGGTCTGGCTTTTTGGCCAATAGAGGTATCAACCTATCAAAAAATTGCATGTATGGATCCCCACTGCTGGAAAATTAGGTCTGGCCAAGCTACTACCTCTTTTTACACTTGTTCAACTGTTTGTAAATTAGTGAATGCATAATATGAATCTTGAGAAATTCTCTTCAAGATTCCTACCCTATGATTTAGCATGCTCTGCATTACACCTCTTTTTAGTTCACCATTGAATTTAGGGATTTCACCCTCCAAATTGATCACTAGTGTTCACACTATTACCCCTGTGGGTATATCCTCTATTTGAATCTCCACTTCAATAGTGGACCTAATTTCTACCACATTCCTTTATGCAGGTTCTACCTCTATTGTAGTTTTGAGTTGGTCTTGTAGAGATTAAATTTCCTTTTCTAGGCTTTGAATCTTTCCTTCCAACTCTTCTACTCTCTATTTTTGGCTATTTGTTACTCTTTCACTGCAATTCTACAACACATGATAGATATTAGGAATTCTTTCACACCTTAATCATGCAAGGAACAATTCTTCAAAGTCTCTCAGCTCTCAGAAATTCTTCCAATTTTGAAAACAAGCCATAGATTTCAAAAAATCTAATGATCTAGGAAATGACTCAGTTTCAATCGTCTAGGTTGGTAGTCAACCCAATCAAAGTTCTCCACGTAAGCCACCCTTTCCACTATTGGCAAGTTTTACTGGACCTACTCGTCTTTGGACATGTGTCTATGGTGGGTCTTTTCTAAATTTTCTTTGGTTGCCATGTCATGTGCACTAAAGTTCATGCAAGTTCCCATAGCAACATGGTGCCCACCATTGATCTAAGAAGATCTTATGGAATCAATCAATATGAATCTTCTTCTGAGTGTGAATCCTAGTAGTATGTGACATCAGACTAACTTGACATGCTTGCATGGTCATTTATAATAGTTAATCCTTTTGGTGCTACTTTTTAAAAACAAATCCCACTATGTTTTTCCTTTCACAGGAGGTCACTATGTCGCAACTAGTGAAGTTCTTAAAATTTCCAATGGTGACATGGAAACCATCATATTTTTTGAAGAAATCTAGCATCATGAAGTAACACACATTCATTTCATGGTTCACTCTTTACTATGCCTAACACATCTGGCGTTCCATAATGATGAGAAGGCTTAAGGCAAAGGATTCTATATTGAAGCCTCCTCCCTCTATTGTCATCTAGCTTCTTCCATTAACTTTTATTTGGTCACACTTCATTCTTCCTATGGTTTTCATGTTGTGTACACTAAAGGTTGAGCAAGTTCCTATAGTGACATGGCACCTATTGTCGATCTAGGAGAGATCTGACAACTCCAATCAACATCTCTCCTTTCCTAAGTGTGAATCCATGTGACGTATGACTTGATACCA
Source organism: Cupressus sempervirens (assembly GCA_028749045.1). Taxonomy (NCBI): domain Eukaryota; kingdom Viridiplantae; phylum Streptophyta; class Pinopsida; order Cupressales; family Cupressaceae; genus Cupressus; species Cupressus sempervirens. The sequence goes on along the minus strand of CM053784.1, from coordinate 332,312,546 downwards.
TCTTGACATGTTGGTAGGGCTCTCTATGACTTGTGGTTCCTACAATGCCATCTTTTAGTTAGGTTCCACTGCATTTTAATTTCATGAGGGATCACCATGTCGTTACCAACGAAGTTCTCATAAATTTTGGTGGCAACATAACTATCACTGTGACTCTATAAAATTCTAGCATCATAAAAAAAAAAGCATGTTCATTCCATGGTACCTCCTTTATTGCCCCTAACACTTCTGACATCCCATCATGCTAACAAATCTCATTTATGATAGACCAAAATCCTAGCACCCATACTTACTTTTAAACCTGCCATGTTTCTCTTTTGCAGGAGGTTGCCATGTCATGTCTAATAAAATTCTTGCAATTCTTGGTGGTGACATATTGACCACCGTTGATCCTAAAAGATCTGATGGCATAGGTAGGGTATATTAAAACCTTGCTACAATTAAACTGGGTCCTAGAGGTCACTATGTCACATGCTATAAAATGAATGCAGCTTTCTATAGCAACAACATGACTATCATAGATCTTAAAAGATCTAATGGTAAGGGATGTTTTGGGAGATTATGAAGCAAATATGAAAACTCTTTAAAAGGTTCCCAAAAAATATACTTTTTCAAAAAAAAAAATTCCTGCTCAATTTATAAAGTAAAGGCACATGACCAAAAAGGGCTCAGTTAGAGAAAATACTTTGTTTAATTAGGGTTTTTCTTAGGGTTCATCAATTTAGAAAAAACTAAACCTTAATTTGCATATAAAACCAAGAACACTCTCAATAAAATATACTCTTAAAACATGAGGTAAAAACATGACCAACAATGGCTCTATCTAGGGACGATGAATATGTAAGATTCATATGAGGACTCAGAATCCCTAGGAGAAGCAAACCACAATCTTGACCCAAAAACTTTCTTGACAACTCTGAGAGAGAAACCACATAAGAAAAGAAATATACAAGGGCTATACAAAAAGACATAAAGGATTTACATAATATACAAGAAAAACCCTAGAGTATTGTCCATGGAAACAAAGATATCTTAAGAAAAATACCTCTTCAAGAATTGCCCATGAACTGGCAATTCAAGAATACCTCCAATTAAATCCTTTAGAAAATATGAATCTTTACCATTTTTATCATGAATATTATATGGGCCAAGCCAAATGGGGTGAAACTTACCATGCTTGCCTTTATCTTCCATTCTAACATTCCACATTAGCACCATATCACCTATTTCAAATTTCATCTTAATAGCCCTCTTGTCATATAGATGTTTCATCTATGACTGCAACTTTGCATTCTGAATAGAAGAATCTCTTCTTGTTTCTTCCAATTGTAGGATATCATCCATCTTGAGTTGCATTTCATCAATAATATCATCTTCATAAATTTGAACAAATTTATACATCTCCTTTAAATTATTCTATGGAAGTCTAGCCTATATGCCATAAACTAAATCAAAAGGAGCACATCCAATGCCCTTTTTCCTAGTAACCCTATTAGCCCACAGAGCTAATGGCAATTTTGAATCCCAAACCTTCTTGTTCTCTCCTAAAATCCTTTTAATAATTTTCAATATGCTCTTATTTCTTGATTTTTCTTCAACATTCCCTTGGGGATGGTAAGGTGAGGATGTGCACTCTGTAATGCCATTTTTCCTACAAAATTCTTTATATTCTTTAGATCTAAAACACATAGCATTATTAGTTAAAATTTTCTATGGGCATCCAAACCTAGTTATAATGTTATTCAAAATGAAATTTGTCACTACTTTACTTGTTGCATTATTAGTAGGAATCGCTTCAACCTACTTAGTAAAATAATGAGTAGCTACCAAAATCCAAGAATGTCCACCACTGGACTTGTTTGGAATTTCACCAATGAAATCAATTCCCCACTGTTGAAATGGTGCATGTACTTCAACAGGTCTTAAAAGTAAATTTCCATAGAACTTTAGCTTTCCACCAAATCTTTGAGAAGCATCACATGTTTTAACAAACTCATGGGCATCTTTGAAGAGTGTTTGCCACCAAAAGCTAGCTCTAAGAATTTTGTGAGCTATGGTCTTAGCCATGTAATGACCTCCACACACACCCTCATGCATCTCTTAAAACTTTCTCAGACTTAATTTCATCTACACACTTCAAAAGTACCCCCTCCATATCCCTCCACCATAATTGCCCCTACACTATAACATACCTTATAGCCTACAATTTTAGGGATCCTTTTTTATTATCTATTAATCTTGGTGGGGACTTCATATTTTGCAAATAATAAATTACACCTCTATACCAATTAGAAGTGTCCATGTCACAGATATTATCCCTACAATTATCATAAACTATTTGATTTGATTTGCTTCTAAATTAGCTTATGTCATCAATTTGCCCAAGCCTTGACCTCTAACTAGTTTGGTGATCTGAATATCAATATTAAATTCTTGTATTCTGTTAATCAACCTACACCTTCTACCAAATACCTCTTGTTGTGAGAAGATGTCCTTAATAGCAATAGTAGGGACAAATACAATAACAATTGCTCCCATTAGATAACACTTGAGGGCCTTCACTCTTTTCACCAGTACATATGCTTGTTTCTCATTAATATCATACTTTAGTTCTGCTACCTATAATGATTTGCTAAAACATGCAATGGGTTGTACATAACCTCCATTTTTTTTTAACAACACTACAGCAATTGTATGAAATGAAGAAAAAGAAAATATATGTATTGGTTTATCATAATTAGGTGCCCTAAGAATAGGTGCATCCTTAATAGCTTGCTTAATCTTCTGGAATGTAAAACTAGGCTCTCCATCCCACTTTATCTAAAATCCCTTCTTTAACATCTTTGATAAATGTCTACTAATTTTTGCAAAATTAGTGACAAACCTTCTAAGAAAGTTGATTTGACCAAAACATAACTAAATTCCTTTAACACTTTTAGGCTTCTAAATTTTGTCTATTGCTTCTACCATTTCAAGGTCAATCCTCACTCCATGTTTACCAACTAGATGCCCTAGCAACTTACCCTCAATAACACTAAAGTTAAACATTCTAGGATTCAAATAAATACCATACTTAAGGGCTATGATAAATACTTTTTCTAAATACATGCAGTGATCATTCTCATCTTTGGAATAGGTAGTTAAATCTTCTTGATACACAGCCAAGAATTCATCAAGAATATTAGTAAAAGCCACATCCATTGCATGTTGAAAATTAGCACCAACATTAGTAAGCCCAAAAGGCATCTTGACATACACATAAGTACCCCATGGAGTAGTAAAAGTAGTTTTGAACTATTCTGATTCTTTAACAACTACTTTATTGTATCCTGAAAATTCATCACCAATCATGGACATAAGTTCAAAACCAATGACCTTTTGCAGCATAGCCTCAATATTTGGTAAGCAATAATTATCCTTTAATGAAGATATTTTGAGATTCCTAAAGTCAACTCACAACCTTATATCTCCATTCTTCTTTCTAATATGGACTAAGTTAGGTACCCAAGATGAATGTCTAATAGGTTTTATGATCCCTGCATCTCTTAACTTCATTAGTTCCTCTTGCATTTTGGGGGCAAGAGTTGGATTAATTGGCCTCTTTTTCTATCTAAAAGGCTTAGCATCTAGTCTCAGTGGGATTTCATGCTAAAATAAGTCTTCTCTATAAGCCTTAAGGTCATCATAAGACCATGCAAACACATGTCTATATTTTCTTAACAGACCAATCAAACCATGTCTTATTTTAGGAGAAAATTTCTTACCAACTTACACCTTCTTAGGTGTCTCTTTAGTTCCTAAATTTATCTCCTCCGAATCCTTAGCATTATATTCCTTAGTATCCATTTTGGACTTGTCCTGATTATCAAAAATAGTTTCTAAGACAACTAATCCCCTTGGGATTTTGTTAGTTTTCAATTGTATAACTTCTTGTCCAAAGATAGTATCTTTTGCATCTATGTTTTCTACATAGGTTGCACAATCAACTTCCTAACCTGACAACATATTCTCACAATTTAAAAATCTCAAAATGTCTCTATCATCTTCAAAGACTTGCCAATTCTAGACATTGTCAGGAATAGAGGGCCTAGTTTGGACTTCAACTTTGGATATACTAGCAAATGTAATGTCATCAGGCTTTATTGCTATATTTTCTAGAAAATCTACCATCTTATTGTTAGTCATATCTTTCTAAACTATCCCAAATGCATCAAAATATTCAATCATATCCCACATAGCATTTATGTATTATTTCAATGTTTTATTTTTTGACACATAAATGCTTCTCACCTAGGACACAACCAACTCAAAATCCCCTATGACATGTAAGAATTTTATCCTATTATTGTGGGCTAATCTGAGTCCTAATAGCAAGGCCTCATACTCTGCTATATTATTAGTACAAGGGAAACTCAATGTAAAAGAGAATTTGTATGTTAACCCTATAGGAGAAATCAATAAAATACATGCACTAGACCCATCTTTCTAGTAGGAACCATCAAAAAAAGAGTCCACAAATCACCTTTGTCTATCTTTGTATCAACTTCTACTTCTATCTATGATTTATGCTTAACTTTTTTCAAAATCAAAACCTCAGCTCATAATGCATTAACATCTATATCAACAAAGTTTGTCATGTCATCCTTTGTCTCTTCTTTAGTCATGTATACACTCTTAGGTTCTCTAACTACCTTTACTTAATTCCCATCAATTTGGAAAATGGAAAATGACAAGTCACATTGTAAACTCACACCCATGGCGGCACTCCATTTTGTAGATAACAACATGCCATATTGAGGTGGAATATCTACAACTAGCACACTCATAGTCAGTTCTTTGTCAAGATAAGTTGTCAACTTATATGGCAAAGAATTAATAGTACTTATGATGGACACTTCTCTTCTGTCCATAGCACAACATCTTCCTTGAGTAGTATTAACCTTTAGGTCCAATCCCTTCATTTTTTCAAATGGCATAATAGTATTGGAAGCACTAGAATCAATCATGTAATTTTTTAATGTTTTACCATTAACAAGGACACTCAAGAAAAATGGTTCAACACTTCCTAAACACTGATTCACAGAACTATCCAAAAACATTTGGGGAATTTGAGATACAACTACTTTGGTTTCTTTTTCTTTTACCTTTTCTTTACTACTTTCCTTAGGAGTATGACTTTTATTACAATCATATTTTACTTTTTTATCGATGCCTCCTGCCCATGCTATGGCTTTATTTTGGTGTTCAAGGATTCTTATTAATTCAAACAAAGGGACCTTGATAGTGATCTATGATAAAATAGAAAGCATATCTACAAAAGAATTGGAGGGAACATCAATAATCAAACCCTTTTCTCCTTATCTTTATCAGAAATACTTACATCACCTTGGTGGTTCTTGTCATCTGCAATGAGAACCTTTGATTTCTTCTCCTCCAAAATTTTTGGAACATTATTTTGAAGCTCAAGAACCTTCGGATTGTCCATCTTCTTTGGTCCCATTTCTTGTTGGTAACTTTGACCTTCAGAGTAGGAATCTCTTTAGGCTTCACAACTTCCTTTTTCTTAGGATCACCCTTTTTAATAAACATACTAGCCACCTTGCCACTATCAACTTTTTGAGCCATATTTCTAGTCTATACCTGAGCTACCATGTTGGCAATAATCTGATCAACCTCTTCTCTAGAATTCTTCCTTAATATTAGTTCTTCTTTGGTAGTTGTCATGTTACACACATTATCGTCAACATCACTTTCATCAAAAAATACCAGTTGTTGCATATCGTTCTAAAACTGCCTTTGCTCATTAACATCTCTGTCATAATCCTTACAATCAAAATAATCATAATGTGACTCAAACATCTTGCATCCTACATCATCACTATTTTCTTCACACTCCTGCTACTCTTCTACCTCAGTCTAATTTCCAAAACATGACAAAGCTACTACACAATATTTGGGAGCATGGGGCAATTGACAATCAACACACCATGTAGGTTTAGCAGTGAACTCAAGATCATCTACCACATTTACAGAATTTCTAGATAAGGGATCAGGGGTGACCTTATTATTGATAATCTTTATAGGAGGAACACTAGGCTAGCCATCTTTCCAAGTAGTATTATAAGGGAAATTATGCAACCTATTCTGCCCACTAAAATTGGATTGATAAGGGGTCTTATTTTCATTGAGATTTCTATTAGTATTAGCCTGAGGAGGATTCAAACCTTTTATGGCATTTAAAATTTGACTCATCTCACTAGGCTCTTTCTGTCTACCACCTACATGCTTGTGTTCTTCCTTTCTACTTCCCTTGTTCCCAAACAATCTAGGATCATCTCTTTTTCTTTCTAGCCTTCCTGAGATTCTCAAATTATTTTCTATATCTACAACAATTCTAAAAGCATCTCTTAAGTTCCTAGGTTCCTTATCCCTAAGTTGGTATGCCATTTTACCTTCAAAAGAATTTAAATATGTAATCATACATATCTTGTCATATTATTTCCTCGGCATCAACTTGAAATTTTTCACTTTTGACACTAGTAGACTTGAAATCTTCTAGAATAATGTCCCACTAGGCATGCCAGAAATTGTTGTCACAAAGTTTGCACCCTTGTCCAAAGTTTTTACCTAAGGAAAACCTTGTGAAACATGGAAACAACCTCCAAGCTATGGGACTCGAACTATGAGGTTGAGTCTCTAAAGAAGGCCACCTTCTTTTACTATTAGGGTGCATCTAACTACACTTGGAAAAGAAAAGGGAGAAGGAATGCATAGAAAGAAAATCTAACTACTCTAACCTAAGGGGGTGATGCACCAAAATAGAGTGTTCAAACTAATCTCTACCCATACATGCACTTTTGAACCATCATGACACCAAAAGATATACACATTTAGACTTATTTTAATCTAATAATCACATGTAGATCAGAAAACCCAAATAAATGATACAAGGAAGAAGAGAATTCACTTATATATAATTTATAGGCCCAAAAGAGATATAGTTATACAAGATTGCAGATATCCACATTACACTAACGAGAGGAAAAATAGGTCTTTGCACAATGCATCAATGTCTGAAGAGATATAGTAAAATGTCATATAGGCTCAGAGGGAAAGGGAATTTATAGTGAATTTGCAGAGCAATATCAAGAAAAAAGAGAAGAGTCAACTCTAACAAAATTTACAAAGATTGCCTTTATAGCTTAGGCATAACTAAGATATTTCTTGCCATAAACCAAACTCAACCAATACCATTTAAGATTGCAGATAACAATCATGCAGATCTAGAGAGGATCTGATCTTGGCATAGATTCAAATACAATGAAATCCAACAATTTTTCCAAAAATAGAGTCTTGAGAAGACATAATGGTGTCATTAAATCACTCTAACCAAGTAGATGGAAAAACTAGAGGTGCTAGAGTGTTTTCCTTCGTTCACTAGGTGCAACATTTATTGGAAAGTGATTGGAATCAATCATGAAGATCAGATCATGCAAGAAAATATTTCTCCCTTCATTTCTAGGTTATGAATTAGCAAAGTCAATAGGTCAACCTAGTCATGCAACCAAAAACCTTCATGTGGACCAACTGTGTTATTTCTTTTTTGCCACCTCATGGAGTCTTCACACGTTTGACTACCATATCACCTACTAACTACACAAACCCTCCAACTTAATTGTGACTACCAAACTAACTGCACCTACCAAATTAGGTCTATCAGGACACATGGTGAATTCTCACTATGTCGATATCGCTAAAGATCGACCAACTTCCTATAGTGACATAGAGAGAGGCATTAATCTTCCTTCATCTGATGGTCACAAAAAATTGTGACTCCTTTCAATGCACCAACTAATGGAAACATGGTCCTACCACATTGTGACCCACAAGGAATAGACCCACCTACCACATGTCAACTCATCGCTCTGTCGCTAGGAATAAATATCGTGCAACTTCCTATAGCAATAAAGTGAGAGAATTTGATTCTCTTTCATCTAATGGTCATTTTCCAATCTATCTGACACTAACCCACCACAATGCAACCCACAAGGAATAAACCCACCTTCCACACATCAATTCATCACTTTGTCGCTATGAATAAATATCGTGCAACTTCCTATAGAGACAAAGAGAGATACATTGATCCTCTTTCATCTAACAGTCCTTTGCCAACCTATCTGACACTTCGTCCACATCATGATGTGGCCCACAAAAAGGGAAAGGCCCACCTTCCATGCTTCAACTCATCATTTTGTCACAAGGAATAAATATCGTGTAACTTCCTATAGCAAAAAAGTGACCACTCTTGATCTGCTTGCATTAAACGGTGAAGGGTATAAACTGAGAACATTGGCCCCATGACCTAGACACATCTGAAGCTTGGCTAATGAAATTCCACCATACACCATTTGAGTCTAACTCACCAAAGAAACTTGGACCCACATAGACATGTGGTGTGATGTTTCTATGTCGCATGAATTAAAGCATTCACATAGAGATAAGGCGATGACTGTAGATCCTAGGATGATCAACATTTGGGAAGATGTACAATGAACTAATGCATCAAATGAAAGGACCCACCTTACACATAGCATGATGTCACTTTGTTGCATGAAATAAAGAATGCACAACTCTACATGGTGACAAAGGGATAATCGTGGATGATGAAGGATCTAATGGTGAGTAGGGTACACTGAAGGAACTGGCCCAAACAACTTGCACAATCATTTTATATAAAATATTTTTGTGCCCTACTTTATTTGAATTTGAATATGTGACCATTACCCTATTTAAATTCAAATAAGGTAGTTTTGGAGGAAAGTCAAAAATGACCAACAGCTCACAACAAGAATCTATGTCTCAAGATCCTAAAAGTATTCTACCTCAAATGTATTAAGTATACAAGGTAATATCTAATCCCAGGGGAAAACAAGACATGTAAGAAACCTAGCATGCATATGGGAACATTTCATAAAATGAGTCAACTCCATGGTTACCCAGGCAATCTTTCAAGACCTCGACCCCCTAGTGACTCTATGTGGTATCAATGTCCTTTCTTATGGACAAGGCATACTGATAAAGTGATGTCACAACCAAGAATCCTCTCTACTCCCATCCTAGATTGTACTAGAGCTCAAGGCATAGGTGGGGTATCAAACTAACTCTTGTTAATTCATTTTAACCCCATTAATGATATTTTTATCACTTGTTAATACAGCTTATAGTGAGTTACCAAGGCAACCTCCTTAGGGCTATGGCCCCCATTGCAAGCCACTTCCCAACACGCACATAGATTACCTTCCCTAAGCTCATAAAGGTACATCTCATAGAATCAACAATAGATAACAGATGGAAACCTTCAAGGTTAAATTAGAAAACCACAACACATGAGCTTACATAGAAATATTGGTTCTCATCATGAAACACATGAGTTGAAACATTGGTTGGGAAAGAAATAATTGGGAAATAATTTTGACTAAAAACATCACATAAAAGTCATCATAAAATCAACTACTTCCTAAGCCTCTAGCAAATATTCTTATTTGACCAAACTATGACGTTTCCCCAAAACCCATCACCAGGTAAAACACATCATAAAAGAACAATTAAAACATGAGTAGTTTTCAGCCAAGTAATTATTCCATTATCATCCCCTAAAGTTTTTTTGAGTAAAAAGTGAAGTATTTGTTTGCCAAAGTTCCCTGGTAGATATGGTTTTCACATCTAATTAGATCAAGTACAATTTCTAATCTCGTAG